>JBBMEG010000004.1:5467463-5477600 GCA_037832605.1 Cyclanthera cordifolia
ACAATACAATATAATATATAAATAGGGTATGGAATTGGAGATGGATAATACATTCATGTTTCCATTATCATTAAGCTCGCGAGAAATTTTTTATCTCGCTTACTTTGAGCTCCAACCCTGTGACAAAAATGAACATCTCTGCATCTAAATGACCTGGATTAAATCATTACTTTCATTTTGTAGAGTGAAAATTTTGCACTTTAAAGATTGATACTTTTTTTCTCAATATAAATCCTAGTATTTCTTACAAATAAACTTTTTTTTTAATTCTAATAAATGTGGATAAGAATTTAAACTAAAACGAAAAGGAAGCAGAATGACAAGTATCCCTTCCACCTCAAACGCACCTTTGAGTATTTTTATCAAGATATTATTTTTTATAACAAAAGAACTTATAAATGCATTCGTTCTTTAGATATTTTTAGTTGATTAAAAATATTATATTATGTTATTCAAATTAAAATTATATTTTATGTTCTTTATACTGTGTATACAATTAATTAAAATACCAAATCAACGTTATTATCAACCAATAAAAATTCATTTTATATAATTAGGCTATCAAGTATCAAGTTCAATGGGCATGAGTTCGAGTTCCTTATCTAATATAATATTGAATAAAAAAGTTAGACATATTTAGACAACATATATAGCGTTAGTAGAGTGCATGCATAATTATATATCACGAGTTCGAATTTCACATATTTTATCGTTGAATTAAAAAAAAAAAATTCAAATATGACAATATTTTTTTGATGTGGGCATTATATTAAACTAGCAACTAAAAATAAAATAAATAAAAGAAAACTATAACTAGAAATAGTACATAAAATATCTTTTAGTTTATAAGTATTGGATGTTGATTCTATTAAGTTTATGTATTTTAAAATTAAATATAGTAACCCCATTTCAATAATACTTAATTTAGTTTTTTGAAATAGCTGAATTATTAGTAACCTAACTAAACATATACATGTGTGTGTGTATGTATATGTTTGGTATTGACATAAATTTGATTTTTAAACGAAAATAAATAAGAAAAAAAAAATCAAATATGCATAAAAACTAAAATGAAAGATTATTGAAATATCATGAGATAAAAATATTTAATTTTGAGACTTAAAATGTGAATAGAAAATTCACTGAGACGTGTTTGGTTATGATTGGAAAGAAAGATAAAAGAAAAGCAAGAGATAAAAAGAAAAAACTGAGAACAAACTAATAATTGATGAGATATAATTTGATAGATCAAAGAGTTGAGCGATTTTGTGTGGCAAATGTATGGAAACTAATGGTAATTGTATCTTGTGTGGCAAATGTCTGGAAACTAATTTGCATATCATTAAAGACTGCAAAGTGGTGATTAAAGCTTGGTTATATTTCTTTCCTTCTTTTTTTGACTTCTCTTACTTTTTCAGGTGTGTTAAGTCCGGTGAAGGTTTCTGGGAATGAATGATTGTAAGAGTCCCGAGTCATGACCTCCCAAAAGTCATGATTACGATAGGGCAGCTGTGGAATTTTCGCAATTCAAAACTTCATAATTGTTCTGACATTTTTAATAGGAAACTTTATACTATGATTTCTGAAGCAATTAATTCTTATTCTCCTAATTTTGTTTCTGGTTCAGGTGGCGAGGTTCCTGTGGATACTGAGGGTGGCGCCTCGGAAGTTTGGAAGCCTCCTCATATAGGGAGGTGGAAGTTGAATGTTGATGGCTCGTGGGACGCTAGTATAGGAATTGGGGGCTTAGGTTGGATTGTTCGGGATGATCGTGGTGTGTCCCGGCCCTGTTGGTTGGTGCTTGCAAGACATCAAGGCTTCCTCTGCAATTCTGATTGAAGGTCTGACTTTGAAGGAGGGTCTGAAGCACATTTTGGATGCTAACCTCGGTTCTCTCCCGTTTATCTTGGTGGAATTCGACTCCCGCAACTTAATTAATATGGTTAAAGGGATTTGCCAAGATATCTCTGAATTCAACAACATTGTTGAGGATATTTTAGATTTCATTCCTCATTTTCAAGGGATTTTGTTTTCTTTTTGTAAGCGTGGTTGTAACTCGCTGACTTGTTGGCTAAGCCGTTGTTGGTGCCTAGCCCTTTTTCGTTTTGTTTGTTGAACTCGTTAGAGACTTGCACTCGTGAAGATGATGGTTGGATGATGTGCCTCCCCCATAAGGTGTGTGCTTTAGTGCTGTTTGAGCTCTATGACTCGAGGTTTGAGGTTTAATGAAGTATGTGTTCAAAAAAAAAAAAGAAAAAAAAGTTGAGCGATCTTACGCTATTCATTTCCACCACAATTGCACTAATCTTTTAAAGTAATTATGATCAAATAATTAATCACATGAGTTGCTCAGTAACTCAAACAACCGCAATTGAACTAATCTTGTAAAGTAATTATGTCCCACATTGAAAGATTTAAAGATGAAGAAGCGCAATACTGCTATAAATAAGACCGTGGAACGCTATGGAAAAGCATCTTTGCGCTTGGGGCAATGACGCAGCTAGTGAGGTTCTAACCGAGGCGCGTCAATTGCTGGTTGAAAACTATTTCCAAACCCCCTCCTAGGCCTGGGTTTTCTCAGGCCTTCGAGAATTTCTGGAAGGGCTCCCTTCGGGGTAAAGCCCTACAATTCAGTCTCAAATATTTCTAAATATTATATTATGGTCCTACAGTTATCTCGTTAAGGGGTGATATACTCTTAATTTAGGTGATTATAGTTTCATTTCTGTCACATTTTTGTGCTAGTTTATTGGTTTTTACCTGCAATAAAAATCAACTTATTTATTTGATATAGTCTTTAATTTTAATTTTATTGACTCATTTTTTATTTGATATTAAAATTTCTTTACTAATAAAAAAATAATAATAATAAAAGACTACTTAAAATTATGTTACTTATTATTTGTATGTTCAGAAGTATTCATATTTTTTTCTAATTCAAAGTTTTATTAGTTTTAATTTTTAATTCAGTTTTTAAAAATATCAATTCTGATGTTTTAGAAATATTGAATTTTGGAGTATTATATATTTGTTTGGATATTTTTTGATGTTTTAGAGAGAAGAGAGGGTTCTTTCAACTAGTAAGATTTTTTGGCTTCTTTCATTTGCTCAAAGATTTACACATTTCCTTCCAACTCCTGCATTAGTATTTTGTGATAATGAATTTGTGATTCCCATAGCAGCAAATCCTACTTTTCACGAAACAACTAAGCACATCCAGATTGATTACGCGAAAAAATTGAACAAGTTATGTTGAAACTTCTGCCAGCAGCAGCAGATGTGTTCACCAATTCTATGCCAGCAGCAGTAACGAAGCCATTGTTAAGCAAAATGGGGGTTCTAAACATTATGGCACCTCCATCTTGAGGAGGGGGTATTAAGCCACTTGTACCTTTAGTTTTATAATTAGTTTCATTTTAATTTTAGTGGTTCAATCAGTTTATGTAGTTACCTTTAGTCTTATCCATCAACTCCTTTGTACTACACTGCTCCTCTGTTAAAACGGGTGTACTATTACTTGAAAATATATAAGAGCGCGTTTGGATAGGACGGGGTTGAGATGGAAATGGATGGATGAGATGAGAAGTGTTATAAAACGGTGTTTGGGGTGTAGGATTGAGATGATAAGTATTATAAAACTTTGTTTGGGATGGTGAGTTGGGGTAGGATAAAAATAGATGGATGGGATGCGATAAGATGTGATGAGATGTAATTGTTTTTTTTATAAAAAGTAAAATAATTAATAAATGATATTTTTAATTGAATACATTTTTTATTTCAAAGTAAAAACATTAAACATTTCAAATTCTCATTTCTTATTTTATTAAATACATTTTTTTCTATATTTATAAAATAACATATTTAAAATTTATTTATATTTTATTATTATTTATGAAATTTAAAATTTTTTACAGTTAAATTAACAAAAAAATTATAAATATTTTTAAAGACGTGATATAAAGAATGAATTTTTTTTTTTCAAATTCTTTAACTAGAGTTTGACAATAAAAATGAAAATAGAAGAAACATAATTTTTTAATAAAATGAAGTAAAATAATCGATTAAACAAATAATAATAAAAAAGATCAAATAGATATTTATGATAATACATAGATAAATATTATAGGTAAAGTAAATACACATAAACAAAATATACACAATCTATAAATAAATAGGTTAAATAGACCAGTTGTAAACAATATTTCATTCATTTTAAGAAAAAAAAAAAAAGTTGAAACGCCTGAAAACGAAAAAAATAAAAATAAAATGGAAACAGAAAAAAAAAACGAAACAGAAAAAAAAGAGACAGAGGAAGACGAGAAAAAAATTTAAAAAAAAAAGCCATGTTAGGTCGGTTTATGCGCCGCAATAACGCGGCACCCCAAACGTCAAGATTTGGCCAACTCTTCCCTTTGCGGCTAGATACTGGCACCCAAACACGTCATAAGGAGTTTAATTCCTCTTCATCTCCTTCAAATCCAATCACCATTTATTATTCACTTTTATAGTATCTATTATTTTATTTTAATACAATCATTTATGATATGCTTGAGTGGTGAGAATAGATATCTTTTCACCGTTTAGTTTACCTATTTTTGTCTCATCAATCATAATTTATTATTACTTTCTTCCTTTTATCCTTCGTTTCCAAACATAACCTTAGAATATGTGTGTTTTTTTGTAGAAAATAAACGAGTAAGTGTACAGGAAATGTTAATGGTAGTTGAAATAGTTAACTATTCGTTTTGATCATTGATGTTAGTAGTGATTGAAATAGTTAAATACTCGTTTAGAGATTAATTTTAGTAATAGTTGGATAATTAACTATTTCTTTGAAGATTGATGTAAGTACTAGTTTAATGATAAATTTGATGAATGTTTAATGTGGAGTTTGATGAATAGTTAAGAGTGATTTTTAAGTACCAAATTCAAATATGAGTTTTTTTAGTAGTAGTGGTTAACCACACTCAGATGTACAAAAAACAAACATAACTTCACTTTAAACCAAACCCTAATAATCAGTTTCCTTTTTATATTTCTTTATAGTTCTCATTCTTCTCATAATATTTATCGCAAACATCTTTGACGTTGTTTGTGACAAAAATATAAAAACGAGAAGAATGAGAATAAGAATGATTTTGGTGTTTGAGTCATCAATAACCATGCTCTCCGTAATCAATGTTTTCCCAAAATCACATTTTTATTCTTTTTATATTTATTTATTTTATCAATATAACAACTTTTTATTCTTTTCGTAACTATTTTTCACTAATATCATGCTCGTTATTTTATTTTCTTAATAGCTATTATTTTCACCACAAACACAAATAATTATTATCTTCATAATCATTTCATTCTCACAAGCACATATAATTATTATTTCCATAATTAATCTCTTTTCAATTCTTCACTAATTCTCATTCCTCCGTAACGATTCTCAATCTTCTCACCCAAATACACCTCCCTATGGTTTTTCTTTTAATATGTTACAAATGAGATTGTTAAAAACAAGACATTTTAAAACAATCTCGTTGACTTTCCAAGTGGCGGTCCCTATTTAATGGTTGACTTTTTCTATTCATCTGGTCAACAAATGGATGAAGCAAGAAGTAGAGAGTCCAAGTGAGTTCAAGTATAATTGAGATGAAGTTGTCTCTCTCATTAACTCGGTGGGCTCGCTCAAGACTTCGTCGAACTTTTGCCGATAGGCGTTCATGGGCGCGAGCTCATGCGTGTTTGGCCTTTCTCCCCTTATCTGGTAAGAGTTGGGGGGTTGACGTTTGCCGAGCTCAAAGGTGAGTAAATGGTTTGGAGCTCGGTATGAGTTGTTCGTGTTTAGTTGTAGTGAGTAACAAAAGGGTTAGTTAGAGGCTCTAAGAGTGTTTTCATTCTTTGTGAGGCCACGAGGAGTGTGAAAGTAGGTTTGGCCTCGTGAAGAATGCTTTGAGGAGGGTTGATGAAAGTGGGGGATCGGTTCAACGTAGGAAATCGGGGCTAGTCGTTGAAGAAATGTCATTTGGTCAGGGGAAAAAGGGAAATGAGTGGTTGGAGAAGATTCAAAGAGTCAAGATATGAATATAGGATTTGAAGCTAAGAGTTAAAGGCTCGCCCTCGTGGAGTCAGAGCTCCGATTGTCGACGTTGGAAAGTGTTGAGATTGTGGGGTAGAAGCATGCAATAAACGGACGCGGCGGGAGAGTGTAGGTAATTATAAAAAATGTATTTAATAATTAATGTATGCAACCCCTTGATGATTAACTGTTATTGAATAATTAAACAACTTACCTTGACTGATGCCTCTCATCATTTCTAACGAGTCTTTATGATGAGTAGGATTTCGATCAACTCCTTGGACTTTCTTAATTAATCTCTTCCAATCTTCCACGCTATGTCTACAACGTTGCACTCATTGTCTGGTGGGAAGCTTCTTAGAGAAAATAAGCTAGGAAGAGGTTTGACTCAAGAAAAAAAAAGGGTTCAATTTTCAGAGAGTTTCTCAAATACTTAATTGGGTAGGGGAGAATGAAGACCTCGTAATCCTTAAAAGATATTGGAAAAAATCAAAGATTTTCCCTACTTAATTTAGAAGGTAAAGTTTGAATTTCATCTATCCTTCTAAGTTAGCATTCTTTATTGATCTCCTCCAATCGATTTTTTTTTCCCTAATTTATGAGAAGATAAATTTGAATTTGATCAATATATCTCATATATTGTTTTATTTATTTTTAATTGATATTTATCCAATAAATGTCAATTATATAATATATCTAATATATTATTAAATAAATAAATCTCTATAATTAATATATCCAATATATTAGTTCTCTACTTTAATAATTATTCAATAATTATTAATTTACTTAATATATCTAACGTATTAATTTATAATTCTCAAACTTAATAATAATTATTCAATAATTATTAACCAAATATCTCCAATATATTTACAACCGAGAATTCAATAATTATCCCACAATTATTTATAATTAATTTTTTTTTCTTTAATATTTATTCATTAAATATTAAATTCATATATCTAATACATTAATTAATTAAGTATAACTAGCTATTTAACTTAATATTTATATGAATTATATCCTACATAATTAACCCTCGATTTTGAACTTCTCAAATTCAAACAGTGTACTAACAGTTATGAGCTAGCCCGGGGACTAGTGGATTTGTAGATTAAAAGTTATAATGACCTGAGATCAAATCCCTCCTCGTTAACATCAGATTTATTCTACTAAAGGCATGTGTTGAATTCACTCGCACTATAGAACAAGTTAACGTCCATGGATATAATCGATCATATATCATATGATTTGTCACGAGTTTGTTCGTAATTCACAGCTGGTATATGACATACATTCTACCCTTGTGATTACATATTTCTCCTTAAGCATCACTTATTCCTCTAATGAATAAGCTAATTATAGTCGCACTATAAACCAGTGTCCTTTCGGGCCAATGAAAGGTGGGTACCATTTGTTCAAGTCCCGAAATCAGTTCTTAAGAGAACAACTCTACATTTTTCTCAACATTAGAGAAGGCGTGAATTCTTTCTTGTGACGTGCGTTTCCAGCTATTCATTACGACAATCCCCAACGTGGGAGGCTTATTGACCTAGTGTTGTTTACCTGGTCTCACCCTGCACATCAAAAGACGCAGGAGTTCGCAACACTCTCATGATTAAGATCACATCGACATACAATTATTATTGGCGAAATAGTTGACACGAGTCTATAACGGAATTACTAGCTCAATCATAAAACTTTTTGTCACGTCTTATGCAAAATCTCGTTTTTGCATAGGCACCTCCACTCACATGTCTCCACGTGAACAACAAGGATTTGGCCGTTTGCAACTCTTGCAAAGCGGACCGCATCAACAGTGTTACCAAGACTTAAACACCCTAGTCTTAGTTCATATACTATAGACAATTTAGGTTATAAACTTGGAACTAGATCCACTTGTGTCACACATACTTGTCCAATTATTCATCTTAATAACCAAGGGTATATCGACACTAATCCAATTAATGCGATAAAGCTGAACGACGTTTGAATATTAATTACACAATTTATGAAAAATAATAATTTTTATTAATAACTGAAAATAACAGTAAATACTAATTCTTAAAAATACAAATGACTAAGTCTTTAGGGCAAACCCCTATCAGAAAAAGTGTTGTATGTTGAGTTTAGAGAAAGTAGTTGGGTGGCATGAAGGTGTTCGGCGAAGTCTAGTTCAAGAAATGGTGGTTACGATCTCCACGTTGGTTTGGATTCTATTAGTCTGCAATGAAGCAGTCAGTTGGGTGAGCAGCTGTCGATAGACGGAAGAGCCTGACTTCAGGTGGGCTCGAGGGAGGGGTAGGTAGCATGGGTCAGTGATAAGTTGGTGGTGTCAGAAAAAGGACATATGTCCCGTTGGTAGATGAGAAGCTGACTACTATGGCTCCTTGTTTGAGGGTGTATTGGAATTTGAGTGCCCAAATCGAAATGGGCGTTGGGCATTTGCTGATGATTTCTTCCAATCCTTTGGGCCCCGATTGTGTAAGTAGATTGAAGGTTTTTAGGTTTGGTTTCTTCCTCTGTTTGTTTGGCTGAAACATTTCTAGTCATCATTTGGTTTTTGTAGAATTATGGTTTGATGTTTTTTGTAATTGTTGATGTGGGTTAATTAGATCGTGTGAGAAGCTAATTGATAAAGGTTATAATGCCTTTCGGAATTTGGTTTTGTCGCGGCAAGAAAGGGGTTATTTCTTCATCGGAGTATATATATTTTCTCTTATTTCATGAGGTTCTGTTCCTTAGTCATAGAGATGAACGAGAGATTACCCCCAAAGACTATCGAAAAATTCTCGAGATTAGGACATTGGTAGATGATGTGTCTGTCAAGACGAAGTCTTACTACTCCTTGGTCAAGATTGCTGCATGAAAATTTTATTTTTTTTATATGGTATTAGGCTTGTTATTGGTTCTTTAGTTTTTGGTGATCGCGCTTCAATTTGTGGAGACAGATCTGCGGACTTGGGTCTCTTTCTTAGGAGGGGCATCAAGTACACGTATCTTTACCGATTAACCAATTTCTAAATGCTGGAGTAGATCCTAAAGAGATTCCACTTCCTCATGAATTTATCTTGAATCGGGATCTTTTGGCGCAACTTTATCCTAGTTTTGCTGAGGGAGCAACCCCATTTTTCACTTTGAATTGGTCAAAATATGCCGAATTTCTTACTTTTCGCGGAGGATTAGATCCAGTAACCGGGGGTCTATGGTTAACCGATATTGCACACCGGTCTTGCTATTTAGGAGTTATGGTTGTACTGTTTTTTCTTGGTTAATGAAGTTGTAGTCTACAAGAAAAAAAAAAAATTCAAGTATTCTATTTTAAAATGTTTATTTCCTATTATTTTCCTAACTTTCATTTTTAACACAAGGGAAAAACTTACCTACACATAAAATTGTAGGTAGACCTAACTTTCTTCCTATACTAAAAATATAATAAAAATTATATTCCTCGATGTCACATGTTTAAAAAGTAGGACTTAGTAAAAGTCATTGTAGGCAAGTTTTTCTAGTAAGATAATGGCTCTTATTCCTCTCTCCTAAATGATTTTGAAACAGTATTTCAAATTAGTATTTAATAATTTTAAAAAAAATTACATTCAAACGAAATATTGATTGTAATTATTATTTTTAAATATTCAAAATAAATCTTCGTGTTAAAACCTATATGTAATAATTACTAATCATTACTTCTAAATCCTCAAAATAAATTTTCATTTCAAAGACTTTTAAAATCTATATCATAACAAGTTTTTTACTGCGATCATTATTAATCATTATTTTTAAATACTCAAATTAAATATTCGTTCTAAATACTAATTTTAAATATTCTTAAAAGTTGCATCCAAACGACTGCAATCATTACTTCTAAATACTCAAAATAAATCATCATTCTAGATATTAATTCTAAACACTCTTAAAATCTCAATCCAAACATTGCATAAAGCATACAATCAATCCTCTCAACTAAGGTCAAACCACACGTGGGATAGAGAGAGAGAAAGTGAGAAGTTAAGTGAAAAAGGGGGGGGGGGGGGGGGGGGGGTTTTTTTCCCGTTTTTCCT
>JBBMEG010000004.1:5490940-5503754 GCA_037832605.1 Cyclanthera cordifolia
ATTGTTCATGTGGCTGGCATCCGACTTTTCTCTCTGTGATTCTTATTCCCTTCTCTCTCTTTTCGACTAGATTTAGGGCACACAAACACGATCTTTGTTTCTGAACAAGACATCTCTCCGATCTGCTCTTCAGGTACGTTTCCTTCTCCGATCCAGATTTCCATGATTTCGATCTCTTATCTTCTTCTTCCTCTTCACTCTCCCCTAAATCTTCTCTTCATTTCTCGATCCCGATTCATTCTAGGGTTTGAGGCATTCTTCCCAAGGTCGTATCGTTTCTTGTTCTACTCTGCAGGATTCTTTACTCCGAAGTACTTGAAACTCCCCAACATTTCTTTGCTCGATTTCATTTTTCTTTGTTTGTTTGTTTGTTTTTGTTTGTTTTTTTTTTTTTTTTTTTGCCTATATCTATATCTGGAACTCTCCGTTGTTCTTTTGGAGCTTCTGAACATGTAGTATTTTCTTAACAGTTACTTGTTTCCGTATGTAGACGGCAATATCATTTATTTGTTTATGCAAGATTCTCATGATGATTCATTTTTAGGATTGCGAATCCCATGGAGCTATGATAGGTTACTTTATGCCCTCGAGTCAGTCGCGTGTTACTTTTTGTAGTTCTACATATCTTTATTCAGGTTAGAGTCAAACTCCTCTGGCTAGGCATCTTGGTTTAGAAGCCGCTTAGTCTCTAGTGACTGAAATTAAACGTGAGATGACCAATAGATACTTAGTTCTATAATCTGGCCATGGAGATGTTCTTGTTATTTTGTGTCGACAAGGGAATCGTCATATGTCTGAAACGTTTTTGTACTTCTGGGTTTACATATTATACAGGCTTTACAGTGGCTATTGGTTTATTTTTGGCGTTCTTTAAATTTTATTTTTCTTCTGGGCTTACTCTTCTATTAAACTTTTATTTTCAGGCTGTAATTAGATTAGCAATAAAGGTTTTCAATCAGGTTCGCTATCTTCTGGCTCTCAAAAAGGCTGGAACATCAGTTGTTGTTGACGAAGGAATGAAATTTGCCTAATTCATTTTACGCTCATCTCATGCCATGTCGGGTTTACTTAATGTATTGTCAGCTATCTACATTACTCTATGTATTTGATTACAATGGGTGTTTGGGGTCAAGTTGGATGCAATTTTATCTTTAATTTTAGATACTCTTATGCTTATCTGGTTCTGTGTAGTAGTCATTGACCTTTCATGTATAGTTTGGGGAACTTTTAGGAGAAGTTATAAACTTGGGGTGTGCGTGCGTTTTGTTGGTTTTTTCCCTCTTTTACTTGTTCACTTTAAATTTAACTTAAGATTATAGTTGTAATTGGTTCAAGATTTTCCTAGTTTGCCTCCTTTTTATGGGCTCTTTTTGTATGCTCTGGTACTCTCCGTGTAACTTATTTTGACTTAGTATTATCTGTTTTATGTGCTGATTTCATTCCTTGTAGTAAATGATTTTTCATCTTCTTCGTTTTATATTGACACACTATAGTTCAAGTGAAAAATTAAAACTGTACCTGGGAACATGGTTTGTTTAATTCCGAAGCTTTTTTTCTTTGCAGTCATCTCTTAATGGATCAGCTTCAAATCTTCCAGATGGTTCTGGACGATCTTTTGCTACCTCATTTTCTGGTCAGTCTGGTGCAGCCTCCCCTGTTTTTCATCACTCTGGTGGGTGCATTTTTCTTGAGTCAGTGTAGTATTCTTTCAAATTTATGCAACTTAGGGAATTAACTTTCAGGAACTATTCAAGGCTTGCATAACATCCCTGGAAGCTTCAATATTCAGAACCTGTCAGGTGCACTAGCTTCAAGAAACTCAACGATAAATAATGTTCCATCTGGTGGGGTGCAGCAACCTACTGGAACACTTTCCAGTGGGCGTTACGCATCAAACAACCTTCCTGTGGCTCTCTCTCAGGTATTTTGCAATGCCAGGCTACTTATTCATATTTCAATGCCATCTTATGGATTGAGATCCTTAGGATCAGTTTTCCTGTAGTCTTTTCTGAGCTGAGTTTATTGTGCTTTCCAAAATATTAGCTGTGATTACTTTATTGTTACATGTATTTTTATATTTGATCACTCTTCCTAGCAACTAAAATTAAACTTCTATATGATTACTTTGGAAGGACTTGTAATTATTATTTTAAAAGAAACTGACTAGTCAATAGCTTTGCTTATGAAAAAATGTTGAGAGTTACACGATTGGATTATTAATGTTTATAATTTGGCTTGATCAGAGCATGCCATTTTTCTTTAACTAGGAATGAAATTTTTAAGAGATTCAAAGGCAACGAAGTGAAACTCTTAAGTCTTTTCATTTTCAAGCCCTCATAATTGTCTATGTTATTCCTCTCCATTTTGACTGTTTTCTTCTCTTCCCTAGTTGTCTCACGGAAGCTCTCATGGGCATTCAGGAGTTGCAAATAGAGGCAGTATAAGTGTTGTAGGAAATCATGGATTTAGTAGCAGCACAAATGCAGTTGGTGGTTCTATTCCTGGGATTCTGTCTAGTTCTGTTGGCATTGGTAATCGAAATTCTGTTCCAGGGTTGGGCGTATCCCCAATTTCGGGAAATGCAGGTCCTCGGATCACCAGTTCAATGGGAAATATGGTGAGTGGAGGCAACATAGGAAGAAGTATTACTGCTGGAGGGGGATTGTCATTACCTGGTCTTGCTTCTCGTCTTAATCTTGGTTCAAATAGTGGATCTGGAAGTTTGTCTGTACAAGGACAAAACCGTTTAATGAGCGGCGTTCTTCCACCAGGTACAATTCCTTGAATATCTGTATAAATGCTTGTATTTCTAGTAATATTATATCCTCCCTATTGTACTACTTTTTCTCTGAAACAAAAGGAACATATTAGATGATAGCTTAGGAATGAATCACTTTGTTTGGTTTGAAAGAGTGATGTGTGGCTTGTGGAAGGTATTTACTCATTTTACTTTGTTCTCTAGTAATATTTCATTCAATGTTCATATTTATGTGTTATTTCTTAAAATAATTTTAGGGAAAATTGCTTAAACCACCCCCAAACTATGGTGTTTGTAACAATTACACCCTAAACTTTCAATTTGATCAATTATACTCCTCAAAGTTTGATAAGTGTTGTAATCAAACCCCATATGTCAAATTTGAAGGATGTAGAGAAAGGGAAAAATTGCCATTGGAAAAATCTTCTCTTCTTCTTCTTGGGAAATCTGAAGGATAGGAGGTCTTACTATATATATTGTTCTTTTTCTTCGAATATCCAGAAGGTATTGGGTTTGGATCCAATAAATTGAACCGAGGGAAAAGTTTTCTGAACGAAATTTTCAATGGTAGCTGAGAAGGTCAGTATGATAGCTTGTATTATATTGGATATAGAATCTGATTTCTTTGACTAGGGCTATTGACAATGGGAAATCTGAAGGAGGTCCTACTGGTCGACATTGGATTTTGGATGGGACCTAGGATAAATTTGCAAACATAATTTTCTCTCTATTATTTTGAACCTGTATTGTATCTTTGCGTGTCATGTCTTAAATAATAATGGAGTTTAAAAAAATCCATGAACTTCAAAAAATCTTATAGTTCTCATTTGTTCAGGTCGAGAAAAAATCATGAAAAAGTTATCTTTATTTTGATGGGGTTGCTTGATGATGGATAAGTAGTATTGGGGTTCCAGCCGGTTCAAATCCTCCTTAGATTACTTCAAATAATTAAAAATAAACTTAGATTTGAACCAAGTAGTAGCTACAGCCACCATTTTTCTTTTTGAGAAATGGTTGCCTTTTCTTTTCTGATCCTATTTATGGCGACCCTAACTAATTCTACCCTAACAAACGTTAAAGAGTTTCTTTCACGTGTACGAAAAAATAATTGAAAAAATGAGGTGGAAGAAAATGGAGGAAGAGAGAGGAATTTTTTTTTTATGGGAAACCGGAAACAGTACCTTCTGATTGATATATGAAAAAGTACAAAAAAAAGGTCGATGCATCTACAATAAATGATGCCAATGATTAAACAAAGTATTAAGACCATAGTTACAAAAAAGAGGAACGACAGCACCAATATAAACTCATGTATCACGAATTCGATAAGGCTCTCGAGAGAGATGTTTTTGTCTTTGAAAATCCTGTTGTTACTTTCCCTCCAGCATTTCAAAAGAAGGCCTGGTGTTTTGAATGGATGCCCGATTAGTAAGCAATGAAGAAGAGTTACGGTGCCCTTGGGTTAATCAAATGACCCATAAAAATCCTTAATATTCTGCCCATAAGGCAAAGGCTCAGCTGCAAGGGTTAAAAAGGTGATCCTGGGATTCTTCTCCTTTGAAACAAAGATTGCAGCAGCTTAGAGATAGAAAGATCCGAGGAACTTTCTTCTGAACTTTTTCTCTATGATTGGTTCCCTAAAACCCAATTTCTTTTGATTTCCATTCAATGGAAGACCCTGGTATAGTGCCGGCCAATTGCGTATCTTTAAACATGGGTACCACCATATTACAAGCCTTTATCTCAAACAGGCCGAAAGTGTACAACTCTGTCTTGAGCCCCCCAATGGAAAGATGAAGAGAAATAGAGTTTTGATTGGTCATTGGAGCTGGGTAGGGTCCATGAACAGTAGGCTTATTAATGATGATAGGTTGTTTTTTTATGCTTTCAGTGCAATGGGGCAATGTAGGAGGAGATTTAGCATCAACAAGGGTATCTTTGTAAGTACGACCAACTGTTGCAATGTCATAATCATTAATCACTTCTTAAGTGTCTTCACTGAATATATCATCCGCGGTTAAACTATTTGGAGAAGAAGGTTCGATTTTTGATCAACCCCAAAAAAAATTTGCACAAAGAAAACCATCATCCAAAATTTTGCCAATAGCTAGAATCTTATCGTGGATCTCATCTTTATGGCTAGTGTAAATGGCTTCATTGTAGTATGGTTCAATCTTAATCACCCAATCACCTTTCTTTGTAGGAGGTGTTCCTCTAGGACGAAACCTGTTTTGTTGCATTCAACTTTCTAAGAGACTTCCATCATATTCATACGAGATATAGTTTGGCTAACAATTTTCACAAATTCTCCACAAACCTATTCAACGCTCTTGAACAGTTCAACAGACTGTAACTCAACAGGGCAATTTCTCAGCAATTCATCCTCTATAGCTTGGCATAATTGGGCAATTATATAAATTTGCATGACTCGAAGCTAAGAACTTGACGTTATGGCTTGGCATAATTGGGCATAATTGGGCAATTTCTCAGCTTAATTCATCCTCTATAGCTTGGCATAATTGGGCAAGTATATAAATTTGCATGACTCCAAGCTAAGAACTTGACATTATGGCTTGCATAAATGCTTGTTCCTTAGTGTTGACCGAAAGAAGAGTTTTGTTTGGAGTAAGAGGACTGATGGCTGTGGTCCCTTGTTTTCTTCTCGAATAGCATTGTAAATCTCAAACCGGTTATCATGGAAGTGTTCTTGTCGAAAGAGAGAAATGGAGGTCAAATAATTAGATGGAGGAAGAAGAGGAAGAGACTAAACTCTTTTCAAATGACAATTTTTTCTCTCCATATCATTCAAATACACAAGGGGTAAATTGCAACAATTATCCAACTTTAGAGGGTTAATTGACCAAATTGAAAGTTTAAGCGTGTCATTATTGCCTACTTCATAGTTTAGAAGTCGTTTGTGCAATTTCCTAAAAAATTTATAACTAAAGAAATCTATCAAATTGTCAAGCAACAAAAAACAAGGGGAATGAGATACCCTTGGTCAGCCAACGATTATTGTAAGTATCTGTCTTTCTAAACAATTCTAACATGGGAATCCTTACTCAAATCCATGAATAAAAAACAGTTATAACGGTAAAATAAACTGTTCAAATCATTCAAATAAATCAATATGAATTAATTTTAAACCGAATTATCCAAAATCCTTTAAGCCTCTAGCCCAATTTAAACGAAACAATTCAATAACCTTAATTTAAATAAAAATCAAGCTTAAACTCTAATAATATGTTGAAATAGAACTAAAGAAAGGAAGAGTATGCATCAGTCCCCCTATGATCCTCTATAAGTTCCTCACTAGCTAGACATTTTGGTAAAGTTCATGCTTACCTGGTGGAACAACCACAATAGGGGTGAGTACAAATATACTTAGTAAGAACTCTTAATCGAGGTACAATGTACACAATCCAGTCATACATACAAGTTAATAATTAATGTATGGAATCACCAAACTCAAAGTCACAACATCTAATTGGGTCATGAGGTACGATACATGACTTGGAAACCCTGAGCGCCCTTAGCCCACTGTACTTTCCTTGTGAGGCCCTTCTATGCACTCACCCAATGATTAGTAAGCACATTGACATTGACCTATCTCTCAGGGATCATCCTTTCCGGATCAGACTCTAGACAACAAGGAATAGTGTATTGACTTACTGGTTCGGGAGTCAAAATACACAAGTATATGTAGTCAAAATGCAGTCAAGCGATAAGTATATTTATATTATTCTCCACAGGGATTGTATTACAAATAGCTATGTCAATTCAAGAGTCAAATAGGTAAGTGATGGAAAATATGGTGGGTTGTGATCCTATTTGTCTAATGGAACTAAGAAATAACATGTAGAAAGTAAACCGGTAAATAAATGTGAACAACGTTGATAACTAAATAACAGAAACATAGGAAAGATGATTTGTAGAGACAAGGCTCGGGCCAGGGTTTAGGAATGTGGCCATCATTGTATCAAAGGTAAATTATTGGTAAGAAGGAAATTCCACACTACACTAGGTCTAAAGGTTCTCTCTCAAAATCCACTCATCTAAATAAGTTTAGTGATATTTGTGCACTAGTGGGAAGATTATTTTCTAAACTCACCCTTAACATGTAGGAGCCCCTGCATTGAATTAATAATCATGACTGAGTAGATCTCTCATTGCTCCCTCTCTCAAGGTTAACTTTGAGCAAGTAAAGGTGGATCGTCAGTCGACCCATGTTTAATTGAAACTGCTATCACAAATAATTTCTCATCTTCCTTTACCCTTAATAAACACTGCCTACATTACCTGTTTCCTAACCTTAGCCTAAGCGCTTAGTTCATCATCAATTTTGAAAAGACAGGAAAACAAATGAATAATGCGACAGACAATCAAACGAAATGAATAGAAAAGACAGAAATTGAAATAGAAAACTAGGAATAACTAATTATTGCAGGAAGCTTTAAAGGAAGGAAACTGAACTTGAATTGGATTACGAAAAATAAGTTGAACTACGAACTAAAACTAAGGTTTAAAATTGAAAGTGCAAATGTTGAAAGTAAAAGATAGAAAGTTAACAAAAGCTATTAAGCTCAGAAAGTAAGTAAAAGCTGTAAAATTTATGAAGCGATGGGCACTGACTGCTGGACAGGATTTTTGCCGTCACAAGGAAATCGAACTTCAACTTTTTTTGCAAAAACCCGCTCAAAACTTCATGCTGATCCTTTTCATCTTCCGTCTTTATATAGATTTTGAAGGGATAGAATCGGATCTTCATTTGAAACGCAAGATCTCGATCTAATCTTCTATTTTCGACAACATATCCCTCGATTCTCGCGATTCTGTCTATCTTATCTTCTCGACGCCCCGTTCTTGATGCCCTCAACATCATAGTTTACCCCTTCTGTCCATCTAGATGCGAAGCGATTAGCATTCCAAGTTCCTAGAAATATAACACGACTTTAGGAAGATTTGGGATTTTAACATTTCATAACAATGCTTTTCACATTTGATTTACTTCTAACAACTCCAGTTTTACCTAGCTTTTTACATCCAAGCTCCTTTAGTACATATGCATCATATTTAACTAAATCTCCACACTTAATGCAATTCTAACTCTGAGAATTATTCAATTGAGGCTTAAATCCAACTAGAATACATCAAGATATTAGCCTAAATAACTCTCTAATTGAGAGTTATCAACCATAAACTAGGTATTGCCAAGGGAGGTTTGCTACATTGCATCCCCGACTGATGGAGGGGCAAAATCATCCCGTTTCCAACACATGAGTGCAACATAACCCATTTGCATGTTTTGCAATCGATGAGACACCTATAAGTTCTATCTAGAATACAACATGCTTAACCTTAACAGACCACCACAACATGCTCATAACAATATAGAAGTCATCTTGGTAGGAAGCTACAACATTACAAGATTAGGACTGACTTACATCCTTGATCCTAGCAATTACAAGATTAGGACTGACTTACATCCTAGTAAACAGACGGAAAAAGTGCCATCTTAATAGCCAGGTATACACAACAAGAATCATAAGAACATATAGAGATAGCAAGGATAACTAGACAAGCTAGAACTCTACATGTTGAGATCCCATAATCAAAGTATGCATCATAAAACAGTTCATCACATAAAACAAGCATGCATAAACAAGATAGTGGACATGGTCCACACAACCCATGGTAAGGATTGATTATGTGAAAGTAATTACAGAACAATTGTACAACTCCACACAATAAGCAGTTCAAAACACCTAAGTGAGTCGACCTAGCAATACATATTAAATCAGACATCAAAATGTTAAACTAAATCTACAAACAACTCGAGAATAATGAAATTATCCAAAATGTTGAAATGGGAATCAAGCACACGCGAATCAAGGCACATACATGCGTGGACTCACACACGACGGTATGTTAGACGCGGTTGGCAACATGGTTGGGACGTGTGGCTATGGTGTGACTTGGATTTGCGTGGATAGGAAGTAATGCTGGACGACTCCTCGTCAATGTGCGCGAGGTGGCTAGCTCGAGCAAGGTGAGGATGCACGACTCGAATCTTGGCTTCGTGGCTGGCTGGCAGAGACGCGGCTCACAAGGTTATTGGGACTCGGCGCGACAAATTGGTGCGAGTGGTTGTTAACAACTCTCCTCAGAGACCGATTGCGACTAGATTCGTGGTGATTGGCTTAGTGTGCGACATTGCGACGATTTGACAATCACTGAGGCAGTCTCCATGGAGGAGTAGCGCTTAACGTGCGGCGGTGCTCTGAAAGACTTTGGAGGGCACATAAAACAAGAGGGAGAAAGAGGAAGAGTTTGTGCTGCCACAAAGACTACAAAAGTGACGTTTCCATTAATCTCCACTTTTTGTCTAATGGGTCTATATATACTTAGGAGTTCAAAACCTCAAAATTACAAAAACAGCCTCACACTTCCTGAAATTACGATAAGGCCCAACACTAGCAATACTTATGAATATGCCCCTAGGGGTAATATGACAAAAAATACGCCTAGGTCTAAATCAGTCCAAAAACTCAACCAAATCACTATTTAAATGAATCCATGCTTGAAGGGTTGTATCCAAAATGCGGGGCATTACAGTTACAAAAGAAAATGCAATTGGCAGGAATATGCACAAAATGTTACAAAATTATGTGTTGGATTATGTTATTAAGAAATGGAAATGTTTTTCAAATATTTGTGCTCAAGTTGTGCCTTCTTACTTGTCCACCGCTATTTCGTTGTTGATGACATTTCTTGCTTCAGGATCCCAACAGGTCCTTCCTATGTTGGGTAGTTCTTACCCTAGTGCTGGAGGCCCACTTTCCCACAATCATGTGCAAAGTATGAATAGTTTGAGTTCTTTGGGGCTTTTGAATGATGTGAACGCTGGTGACAATTCCCCTTTTGACATCAACGATTTTCCGCAGTTGAGTAGTCGTCCAAGTTCTGCCGGAGGGCCTCAAGGGCAATTAAGTTAGTTACTAGAAATTATTGATTTGTAATTTTTAACTATTTGTTTTCAATTATTTTTTTTGCTGCATCAATTTTGACCAATAGGAATGTCATGTTAACATTTCAGGTTCGCTGAGAAAACAAGGCCTTGGTCCTATTGTCCAGCAAAACCAAGAGTTCAGCATTCAGAATGAAGATTTTCCAGCGTTACCTAGATTTAAAGGTGGCAAATCCCTTCTTTGCTTCCATTAGGATGCATTCTTGTAACTCATAAGCCATGACTTTGGGTTACCCCTTAAATTCTAATCTTGTTTAAGAATAACTAAAATAACTTTTGCGGAAGCAATAAGTATCCTAGTTGACCGTGAGGTTTAGCTGAACAAAATCAGATTAAGTAGAATTAAGAATATATTATTCAAGTTGGTCTTGCAATTATTAAGCTCAAGTGCTACTTCATGTTTGGGTTCTGAATGTTTTTTCTTTTACCGACTCGGATATTATAGATTCATCTCACCATCATACACTAACCTTTTTGTGTAATTTTGATCCAGAACACATTCTTTTATTGATTATAGTTCTAGATCTTGTGCAGGTGGCAATGCTGATTATGGTATGGATATTCACCAGGCAGATCAACATGAAAATTCTGTGCCTATGATGCAGTCTCAGCAGTTCTCAGTATACACTCTTTTGCTCTCTTTTCTACTGTAACCTTTTTGTGTAATTTGATCCAGAACACTTTTTTTTACAGGCTAGTACTCATTTTTAACGTTTCTGTTTTGATCTTCAGATTGGAAGATCTGCTGGATTTAACTTAGGGAGCACATATTCACATCGACCCCAGCAGCAACAGCATTCTCCAGCAGTTAATAATATCACGGTCTCCTTTTCGCCTGCAAATAGTCAGGATCTTCTTCACTTACATGGTTCAGATATGTTCCCATCTTCACATGCTGCATCCTATCACCAGCAGGTGTGCTTCTCTTTTACTATAAAGGAAGAATTTCTTTTCCCCTTGCATTGAAGATCTTACTTTGCAGGCATTAGGAATCAACATGTTGCTCTACTTTGATGTTTTCGTTCTTGGCGGTTTTACTAACTGAAATGCAATTTCCAATCCTTTGAGGTCAATCATTCCCATGTGTTATATGAACCGAACATGGAAATGTCTTGTAGATTAATTAGTAGCCTGCATGTCTACAATTTCCTCTTCAATGAAGTTTTTAAACATCAACATATCTTTTTTTCATTTGATGAATTCACACGTCTTTGTTCTTATTCAGTCCAGTGGGCCCCCTGGTATTGGTTTAAGACCTCTGAGCTCCCCGAGTTCAGCTTCTGGAATGGGATATGACCAACCCATCCAGCAATATCAGCAGCATCACGGTCAATCTCAATTCCGATTGCAACATATGTCTGGTGTTGGCCAGTCATTCAGGGATCAGGGCATGAAATCTATGCAGACGGCTCAATCTTCTCCCGATCCATTCGGTTTACTTGGTTTGTTAAGTGTAATAAGGCTGAGTGATCCTGATCTTGCATCCCTTGCACTTGGAATCGATTTGACCACATTAGGATTAAATTTGAATTCAGCAGAAAATCTACACAAGACTTTTGGCTCCCCATGGTCTGATGAGCCTGCTAAGGGTGATCCAGATTTCAATGTACCTCAGTGTTATCTTATTAAACCACCACCTACATTACATGTGAGGTTCTTCACCTTTATACCCCATCCCCTCTCTGAGCCAACGTGAAACTTCATACAGTTTCCTCTCAATCAACTAATCATTTTTTTGGTGACTGCAGCAAGGATACTTCTCAAAACTTACTCTGGAGACACTGTTTTATATATTTTTCAGGTATTGCATGCTTTAATAAATTTTCTTTCTTATGTTTGTTGTATATAACTTATGTGCTGTCATGTTCTGCAGCATGCCAAAAGATGAAGCTCAATTGTATGCTGCAAATGAACTGTAAGCTCTGATTACTTACTGTGTAGTCAGTTATTTTTACAAGTCATAGAAGTTACTTAAGATAGAAAATTTCCCAAGACTTGGTACCAACCCTTTTTTTATTTATTTGAATAGCTATAACAGAGGGTGGTTTTATCACAAAGAACAACGATTCTGGTTCATTCGGGTCTCTAACATGGAACCACTTGTGAAGACTAACACTTACGAGAGAGGATCATATCTCTGTTTCGATCCACAAACATTCGAAACTGTCCGCAAGGTGCGTGTTGTGTGTATTGTAGTTGAAATTATTTATAACTGTTGTCCTATTCTCATTGCTCATGTCTCTGTCCATTGGGTTCAGGATAATTTTGTCCTTCACTACGAGATGGTAGAAAAGAGACCAGCTCTACCGCAGCATTAATTTATATTTGAATGAAAATGTAAAGATAATTGGTGGATTTTTCACATGTAGGCCTTAGTTCTGTTGTAGAATTAATGTTCATTAATTTGGTAATTGCAAGCAATCGATCATGTAAGCCCCCCCTTGTATTTGTAATGGTTTCGTCTCTGTTATTTTACAAGATCCGCTAGCTTAGGTTGAACTTGGTATTTGAATCTTTGGTATATCGGTTTATTGCTTCCTTAGTTTATCTTATTATAATCCGTCATATAATTTCATTTCTATAGTGATATTTAAATGATTCCAACATTTCTATAACTGAAGCTCCTAATTCCAACCAAATAAGCTGGACCCAGTTTTTATTTATTATTATTATTTTTTGGGGATATATTATGAATGAACTGCTTAGAAGGTTCATCACTCTCAATTGATTGCTAAAGATGACCTACAGAAATATAAAGTAAATAAAGTTAGCATGGGAAATTGAGTGCAACTATTATATTTTGTTAGCAAAGTAGAAAATTAATTATCGAGGTGGTGACTCTGACTATTTACTATTTTTTCATTTTTTCTTTCTTTCATTCTCTTGCTATTATAGGCAAACATGTTCTTAATCTGAGCTTTTTGGTTGATGAGTTTACTATTTTAAAAAATATCAGTAGAAAACAAAGATTTTTATCTGTCAAGAGAACTCTTAACTGCAAGACAGATTTTTAAGTCATACAAGTCAAC
>JBBMEG010000004.1:5511233-5530062 GCA_037832605.1 Cyclanthera cordifolia
GAACGTCTCTGGGTAGGTAAAGCTAGCCAGGTGGCCACCCAGCCCTGACACTACCGCGATAGGGAATATCGTCCCTTTGCCCTGCGTTCGACAAGACCCCCCTACAAATCTCAGGGCCACATATGACCATAAACTATCAGATAACAAGAATCCACATGCTCAACAATCCAATCTAAATACTCACACAATAACACATGCAGCAAGGTGAGTCGTACAAACAACATAATATCATAGAGGCAAGCGCTAACAACTCACATCAAGTCCTATACCTAGGCACTAATCCCTTACCTCGGCTTAAGACTGCTCGAAACAGCTCTTGGTGCTCGAAATCCGGGTCTCCTAATAGGCTTCTGTCAAAAAAGTGCCCATACAGGACAAACGGGTGAGATTCTAGACCAAAGACCTAGAAAAACGGACTCAGAGCGCAGAAAACTGAATTTTCCGGTCGCCGGGACGGCAGCGACGGCGGCGCGTGAGATCTGGCGAAGGGCAGCTTCGGGCGCGTCAAAATCAGGTTCCGGTGACGCGTGTGGCTCGGCGGCTAGGCAAGGCGCTGCAGCAGGTTCGGCGCTGCTTCCACCAATTCGAGGCTGCGAAATCGTGGCCTCTGAGTGGTCGTTGAGGCGGTGCTTGCTGAGTGGTGCAGGCGCTGGCGAAATCTTACTGGCGTTGACGTTCGTGCCTGTTGATTGGTCACTGTAGCGGCGGCTTGCGACTGGTGGACAGGTGGCGACGGAGTGCACGCGGATTGGCGACGGCGGCTTCTCGATTTCAACGTCCTGACGACTAATCACGAGATAATGATGGCTTAATGATTTGGGGTTTAATCATAACCCCATCATTAGCCTTTTATAGCCTTTGTCTTTTACCCTAATTCGTCCTTTTCCGTTTTGGACTTTAGTGCCAAAATTACAAAAATACCCCTCCAGCTGAAATTTACAAAATTGACCCCTAATTTCCAAAATTTCACAACCTACCCCTAAGGCTATTTCCAATAATTAATAAAATTCACCTAAATTCAATCCTAAGGGAGAAAGTTTGGGTTATAACAATAGAGAAAGGAAATTTTGTCTCCCTTTGGGAGAATGAATTTTCGAGTTTTTCTTTTAAATTAGAAAGGGAAAATTGTTTTGATTTTCTTAAATATCTTTTATTATTAGATATTGAATGATATTGTTTTTTCCTAATTTAATTATCCATTCCCTTACTATAAATAGGTCTTCATTCTCATCTCACTCAAAGAAGCCCCTCCTAAAGTTGAGTTCTCTTTTTCCTACTAAGTCACGCCTCTGACAAAATACTTTTAAGCTTCTTTCTCAAAGAGGTTCCCACCAAGCACTTAGTGCAGCATAGTAAATATAGCCTGAAAGTTATGAGAATTCAATCAAGAAAGGTTCAAAGAACATTCATCATGATCTGCTCAACATAAAAACTCGTCAAACTAATTTAGTGGCGTTATTCGAAGTAGGTTTTTATGTTTTATCAATAACAAATTAATCACCTAGGGGCTGCATGTAGGTAATTAACAAATGATTAATTAAATTGATTATTGTCACTTTTTTGTGATTTCACACTTTTGCCATATTAATTGCATGCTTCCACCTCACAATTCTCAAAAGAAGAAATCCTAGGTGATTTGTGTCATATGCCTCACGCATATCTAATTTGATTATTTTTGACCTCGTTCACCCTTATATTTTATTTAGTACTAACTGAACATATTTTTAAGTCAACCATAAAATTGTCAATTATTGAACGTTATGAGACAAAAGTGCATTCTATTCTTCTGATATCACCTCTAGTAACACCCAGAGATGTCCACGGGGCGAGCCGGAGAAGGGGATGACTCTACCATCCATTATACTCGTTACCCATTTCCAGGGAACATGGCAATGATTTTATATCGAGAAATGCAGGTATTGAGTTCCCCCTAGGAAAAAATTTTCCACTTTAATTCTCTTTTTTTTTTTATATATTCCCAAATTCTTACAAACTTTCTCAATGTTAATTCAATTTACTATATTTTAGATAATTTTTTCAATAGTTAAAATCATTGTATATAAGATTCAATTTGATAGTTAATTATATAAGAAAAATATTCATCTCAATAAATATTTCTAAACCTTTTGTATATAAATAAATTAAATTAAATAAAAATAATACAACATAATATATAAACAGGGTGGGGAATAGGGAATCTGGGACGGGGTCATCCCCGCTTAACTCAAGGGTAATTGTTCATCTCCCTCACTTCCCCCTTTCTCCACATAATTTCAGATTCCCCACCTCATAAGGGGCGGAAAAAAATTGATGAGTGTGAGAGATGGTAATTCAATTATAAATAAAAATGTGATTCGCATCAAATAAGACCTAAGCATCTCAAGCACATGAAAACATAAGTGTATGTTATCATTTGTAGTCAAGTAATATATTCCTAAGTCATTTTTACAAGGACTAATTTTAAGATTTTCATATTTTGAACTAAATAAACAAATTAATAAAGATAATGAACAAGTCTGAATAACTGAAATAAAAAAAAAATGCTAACATCCTATAGAATGTGGTGGACATTGCATATGGGTAGAAACAATCATTAAAATTAATCTCATTTCACATTAGTGCAAATGCAATCTAATGGATAACTAAATAATTAACAAAGTTTATTTCAGGAACTATTATTGAAACAATATTAATCATGATATTTTTATTGTAAGAAGAATGATTAACACTACACATAGATGCCTTCTCCCGAAATACATTCACAAGAACTCAAGTTTACACTCAAATTTTATCGCATTTCGAATGTGTTTTGTGTGCATTAGTAGGAAGGATATTCCTCGTCTCTCCCATTTTTATAGTCTTATATCAACCTAATGAACAATTGTACAAGATCTTTAACTGTCCCTTTCTCCCGAAGGTGAGTAGAAAACAAACAAAAGTGGATGGTCGGTCGACCCTCACTAATTAAGACACTTCATTAATAACTACATCTTTCTTGTCCTAATGAAAGTACTTGTAATCTTTATACCTAAATTAAACTTTAATTTACCTAATACATAATAGAAAATAATGCATGCAACAATTACAATGCAATAGACATTGAACTATCCACGTGATAACAAAATCAATATCATATCTACAAGTAACTTAAGCATGGCAGTATAACAACAAAATCACAATTAAAGTAAATAATGAAAGTAATATTAATATAAAAAAATTGAAGAATAGAATTGCATTAAAATCAACTAAACAAAAGGTTCATGTATGAATTAAAAACATATCTAAAAACTACTAGGAAATAAAGAAAATGACAAGTTGAAGCAGAAAAGGAAATAAAAGTGAAATAGAAGAATTCCTTATTTGTGCGGTGATTACTCTTCGTATAAAGAGTTATTTAGCTTATTTTTACTAAGATTTCATGTGCTTTATAAGTTAATATCATAAGAATTGCATAATATTTATGGGAAATAGGCTAAATACATGATTTTATCAATTCAGACTTGTTGAATATGAAGTATGTAGAAAATACACTTTTAAGACATGTTTTTTAATGTTTCTAGCAATTTATTGCTTAAAACTCATCAATGTTGTGAGCATTCATGATTAGTATAGGAAAGAAAAGCTAAAGACATCGGTGTAGCCAAAATGTTGTCAATGCTAGCCGCATTAATATTTAGGTGCAGAAGTTCTGTTGCTGAGAGAATTGACAAAGGTAGTGCATTCCCAATGTTGGCCGCATTCTACCCACATCAGATTAAATGTTAAGAAAACATAAAAATATATTTTGACACAGATTAAGGAGGGATTGAACGACTTAAATCTATTGGTGCTTGTCCAAGTAATGACACTTTTGCAACAAGTCCAACGACGCCCAAAATAGGATCCTAAAACCGTGAAAATGGTAGAGTGGGAGAAAAAAATAAGGGATTTATGACCTATATAAGAAGCATCATACAACAAACCAATGTTTTGTTTGAATTCTAATAAAATTGAAGAGAGAGAGAACTTCACATCGCTGTGGATATTGTCATTGCGCAGGACATTGTAACCAACTTACCTGACAAGAAGTTAAAGTGCAAGGTAGTTGCCTTAAAGTCCCTAGCATTACTATGAGTGACACATATGCAAGAGATTTCTTTTACTATTCCTTTTCTGACTTCAACTTTTCAACCATACTATTATTGTAACTTATTTTATTTTAATGCAAATTATTTTATTACTACTTTGCCTTTTACTTTATGCTTTTATTTTATGCTTTACTTTCTTGTTTAAATTATGTTATAGTCTTGTGTGGAGGTTATCTTCTGTTTAATAGAAACATAACCAAATGCATATTGCATCATTAATGCTACATGCATACATGTTAAGTAATTGCAAGTTATGTTCTCATAAGATGTTGAGTTAGTTAGTGATGACGAGGTAGATGTTAATGTTAACAAAGTAAGTACGTTAATTAACAAGGGTCGACCGGCCATCCACTTTTTTTTTTATGTTTCGCATCGCTTAGACCAAAATGAAGTGAATTGAAAGATCCTTACTGTTGTTATTATGTCACAAGTATGAATTTATTAGGCTCAGGAAAGGTCTCCTATAGCCAGCTCAATAATGAATACGTACCACATCCTTAATGTGGGCACCATTAAGAAAGAGTGCACTTGGACCAAAAGGCATTGATGTGTAGTAAAAACTTAATTTTTATCATGCAATTATCTTAGCTAATTCGCTTAATTTTTACCATGCAATTATGTTAGCTAATAAGCTATGTATTCTTATTATTAATGTACTTAATTTCACTTAACCTTCCTGTCAATTTTATATGCATGTTTCAAACAGTAGGTGTAGTTCTTAAAGTTGTTTGACTATAGATGATGTCTGCCGCATTGAGCATGTATTCCGCACCTGCAATGCAATTCAATGCCACAAACTATTCTTTTCTTGATTGTTTACTTTTTCCAAACCAGAATATGAAATTACTTTAAAGAATAAGTCTTTGAGGAGATGACTTAAATATATTTATTACTTGATACAATTAACAATGTACACTTGCGTTTTCATGTGCAACAGAGTATTTTTTAGGACATAGTCTATCATATCGCATTGTTGTTATGCTTAGCATCCTCCCGAGCTCACGCGTCATGTGATCGTAGAAGTAATGCGGGAGACTATTCTGATTGTATATTGAATGACACAACTTTGAATTTGGACAACTACTTCTTCTCCTCTCCACTTCTTCTCCTCTCCACGCGTCATTCTAGCTTTTGGTGTCGATTTTGACTGACACCAATAATATATGATGTCGCTCCAAAACCGAAGATTAGTTCATGTGGGTGCCGGCCGTCATCATTTAAATATCGTCCTTTAATTATTAAATGCTAACTAACTCTTTTTTTGTTGATCATGTGGGTCCGGTCCGTCATCATTTGTGTCCGACATTAAAAGTCTTAAAACTTGTATTAAAAAAAAACTAAGTGATGATTTGTCTATTTCAAGGCAAATATATAATACAAATAAAAATCTACCTATAAAGTCTGCCCATTCGATTCGTACTCCATTCATATCTTCTTGAGTATATAGTTTCGTGGTGTTAAACTAAAGCTTCACAGTATTTTCAAATTAATAAACAAAAAATTTTGAAAACTATATAGAATAAAATTTTGAATGAAGTAAAGCAAAAACTTACGAGTTTATTTATGGGGTGAGCGTGTTGGATATCATCTTTCGTTTGAACAATTGGAATAATATCCACACACTTTTG
Source organism: Cyclanthera cordifolia (assembly GCA_037832605.1). Taxonomy (NCBI): domain Eukaryota; kingdom Viridiplantae; phylum Streptophyta; class Magnoliopsida; order Cucurbitales; family Cucurbitaceae; genus Cyclanthera; species Cyclanthera cordifolia. Next base: position 5,516,989 of record JBBMEG010000004.1, read on the forward strand.
ATCTCAATTGATGAGGGCACTAATGAATAAAATTTTATCATTTTATTATGATAATTGTACATGAGAAAAATTCGAATAGAAGAAATATAAGATTTTTTTTACATACCTTAAATGATTTTCATGTTAATTTTGTGGATTTAAACTCATTTTTTGATTGCCACAATCGATAAGAACTATGAACAAAATTGAAAACATTAGGATAATAAGCTAATTGAAACAAAAAAAACTTATTTTTTATAAACTTACGTATTTACGATATGAGCTAAACTCTCATCGGGCGTCTTCTGACCAAGCGAGTTAAGAATATAAACAATATTATCATCAGAAATTCAGACTACCAAAATCCAATGGTGCCTAAATGACATAACGATGATTTTAAAATGTTATAAAATATTCATAAGTATCTATAATACACGCGACGGAGTTTAAAATTTATAAATGCATACCCGGTATTAAAGAGAAAGAATGCACATTGACGGACATCAGTAATCATGTCTAAACGATCAGCAAGATTCTTAATTTTCTCTTCTTGATTTTGATTTCCCACAATCGATGTAAAACTACTATCGTCTACTAGTAAGTAGTTATCGAGAATTTGTTGATCGTATGTAGCCCAAATGCAGTTGAAATAGATTAGAAAACGTTATTAAATGTAACAAGTTGGTATAATAATTGAAAATTATGTATTACTTACGCAATGTAACAAAGAATGGGAGTATAGCCAATTTCTTGCATCTCACAATATTGCAAAATATCTTCTATTGCAAGGAAGTAGTTGTTATGTAAACCAACTATGTTTTCGATATGATCTACTTGTAGCATGTTACTATCACTCATACTAAGTTTGACAAAGTGATTGGTTGGAAGCGTCATGCTTGATTGATGATATTGTGTATCTGACACAACCTTCTTACTTTTATTTGGAGATGAGGGCTATGACAATAAATTTAATTTATTATTAGTAAAATAATAGTGTGGTACATACTATAAAGAGGAAATGTAAAATTAAATACATCTTTTGATACATTGGTATCTTAATAAGCCATGCACGCGGCCATGGCACAAAAGTGTTGACGGCTTGTCCAAGGTATTGAAGCTCATTGTTTAGAGGAATTGGAAGGTTCAAATCCTCTTTGTTTCCAATTATTAAATCCACTAGGATGCGGGTGTTTTACTTTCCTAGTAGAAGACCATGAATCTTAGTAGCTGCGCCGCTCGATTCATACATTATACCAATGGCAACAATATTTTTTATATTTTTAATTGCATGTTGACATGCCACACCCTTCAAAGAAACACATAGAGTAATAGCGATATTAATTTGATAATATAAAAAATGAAATTTATTTAATAATATGCAACTTACTTCTCCTATGTCTTGGACATCGGGATGAGCAATGGGTTCTCTAATGACTTGAGGCTTGTGAAGGATCTCATTTGCTTGCCTCATTTGTTCTTTCTGTATCGGGTGTGATTGATCATTATTATTTTCCATACAAGGAGAGAATCAACTTGGCTATTTCGTTCAGTTGGTTTTTCTCTCATATTAACATTTGAACGAGCAGGAAGAAAACTGATGGTGATAAAAATTGAGTCACGCCCCTAACACGTCGTCAATGCTCGGGTGTTCGCAAGGCTTCTGTCAAAATATATGCAAATTGGTGTGCATTTTTTAACACACCCTGAATTTAAAATATTATCAATTAAATTAAAATTCATCAGAGATTTGAAGTGTTAATGTACTATCAATTAAACATCCTTACAATTCGATTGGAGGCTTCAATTGTGTCTTCATCGACCTACACTTTATCCTTTCCCTTTCGCCCTTCCATCCATAGTAGTGCACGTAAGGATGAATCAGATTTAATATTTCTACCCTAAATCCACAAAACAACGAATTAGTAAAGTGGAATAAAATAATAATAACATGTAATATATATTAAGACTTAGAATTCCTACTAGCTCATGACTGAGTTGAGCATAACCCTTTCTAGCCATACGGTGAGGAAATTTAAGAAGACTCTGTCTCTCTTTTGCTCTTCACTATTTTTCTGTGTTTAACACATTATAAATATGTTAAACATTAGTAATATACAAAATACAAAAGAAGTAGTTAACTTAAATTTCTCTGATAATCGAATGTTTACAAAATGATCCCACTATTCTTGTGTGATGTATGGGTATTTAGTAGGCAGGTGTACAAACTTTTCATGGTTCTTATTTATAAACTGCTTGATAAAATCTTTAGTGAGATTGTATCTAAATGTCTGCGCCATAGACATCATGATCCTATGTTTGGACATAGGATCCACTTGAAATGACATCTGTTTAAAATAGAATAAGATCCGGTTAAATATAGTATGTAATACATGATAATATTTAGTTGAGTAAGTATTTACCTCTATGCAATTCTAGACATTCTCTTTTAATTTATCGGGGAGATCACAACAAGTATCGTAGGCGAGAGGTATATGTGATCTGACACATACATCAATATAACTACGCAATTTCTTCGCATTATCTTCGATTTCTTGACCCATAGAGTTATATTGAACTATGCGTCGTTCTCCAGCTATTCTTTCGTGAGCGAGCTCACGCAAGACTGTCACGCCTCAAGTGAACATGTTTCGAGCAGGTCTATTTACGAGAGTACTATCAGCATGATCGCTCTCCGAGCTAGACATGATGTCAATCTGCACAAGAGAGAGATATGTGTGAAAAATATACAATTGGTAAAATAATCTTCAAAATGATTAATATATAAGAAAAAAAGAACACCAACCTATTTATTTATCCATGTACCCTCACAATCCTTTCTAATATAGATGAACGAGTCATCATCGATAATACTAGGCAATGTTTCTATAACCCCGTACCCACAATCTTGGCCAGTATCAACTTCATCATGAACATAATCTTCAACCATTCTTTGTGGAGGTATCAAAACCACCGACTGGCCAGGATCAAGTGAATCTTTTATATATAATACTTGCTTCGTTTGAATGGCTAAAATGAAGGAGTCTGATTTATGTCCAATATGATTAAGGTCTATAATTGTAAATCCAATGTCGTCTACGTTAATTCTATAATTATTTTCCACTCAATCACATTCGAAGTATACCATAAAAATTCATTTATGACATAATTGGATTTTTATCTTTCGAACTAGAAACTTGCAATGTTTCGGTCGTTATCTAACTTCACTGTTCTGCACACTTCTAAGATCATCTCGATTTTTTGTATGATATTGAATATCATTGACCATATAACTATTATAAGTGGTCACTTCTGAAAAAAGGTCCATGTGTACCCACCTCAACGTAGATGATATAGAATTATTCTGAACCCCTAAAAGGAGCCCAGCATGATTATGCAACCAACTACTAAATTTTTTATTATGTTCGTCTTGAAGCCATATTTTATTTTTAGACCTAATAGGATTCAATTTAGACTACATTTGCATGTGGTGATCTACAAATGAAAGCACAACGTCTAAGTTATGTAGCAAAACGATCATTATCTGTACAGATACAAATGAGTTTGATCAATCATATCCTTAGTTCGTGTTTTATAATTGGCAACAGATAATGTTCGATCAATCTTATTTGCATCTGCATTATTTGATGTTCGCAATCTATCAGATACAACTCCTTGTAAAAATTTAGAGCAAAACTCTATCGACTCTTCTACTATATAATTTTCTTCAATCCATCCCTTCGGTCGATTTCTATTACGAACATAACCTTTCAAAATCCTCATATATCTTTCAAAATGATATATCCACCTCAAATAAATTAGTCAACAAAATTCTATCTCACTTACAAGATGAACCACAAGGTGAACTATTATTGTGAAAAATGATGGTGGAAAAAACTTCTCCAAAAGACATAAAGTGACCACTACATGATCTTGCAAATGTTTCAACTTAGTTGAATCTATTGACTTAGAACATACAGCATTAAAGAAAAAGCATAGACGAATGATAGTGTATCGAACATGTTTAGGCAAAATACCACAAATTGTTACACGTAGTGGTTGTGGGATTTTAACCCGTAAAGTTTCAAATCAATAATCGACACTGATTTACTTATGTTAGATGAATATCCTTTAGGTACTTTAATTTCATATAATGTTTTACACACGCTTAATTTATCATTTTTTTAGTGTGTAACATGCTGGAAGAAAGAATATTCTTTTCTCTCCCATTTTTTGGGCTAACTCGAATCTGATATTCAATTCAACTAAGTCTTGACATCTTTTTAACCCATCTTTTATTTTTTCAGGAATATCAAGGAGGGTTCCAATAATATTAGAACAAACATTCTTTTCAATGTGCATGACATCTGAACAATGTCGCACGTGAAAATGTTTCCAATACTCCAATTCAAAAAAGAATTGATTTTTTCTTCCAATAAGTGTTTGCATGTTGTTATTTTGTACGTCATTTACCATGAGTAAATTTAATAGTATTTAGTTATGTACGAATATCTTCACCACTTAACGGTTCAAAAGCTACTCTGAATTCTTGTTACCCATTAAAATCTTTTTTTGTCGTGTATATGGGTGCCCAATAAGTAGATATTTTCGATGTCTAAGGTATACCATCTTTTTTCCCTTAGATAAATAAGTAGATTTCACATATCGAACATGCATGATACCCGTTTACAGTACACTCACACAAATTACCGTACGCAGGAAAATCATTAATGGTCCACAACAAAATAGCTTACAAGGTGAAACGTTGTTGACGATGTGCATCAAAACATTCAATACCTTTATTCCATAATATTTTCATATCGTCAACTAATGGTGCTAAATAGACATCTATGTCATTTTCTGGTTGTTTGGGTCTAGAAATTAATGCATTTAACATCAAGTATTTACGCTTCATGCACAATCATGGAGGTAGATTGTAAGTCACCAACATTACTGGCCAACAACTATATCTAGTACTTTGGTCTTCGTGTGGATTTGCATCATCTATTGTAAGGCTAGACGAAGATTCCTCGATTCTAAACTAAATTTGGGTCATCTTTCGTCTATGTGTTTACATGAGAGTGTGTGAGCTGGATGTCTTATATACTCATCGACCTAACGGTCAGTAGCATGCCACGTCAAAATTTTTTAAGTTTTTTTACATCGAAACACTCGTTCAAATCTTGGAATGTGAGAAATACCACATTACTTTTACTGGAATATTTTTATACATTTCTTGCACATTCTTCCAAACTTTCCATCTTGATGTTCCACATGTAGCACACAATTTGGTATTAGCGAGTTCTTTTCGATACAAACAACAGTCATTGATGCAGGCATGAATCTTTTCATAATTCATTTCTAATGTATTTAAAATCTTCTTTGCATAATAATAGGTAGATATCATAATTTCATTAGGACAAGAAAATAAAATGCTCAATAGTTCTAACAACTCTGTGAAACACTTATCGTTCCATTTAAACTTTGCTTTTAAAGTATAAGGCTTAATCAATGCAGATATCTTTAAAAAATCATTACAATTTGGTTATAATGATTTCTTGGCATCCTCTAATCATTCCTCAATATTGTCGATTTGTCGTTAAAATAATTGTGTGCAGCCTCAAACATTCGTATTTGGTCATCCAAATCCTCATCTATAATTTGATCAATTGGAACACTTTCAATATTGCTTCTTTTCCTCGATACACATTCTCATGCCAAATCCATATGTCATAACTTTTATTGATATCATTTACAAAGAAATAGTCTCTTACTACATTTACATTTTGGTACATGACATTCACGCATTTCAAACATGGACAACAAACAACATTTGACCATTTCGAATGTCGTAACGCATTTTCTATAAAAGTCATAACTCCTAAACTATATTCTTGTGACATTCGATCCTTGAGCATCCACAACTTATCCATATCCCAACTAAATTTATATCTACACACAAGGTAAAAATCCAAACACAAATTTTTAAAGCACCTACTTTTAAAGATATTTCGTACATATACGTTTTATAGTTCAGATCCAAGATATAAAAGAGAAATGATCAAAGCTACATCATGTACTAGGCTACCATTCAAAAACGTAAATCCAATACATGCCTCAAGATAAAAACAGTTTATGTAAATCATAAGTAGAAGAAATTAAGGAAAACGACACAACAAGTTCCGCCTATGGTCTTCGCAGCTCCTCATTAGCCATCCTGGTAGAGCCCGTGCGTAACTGTGGAGAACCATAAAGAGGATGGTGAGTTATTAAACTCAGTAAGAACCCCTAACCGGGATCAGTACAAGCAACGGGAATAATACTGGCTTCACATGGGACCGTGCAGCTCAGAATCCTTCTATAGTAATAATGATGACTCTAAGGCTACCTTGGTAGGGCATTCCACTCCCGAGCCTCCATAGATAGTGCCATACACTTTCGAGGCTATCCTTGTAGGCAATGCCACTCCCGGGTCTGCATTTGATGGTTACAGGTGAGTATTCAAAGATGCGTAATTAATACGGATGCACCGACCCTTGTCGGCTAGATTTAGTAATCAGTGGTATAAGTGAAAGGCATACCAACTTTCCGTAAGTTAATCCAAACCTACCATCACGTTATGTATAAGGTTCGTAGTCTAGCAATAACTTCTCAGTATATGTCATAAAACAAACAGGCAACATGGTAATCAACAAGTATAAGATAAGGTCAAACACAACAACAAAGATAAGGATGAAATTCTTTTACCTTAGCTAAAATCCGCTAATTTTCCCTTAGAATGCTCGATTTGCGAGTCTCGAAGGCTTCTCAAAGTTAAACTGGCCCAAACAGGGTTAAATAGTCAGAATTAGCCCTTAAAACTATCATAATCAAGTTCAGAGCGACGAAATTACCCAAAAAACACTATCCAAAATTTTTCTGGCGAGGTCGATGGCGGCGCATGGGTTGAGGATCGCCAGCGTGTGAGATCCACTCGTAGGAGTCGACAGCTGCAGATCAGGGGATGCGTGGCGTGTTGCTAGTGGCTGAGAGTAGGTTTAGAGCTTGCTAGCGTTAGGTTCGGCACGCGGGTGAGGCTCGACCGACAAACTACAGGCTCGACAACGTTGGGCCAATCTGAAGCTGCAGCAGGTGGTGGCGCTAACAACGAAGAGACCTGTCAGACCTGGAGCTGCGAGTTCTGATGGCACGTACACGGAGGCGACACGCGGCGCTGCTTGGTTCATGGCTTTTAGTCGACGATCGCGCTACACGAAAATCAACCCGACAAACACTGACGGCGACGCTGCTTCTTTGACACGGTTAGGTATGAATTTCGTGCCTTTACGAAATAAATAAGGTACGGATTTAGTGTTAGAAAAAAAAATTATGATGATTTTGATCTTATGATTTTCATCTATATTATGTGTTGTGGCTATTCAACAAATATAGCAACAATTTGAAATGAATTGAATTGCTTTTGACAGGTTTTCTTTTCGGTAACATGAAAATACATTGTTATGCTGCCCGATTTTCTTTACAATTGAACTCCTTAAGTTATTTCGCATCTACCTCATCCCGATCACAAGGAGAGGTTCACCATGATGGGGGTACTTCTTTTTTTTTCCCTTCCGGAAAGAATGAAATGCATAGGGGAACTCTAATTCAAATTTTTATTTATTGCAGACATACGATGAGTTCGTCGGATCAGCACGAGGAAGAACTCATTCGACGTTTAGGGATAGGTCTTCCTCTTTAGGTTAGGGTCATTATTTATTTTTCTTTGTTATTAACATTGTATTAACATTTTCTTATTATATAATGAATGACTATTTGATTTTCGTTATTAATGTTTTAGATTTTTTTTTCTAATTTCAATGTTTAGATGACTCAAACATTTCCAATTAAAGTCATAAGCAATAAATATTCAGCAATTAAAACAGAGAGCAAATGCGACGGAAAATTATTCAGTCGCCGTTTCCAACCAAATGCGACCGAAACCTTTTTTCGTCGCATTTGCCTTTAGAAGAATTTCTCTATCGCTGGTGGTACGTAACGACGACGGAAGATCTTCGTCGCCTTTTCCCTAAAGAGCAGATCCGAGGAAAAACGATTTTCGTTGCATTTGGCTTCGCCGACGGAGCAAATGTGACACAAAAGGCGACAGAAGTAACTCTGTTGCTGAAAGCAAAGGCGACGGAATTTGACCCCGTCAATAACTGTAGTCTCCGTCACCGAAGGGGTCATTTCTTGTAGCGTCTTGTACCACCAACTCTTGCTCCTTTATTATAGAGTAAAATTTGGATACTTCCTATAATTAATTAAGACAATAATGTATCAATATATAAAAGAATACATTTAAAAAAAAATATATATATATATAAAATAATAATGTTTTGATTAATAAAAGAAAAATAAAATATAGAAATGTGGCAAATTATTGTTGTAAAAAAATGATATTGCTCTTCATATATAAATAGAGAGAATTCTTATGTACAAAAAAAATTGTATGGGCATTAAAAAAAAACAATGTATCATATTTATTTGTAAGAAGATCTAAATAGCCGGCCGCCGTCCACGTATCAACGGTCAAATCTTCCTCGAGAAGACGGCAAGGAATGAGACGATGATGACGACGAGGATTCGCTCCCTACACTTTCTGATCCCGACCCGTAAAAAAGATCCGATAAATAATTACCCAAATCATCAGGTGAAAGCCGGACCACTGGATCTGACCCAGAAACCCTAATGGCACGAACGCGATTCCTCGTGTAAAACTCGCCGTATAAAACCCCAAGATCCTTCGCCAACGAGATCTTTATTTCATCACGCAGCTTTTGATCGGGTACGATCCAGGAGGTCTGTTTTCTGTAAGTTTCTTCAAAAGCTCTGTTGAAATTTATGAACGATTCACTTGCTTCCTCCGGCGTGATCTCCGCAGCGGCGTCCACTGGCAGCGACGAGAACACTCCACTCCATCCAATGCGCCTGTACTTAGAGGAGTAGAGTTTGATCTTCGATTCGTGCCTCTCAATCCACTCGCTGCCGAGGATGAATCTCAGGTTCGAGTTGCGGACTTTGTTGACGACGTACCGGAGATTGTTCGCCAGGAACAAGTAGGAGAAAGCTACGTCGTTGTAATACTCTGCTTTTCCGTCTAGTTTGCAGAGCAGGACGAGAATTAACCAAGCGAAACGTAAGGTAATCGGACTATCCTCTTGCTTTGGCGTTCCGTAATATGATTCCGGCATTGGTGATTTTGTTTCTAGAGGCCAATTGGCCATAATGTCGTTGAGTATTCCACTGTAATCAGAGAGAAACGAAATGTAGTTCATCACGTAGCGAGTGAGTGGATGAACTCCACCTCCAGAAAAAGGAATTTTCGATGATTCTTTCTGAATAGCAATTTCGAAGTCGGCGATTAATGTGCGAATGTTATCTCCGAGTTTGATTAGCGATTTGGTGGCTTGTGATTGTAACATTGATGTTGCTGTGGATGAGAAAATGTAATTGATCTCTGGCCAGAGTTCGGCTATGGCTTCGTATAGGTCTAGAGTGATGAAAATTTTCTCTGGAGTCTTTTTGTATTTCGCAACTAATTCGGGGAATCCAAACAGAATGGTCGCACCGTCCTTTGAAATTTGAGCGAAGCAGGATTCTCTGATTGGTACAGAAGCGGAGAAAACGTGATCGCAAAGGATTCTCTCTCCTTCGAAAAGAGATTTCACTGCTGTTTTCACACCTTTCAACCAGATTTTAATTTTGATCTCAAGAACCTCCCAATCCATCTTCTGGACTTTCGAAAAATTCAATTTCTCAATTCCTAGATTGTAGAGACTCTCGTCGATAATCGATTTCCTCACAGTTTTAAAAATGTTGACGCATTCTTTGCCATAGCCGGTTGAGATCATACAATCGGCAATTGTCTTCAAATCCGCCATGGCCGAGATTGAAACTCGCTCAACTTCAGCAATAGATTCGTTAGCAAATCGGAACTCATCTTCCGATTCCAATTCAAAATCAGAAACACTCGATCTAGCCGAAATGGTGATCGGCGATTGGACGGTTGAAATCGATTCCGGATACAGATACTCCCGATTGACAGACAAAATCCGATAAAACTCTTTCTGTAGCCTCTCCATGGCAGTTCTCATCAAATCATGAGCACGCACAAGCCTGTCCGAGGACGAATCTGTAGAAGCCAGGCAGTGCATTGCAGCATGCAAATTCTTAACGGCCTTGATAAACTGGCGGGCTTCATCACGGTCATCCCCTTGAAACAAAGAATCAGAAGAGGCAGAATCAGGACTCCACCTTGCCACAAACGATTCCGCAGCTTCGATATTCTCATCCACCAAAGAATCCGACAAGGTGGGGCGAGACGAGTGAGACGACGAGGGAGTGCTGGGTATAGAAGAAGTGGGAGATTTGAAGAACACGCTCCTCATTCCTTTTTGCGGCATCGATTGTAAGTATGAATTCGAACAAGGCGAAAGCCAAAACTGATATGATTCAAAAACGAAAAGGAACCAATGAATGTGTAGATATTTCTGGAGGTGGGTGATTTGAGAAATCTTTTGGAAGAATTTTGATGGGGAAATGGTTAGTTGGAGGGGGGTTTTATAGACGAAAATAGATGGGAACAACAAGGCTAAAGTCTAAAGCGAATAGGGAAGAAAGAGAAACCGAGTAGAAGGGTATTTTTACTTATTTATTTTCTTAAAGTTCTTCTGGTTTAATTTTTATGGCAAGTATAAAAAAGGAAAAGTGCAGTAGTTGTTTCTGTTCTGTGTAAATGCATTTTTAAAGGTTTTTGTTTGTTTGTTCTATTTGTTTTGATGGCGTGACGTTGATGTTTACGAACGCGGTGTTTCTCTTTCGATTGCGTGCGACTATCAGATTTGTTATTTATCTTTCCACTGCGCACTGCCTGCAATTTGGACTTTTCTACCCTTAAATCGACTATTATGCTTCCTTGAAACTTCATTTTTCCTAATTTTTAAACATTCTTGTGCTTTACTTTTTGTTGTTTAATATCCATAACTAATCTGTTGTAGATGTTGAGGAGGTTTGTTTGATATTTTAAGAAATGTTTATTTTGAGTGTTTAAGCTATTACGTGTGTTTAGAAATTTTTGTTTTTATAATAGTTTTTTTGATAATTTTAGTTGAGTCTTTATAATTAAATACTTGTTTGTTTGATAGTTTTAGTTGAGTGTTTATAATCAAATACTTGTTTGTTTGATGGTTATGGAAAAAAGTTTGTATATGATTGTTTGTTTGTGCGGTGATTTTGTTTTGGGTTTCGAGATAATTAATTGTTTGTATGATAGTTTTGGTAGAGTAATTGTAATAAAAAAATTGGAGCACTTATTTTGTGGGTTTATGGACTATTTATTTGGAGTACATGAAATTAGTTTTTGGGTTTATGGAGCACTTAAGTGCTACATTTTTTTTTGGCTACCAAAACAAGTATTTAATAAAACTTAACTTCTCACACTTAATTAAAACTCACAAACAAACACCTTCTTTGAAGAATGACAATGATTATGATTAATGACAATTATGGAACAATAACAAAGAGAATTATTATGGGAAATTAGAACTATGGAAGAATAAGAAAGATAACTATTACTAAAATAAACACTACGAAAAAAATTTGAATACGATAGGAATGAAAAATAATCATAGAGAATAAAAATTTGTTATTGAAAAATAAGATACACAGAATAAAAAATGATTTTGAAAAAAGAAAATTACAATGAAAATTAGCTTGTGGACCATACCTTCATAATCATTTATATTTTTATTTTCCTCTTTTTAATGGCTCAAACACACCCTTAATTTTGATTCATGCTTCTAGTTTGACATTCATTTTTAGACATTTGACCATTTTTTTTAATCTTGTAGTTCAAGAACGTGAGGGAATTGATTAGTTTTGTTAATTCACTTGTCATGCGGATTTGAGGGATTTGAAATAAACTTTTTTGGTCAAATGCAAAGGCTATAAAACAATTGAATTATGTTATTGGTTGTTGAGAATTGTATTTAGTTTTTTTTATTCAATAATATAAGAGAATTAGAGATTCGAATATGTAATCTTATGATTAATAAATTATATTAGATGTCACAAGAACTCTATTTTTTATTTTTACAAGGAATTCCCAGTCGCTTAAGTTGATTTTAATTGATAATGGGATAATAATGGACATGTTTCCTCTTATTTTAGCTTAGTTGAGACTTTATTTTCGGACCATAAACGTGGGATGGGAATCAAACCATCATTTTTGTGTTAATGAATGTGAGTATTGTTCAATGAAATAAGTTGGATACGTAATTTTAGTTGGTTGCTAAGTAATATGTTTCATGATGTTTATTAAAATACAAGTATAATTCAAAATTTGTTTGCCTTATATTTATTTAATGAATGGTGTCTATAGTTTTCAAAAAAAAAAAAAAAAAAGTTCCTAAAACCCTACACCAAAATGTAGCTAAAAAAAGTTGTAACATTAATGGAAGAGAGAGAGTAAAAACAGAGGCAGTTGTAAAATTAAAAAAAAAAAAAAAAATATATATATATATATAATAACAACAAACTTGAATGAAAGGAAAAGGTCTTCAGTTGATCAGAGCTGTGGTCGAATTAGGAAAATATGTGCTGTACAAGACTTTTAATTAAATGTGACATTTGTGGTAAGGGAAAAATAACAGGAGCCAGTGGATGTACAATCAAAATACGTTGCGGCATCTGCTCATAACCGAAAAGTTATTTTTTCACTCCTACTACATCCATTATTTTATTTTTTCATTATTATTATCTTTTCCTCGAACGTAATTAATCATTCTCTTCATAATCACGTTTCCCTAAAATCACAATTCTATTCTCCTCCTAACTATTTCTATTCTTCGCATAACAATTTTTTATTCTCTTAATAACAATTTTTTAACTCATATTATATCTATCATTTTATTTTTCTCATTGTCATTCTCTTCCCCAAATACAATTAATCATTCTCTCCCTAATCATTTTCTTACCCACAAACACTGTTATGACGTAAAATATGGCCCGGAAGTCTCGGAAGAGACCGGGACCCGAACAAAGGACCAAAGGACCAAAGCC
>JBBMEG010000004.1:5536272-5546641 GCA_037832605.1 Cyclanthera cordifolia
TTCTTCATTAAACGTTGTCGGTTCCCTGTTTCGACCTCCTTCGTGAATAGACTTTGAGGGTTGGATGTGTATCAATAGACTTTGAGGGTTGAATGTGTATCATATTAGTCACTATATTAGGATTAATACTTAGCATTAAGCCTGTTTTAGTTGTTAGTTTGTTAAGGAAGTTTACTTAATTGATATCCAGCTGTAATAAACTCATTGATCTATTTAAAGAGACAATGACCAATCAGATCAATTAGAAAAAGTGATACGGTGTTTTGATCCTTATCAGACTTCATATGGTATCAGAGCTGCAAAATTGCAGACTCCTGTGTGTGCCCTAAAAGTTCCTTTCCAAACACCTTACCTCCTTATCCTTAAACCGAGCTTCTTCAATCTTCTATCAATGGCGGACAAAACAAGTTCCGGAAGTGAAGAGTTAGGAATCTGATTCACATTTTAATCCCTTCCATATACATTATTCCTTTGTTGCAACTTCCATTCTTGTTACCCAACCATTGATCGAAGCAGAAAATTATAATACCTGGAAGAGAGCCTTCTTGATAGCTCTGGCAGGAAGAAATAAGGCGGGCTTCATTGACAAAACCATAAAGAAACCTATGAAGAAAAACTTCTCCCTTCTTGGAACTGCAATAATCATGCGACTATTTCTTGGATTCTAAACTCTTGTCTCGAAGGACATCGCAGCAAGTATTGTGTGTACTGGTATGGCTAAGGATATCTGGGATGAACTTGGAGAACGCTTCAAAGAATCTAATGGTCCGAGCCTCGAGGATCTTCCAACTAAGAAAAGAGCTTTATAACTATTGTGCATGGAGGTGTGTCCATCGAAGCTTATTTTACCAAGATCAAAACTGTGTGGCAAGATCTGATGGATTTTCGCCCATCAAGTACTGTTCTATGGTGCATTGAAACCTCTGCTAGATCATTTAGAGACTGAATATGTGATAATTTTTCTCATGGGTCTCAATGACTCTTTTGCTATGATAAGAACACAGATACTACTTATGGAACCACTTCTAAAAATAAATAAGTCTTCTCTTTACTCATTCAAGAAGACAAAGAAATGTAGGATTTTCCTCTACTGAAGCTCTTACCCTATTTAATTTGGCAAGAAAAATACTGAAAATGTCACAATACAAAGGAGAGATAACGCCAAGCAAACTTGTGCTCACTGTTGACGAATTGGCCACACGATGGACAAATGTTACAAGTTACATGGGTACACTCCAGGAATCAAGAGTAGATACTGCAAGAACATCCCTTCTCAGAATGATAATACCACAACAAGTGTAAATTCTGTCACTGCAGAAGGATCAAATACACTTGAAAACTTGACTGTTAATCATTGTACACAGTTAACCGATATTCTCAACAGTCGCCTGCGTGGGAATCAGAATCAGTACATTGCTTCAGTTGTACTGCAACTTATACTATAGGTATTTTTTCTACCTCATTAAACACACGGCCTTCATCCCATTCATGGATATTAGACTCTAGTGCTTCAAGGCACATATGATTTGACAGAGTTTTGTTTAAAAATATGCATAGTCTTCGATACCACTATTATCTTGCCCACTACTTTTCGTGTAGCAGCTGAATTTGCTGGAAGTGTACGGATTAATGATGATTTATGGCTAGATAACGTTTTGTTTGTCCTCCAATTTACTTACAACTTAATTATTGGATTAAGTTGTCGATTGGCTTCAAGTGATATATCCTTGGAGTTCTCTTAAAATTGTTATGAAATACAGAACAAGAAGCACTCGAGGAAGATTGGCAAGGTTGAGTGTTGTCAAGAGCTATACTTGCTTTTTTCAGTTGTTAGTGTTACCGCTTGCTCTATCTCAATAAAAGTTTGGCACCGAAGGCTAGGCCATTTATCTTAAAAAAGGTTGGAATAAATGAAGAGTTCCCTTCAATACACTGAATGTCCCCGAGATGTTGTACAATCTGTCCATTGGCAAAGAAAATAAGGCTTTCATTCCCGTTTAATAACAATGTATGAAGAACCCTGGGGCGGTTTAAAATACCCACCCCTAAAGGAAATTGATTTTTTGTTACAGTAGTAGGCGATTGTTCATTGCATTTGGGTTCTTCTTTTGATTTCAAAATTTGATGTAGTTGATATTGTCTCCAAGTTCTTCAAATTAGTTGAGACTCAATTTAATAAAAGGATAAAGATCTTTCGTTCACATAATGCTTCTGACTTATGCTTTACAAACATTTTTGGATCAACTGGTACCATCCATCAATTCTCATGTGTTGTAGAAATCCCTCAGCAGAATTCCGTGGTGGAGAGAAAACGCCATCACTTGCTAAATGTAGCAAGATCCTTACTTTTCCAATCTCGTGTCCCCATGAAACTATGGGGTGATTGTGTACTAACTGCAACGTACATGATCAATAGAATTCTCATGCGATTACTAAAGAATGCCACTCCATATTCAATTCTTCACAAAAGAGAAGTAGATTACTCTCCTTTAAGGGCCTTTGGTTGTGTTTGCTAAGCTTCCACATTAAAAGCTAACCGAGGAAAATTTGATGCTAGAGTGCGACAATGTGTCTTCCTTGGGTATCCTCCAGGATACAAGGTCTATGCCATGGTAACAAGACAATGTTTTCTCTCCAAGAAGGTGGTCTATGAAGTTACCTTCCTTTTTCACGTTCTAAACAAAGAGAATGAAGGAATTGTAGAAGAGATTTTTCCAGAATTGGTCTTACCTAAACCCATCTTGCAACATGAATCTGTTGAAAACACTTGCTGCATCAGTCCTAAAGTCAGCCCTGTCATTCCAGTCACAAGCCCTACTGATATTCACAATGAAGATTCTGATAACATTCAGAGTAATAATGCCAATGATGTTACACAGGAACAATTTAGTAATCAGTCCATTGACTTCCCTTTTGGCTCACCTTTGGTCGATTAACCTCAAACAGGACAGAGTGACACCAGGATCTCTAATGAGAAAGAGGTGGATAGTACTAGTATTGACAATATACATGAGATAATAAATGCAATGCTACTGCCATTAATAAGGAAATTCCCTGAAAGTGCACTCGAGCTCACAAGACACCTACATTTGTCAAAGACTATCATTGCAATTTCTTAAAACATGACGAGCCTTCAAAGTACATATATGTTCTCTACCCTATCCACAAACAACAATCATATGACAAATTTTCAACTCCACATCAGAACTACATCTTTGAACCTTCGCTCCACCATCAGGCTGTTAAAATTAAATAAGGGAGAGATGCAATGAATAAGGAGAAAGCAGCCATGCAGAAGAATTTACTCGGAGCCTTGTTCCATTACCAAAAGGACTCAAATCGATAGGCTGAAAATGGGTTTTTAGAGTCAAGTATAAAAGTAATGGTTCCGTTGATCGTTTCAAAGCAAGACTTGTGGCAAAAGACTACAACCAGCAAAAAGGAAATGATTCTTCAAAAAAAAAAAAAAAGAATAGATTACATGGACACTTTTTCCTCAATGGCCAAGATAGTGACCGTTCGTTTATTAATAACCACGTCAATTATCAACCACCTATGGTTGGAAACTTGGCCAATTAGACATAAACAATTCATTCTTAAAATGAGCTCTTTGAAAAAGTTTACATGGACTTGCCAAAAGGTTATAATAAGGATAAAA
Source organism: Cyclanthera cordifolia (assembly GCA_037832605.1). Taxonomy (NCBI): domain Eukaryota; kingdom Viridiplantae; phylum Streptophyta; class Magnoliopsida; order Cucurbitales; family Cucurbitaceae; genus Cyclanthera; species Cyclanthera cordifolia. Next base: position 5,539,931 of record JBBMEG010000004.1, read on the forward strand.
CATCTTCCAGCTCCAATCCATTGATTTGTAAACTAAACAAGTCAATATACGGCCTTAAGCAAGCCACACGTCAATGGTTTCGTAAGTTTTCAAATGTCTTAGTAGTTGCTGGTCTTAAACAGTCCAAGGCCGATTATTCCCTATTTAATAGAGGGACGGGTGATTTCTTCATTGCAATATTAGTCTATGCTGACGATATATTACTCACGGGTCATTCGCCAAGAAAAATCGCACGCGTTAAGGCCTTACTTCAACATAGTTTCTCTCTAAATGATCTCAGAAAAGCATCATATTTCTTGTCATGCTCATCTAGAGGAACTTATTCCTCAGCGAAAGTGTTGCCTCCAAATTCTGGATGACCGTGGCACATTGACCACCGAACCTGTCAATCAACCAATGATGCCAAATATAAAGTTGTGATACTGCTACCGAGTACAGGCGGCTTGTTGGAGGGCTCTTTTACTTGCAAATTACTCGTCCAAACATCAACTATGATGTCCATCGTCTTGCTTAGTTTCTTTCGAAGCCAACAACTGAGCGAAGTTGATGTCTGGACAAGGAATACTGTTACAACCTATTTCTTCAAGCTACAAATTTTCTGCTGTGATACCTAAAAAATAATCCAGGACAAGGAATATTGTAACAACCTATTTCTAATTTCCAATTCAAGGCCTTCGTTGACTCCGATTGGAGTGCTTGCATCGATTCAAGGAAATCCGTAACTGGTTTTTGTATTTTCATTGATAATTTAATGGTATCCTGAAAGACAAAAAAGTAGCCTGTTGTATCTCGGTCTTCGGCAGAAGCCGATTATCAAGCTTTAGCAACAGTAGCTAGTGAGATAATCTGACTTTACAACCTCCTTCGAGATCTACAAGTTGCAACACAAGCTCTAGCATTGGTCTTTTGTGATAATCTAGCAGCCATCTCAATTGCAAGCAATCCCACGTTTCATGGAAGGACCAAACCCATCGAAATAAATTGCCATTTTGTTCGGGAGAAGGTTGACATTGGATTCGTCAAATTGTTGCCCTTCGTTCCAAATCACAACTTGCCGACATGTTTACAAAAACCCTTCCAGATACAGCTCTTCAGATACTGATGGACAAGATGAACATTTTTTACCTCCATCATAGCTCATCTTGACGGGGGTATTAGGATTAATACTTAGCACTAAGCTTGTTTTAGTTGTTAGTTTGTTAAGAAAGTTTACTTAGTTGATATCCAGTTGTAATAAAGCGTTTGCTCTATTTAAAGAGACAATGACTAATCAAGAAAAAGTGATGGGTATTTTGATGCTTATTGGACTTCATATGAAACAATCCTCCAATAACATAATGTACAAAAAGAGACGATCCATTTGAGTATTTTTTGTATCTGTAAGTATATACAGAGAATCATATAATCTTACTATATTTGATTTTCTAAGCAACTCGTAATAAATTAATTTATTAATATGTACGTAATATCATGAAATGGACTCATATGTTTCCAAGCACTTATTATTTACAAAGCTCTTATTTGACAGCTAGTCTAATCTATGATGGAGTGTATATGAGTATTAGTTATAAGGAAATAATCATCCTACAATGGTCTAGTGATTAATGAGAATTTTTAATAATTAAGTGATAGATCCAATCAATAACCTAACTACTTAGGAATTAGTTTACTACAAAAATTTCAAGGAATATGTTATAGATAGACAACTTTTACCTCAACAATTTTAATTATAATATTTTAATAAAATAGTTCATCTATAGTTATTCTCTTACTTGCTTTCAAAGAACTAAATTGATTACTTTTAATCAGTAATCAATTCACTTGATTTTAAGAATGAACGTTTGAATCGTTTTACATAAATGATTATTTTGTTACCCTTATCAGACTTCATACACTAACCATAAGCTAAGGCTCTTAACAATCAAATGAAATGAATAACAACATGAAAAGGGACAACTTTTTATCGAACAACAAAGTAAAGGATACTCACAGTTGATAGGAATGCAATGTCGAAGAAACAGTCTTTATGAAGATTAACAAAATCAATAGCAGGAAGTAGATGGCCTTGTAATATAAGACCTAGATTACAATGAAAAAGATCTGAAGTCAATATCAAATTCAGTAGAAGGGTAGGGTGAAAAATGATGGATTTTTTGCAGTTTAAATACTACAAAGTGCCAAACAATTATTTAAAAAAAAAAAAAAAAAGATTTGATCAATTAAGCCAAATCCCCAACACATAAAATTAATAAAATAAAATAAATGATCACATAATGACTTAGCTCAATAGCCTAACATCGTCTTCCCTAACTCCTGTTTCCTAGTACACATGGTGCTTTGGACCCATTATCTCATAATCTGGAGGCGAGAGTTCCAATTTTGTGAAACAAATTCTGCTTTCCAAAATTTTCTTTGGATCCCATGTTGCTTTGTGTAACCATTGCTCTTTTTTCCCTCTACTAAAAGTTTTTTTTTTCTTCTTTTCTTTATCTTGTTCATACCTTGAGTAGGGTTATTCAATGCTTTACTGATCTCAGGGAAACACCACATGACCTTGCAACTACAACACCTTGTTATAATGAAACATGAATGTTTTTTTATAACAGGAAATTGTAGCTTCGCTCCACTACATACCTCGAGACACCCATGCCCATACAAAGGTCCAGGCCGAAGAGACAGCAAAGAATTTTATAATTAAGCTCATTTATGGGTTTTGACCATAACACCTCCAAGCGAACATACCTTGGAGCCCAAGCCTCTACCAACCAGGTCGCCCTGGGGACCATAAAGCATATAGGATTGTAAAATCCTAGGCATACATCTTTATTCCTAATCCTAGGTGGGTGGACTAATCCAAACTCATTATCCTTGTTCTGACCTCTACCACTAGGAAGGTAGGTAAACCCACGATATTTTTTAACAATCAATCGCAGCGGGAAAAATATGAAGCATTGCAACCCACAAAGTATCCTCCACCAAATCAACTTGAATGAGTCATTGAAGGACAAAATGAGTTTACCAGGCCAGGTCTACAATAAGAATTAAGGAACTGACCTGTCAGACTAAGAATGCAGGAACACAAAGTTGTATAGAAAATTTGATTGTGTATGTCCATATTATAGCCTTTGAAAAGTTTATCTTGAAATGTGCTTGTAAAGCCATCAAATCTGTTAAATGCACCGAGGATCAGAAATGTTTTGTAAACCATTAAAAGTTTAGCAGCAACGAGCATAAGAAAAATGGTTAAAGACAAAACATTGTAGCTAATCTATATTTTACCTGCCCCTAAAGTCAAGTTTGAGCACACCACCCTAAGAAATTCAATAAGAAATAGGATCTCAACTATATATGCTAAATGCATGGTTTCCAAGTCACACTCCCTCGATAATTTATTCCACAATTTTCTTTTCTATTGTTCTCCTCCCATAAGACGGGGGTCCAGTGTTATCCACTTGTAGTTTTCTACCATTTACTATGATAACTCTACAGGGAAATGAAAAATAAAAGGAAAAATAATCTATCATCTTTCAACAACCACACAATGAGTTACAAATTATTACCCAAGATAACCAATCATAAGTGAGACACCCCAAACAGTGCTTTCCCTTCCTCTATCGTATGGACTAAGATCAGCTGAAGCCTGCAATTGGGGAGAAAAAGTAATGAATCATCTGCTAATGCATTCAGAGTTCAGCTAATAACAGAAAACCGAAAACGTAATTCATAAACATTACTGTTCATTGACAGCATAGTTGTTACCTGATCTAATATATAAATAGTTTCAGTACAAGCTTCTGGACGTATAAATGGGTAGAGTACATCTTGAAGCAACCGCCGAATTGATAAGAAGTTAGGTTATTTCATCACATAATAAGGATTTAAGAACTAAAGATAATATAAAGTATACCAGTAATTTTTAACTATGGCTTTAGATCATCTGAGACCCCTCTCTCACTATTCAAGAAATTTAGAAAACAGAACCAAGAAGTTTCGGCATTGGTTAATATTTAGTCTTTAAAAGTTGAAGTGAACAAATGAGAAAATTCTGTAGCATATGTTGGTAGTTACATACTGACTTTGAACATCCATTTTCACGGTCCTTGGGCGCTCAAAAATAAACTATATAACATTATGCATTAGATGAAGAGTAAAAAATTGACGCAAGACGCTTAACAAAATAAACTAATTCCCCATCTCATAAGTCATACTCATACACATGCTTAACAAAACCAAAAAAAAAACTGGTGACTACAAGCAAAGTATTACCGGATAAAGAACAAATATGGAGCAACCCAAGGTCACAAGAACAGCCAGCAAATAGTCATGACCCTTATATTTCTTTTGCATAATTATGGTACCCCACACCTGTATAACAACAGATAACATAAAACACTTGGTTACTCTAGAATCTCATTCCCAATTCAATCAACAAAGATGCTCCTCCACTATAAATTGAAGGCAAATCAAATGCTAGAATGAGAAGAATGTAAACTAAGATACAGTAATAAAGAAATCTATAAGCACGTTAAGAACTCTGACCATGACAGGTATCATTTTAGCACATTTTGCCAGAGTTTGAACAGGAAAACTGACATACTTGAGGGCCTATAGAAAAGCAAGAGTATATCAATCATAAATACGAATGGATCAACTAACAGTACTTAATAATAGTACTATAGAGTAACAGAAAATAAGTCAGCTTACCTCGTACTGACATGTGGTGGTCAATATATTAGTTATTGAAACAAGGCAGTATTTGTAAATTGGAGCCACAGGATCCGCTGTCTTTTTACTTGCCTGTATACATCCATCAAAAGAATCAATGAAAACTCCAAAAAGGAAGTACTGAGAGTGTAAAATTGAGTGGTTTGGTTCTAAAATCGAATGAACAAAATTTAAGTTCTAATGGCAATTGACCGAGTCCTTGACATAATAACAAAATTGCAGGAAGTGAACAATAACAAGCTCTTACCAGCAGAACACCTGCAGAAACTGCAGAAGTGGTGATGCGGTTACAAAAAACAAGAAACAATGAGTGCTTGAAATAATCTTTGGCCCCATATGGAACTCTCATGATCTTTTCCTGCAAATAACAGGCAACGAGAGATTGAAGTAAGTTAGGATAAGTCCTCTCAGATATGCTGAAGTCTGTCATGGAAATTTAAATCTGACAATTACTCTCTATCGTCTTTAGTTTTAAGAATATCAATTGATAGTTCCACCTTTATTTATAAATGTTGCAAGACATCCAACACTTCTTCAATGTGGGATCTTCAAAATGCCCCTCTCAAGATGTTGCCTCTTTGTGTTCACCAATCTTAAATCAAATCTTAATATTGTTTTGTAGAATTGAAGACCTATTCGGGTTTAACAGGCTCTAATACCATATTAGCTATTAGCATTAGATTCTATCTCAAAACCAATAGCCAATGAGAAGAATAATCCACCTTTCTTATAAAGGTTGTAAGACCTATTTACTTTTCCAATGAGAGTTCATCAACACATCGTTTCTAGACCAAGTCTGAACACCATCATACGGATCGATGGATCGCATAGAGAAACCAGGCAATAACGCTGGACATCGTCATAATAGTTAATCCACAAAGTTATCCATACTCTCGTCTTTTTCTACAAATTTCCTTCCTTACGTAACCATTGAAACTAGTAAGTATACGGTGAAAGTACTTAACAACCGATGTAGATAAAATGAGAGGCGATGAGAGGGGGTATTGCAAACACAAAACATAACAAAGCTAGAGCTAACCCGTAAAATGAAAAAACAAAGCACATTATAAAGCATTCAAAGTGTTGAATCGATCAAATATCAAACTCGGGAGACAAAAACACAAAAGTTTCTAGAAAAATAAAAAATAGAAGATTCCTCACAACAAAGAAGGCTCGAAAGAGATAAAAACATGCAAAAATCTAGCAAAAGCAACCTGTAAGACTCCATATGCGACAAGGGTGGTCATGATTCCAGCTACCGCAAATAACCCTTTCCATAGCTTATTATCTTTATCGCTAGGATCGGCCATAACCTAAACACGCCCTATTGTTACCCTATTTTCTGATTGTCGAAGAACATCGATTCCATTTCTCTGAAATCAAGAAGAGGAGAAAGTCATTGCAGCAGAAAGGCTCAGAGAGGAAGAGCTGAAACTGCGATCGAAGTGGCGAAGTGGCGAAGCGGCGAAGAATTGGAGGATGCGTGAAGATGACTGGTTGGTTAATGCAACGCACGACGATTTCGGATCAAAGAGATTTTGAGGGAAAGTGCGTGTAAGAGAAAAATGGCTAAAAAGGGAATGTTTACTCGTCTGCAAGCGAAATGTTTTTCGGCGTCTCTCTCTCTCGCTCTTTTTATTTTTTATTTTTTGGATAAATTATATATTTAGTTTTAAAATTGGAGTCAACTTAGATAGTCTCTAGGTTATTACAAAAGAATGAAGATCTATGCCATCAATTCTTTCCATAATTCTTAGTTCATTAATTAATGAGAGGACCATCAAAAGTAAACGTCAAGGATTATGTACGAATAATCAAGAAGTTACAAATTCGAGAATTCATTCCAAGTGTTATTGAGCTAAAAAAATTTAGAAGACAACTCAATTATTAATACATATGTTATAACAAGTGTTGTGACATAAAATATGGCCCGGAAGTCTCGGAAGAGGCCGGGACCCGAACAAAGGACAAAAGGACCAAAGCCGA
>JBBMEG010000004.1:5546741-5566014 GCA_037832605.1 Cyclanthera cordifolia
TGTTTTGCAGGTCCTTTCGTCCTCTACTAAACAAATAGTACTGTGGATAGACTGTTGACCATTTTTCGGCATCAACAGCAAGCATATTTGAAATGTATTTTTTCTTCAAATTCAAATAAAAGAAAATCAGCCAAAACGAACATAGTGTCACGGTCTTGCTTGTTCAGTGCGTGTTGTGCATGACCGCATGAACTTTTAAACCCTTTTTATCATGTTTTTTCTAGTATAGTATTTACTTTTCATGTTATTGTAATTTCCTTTATGTTTTGAAGTTGTATGACTCCTCGCCAGTTTGACGTTCAAGTCTGTCACATCAAAACTGGTTCAAAATGTACTATAGGGGTATGACTCTTGAAGCTTCCCTCATACTAAGCTATTATATGATGAATGCAAGCTAGTTGTTGTGTCTCTTATTGCATTTTGTCCTAAAACTTTCAAAGACAAAACGTATTTCAAAACCTTATTTCTCTCTCTTTCGAAAACCTTTTCACGAGGCCCGTGATAGAGGTTGCACTCATTGTGCCAGCCGCTCTGCAATTTTCATTTGGCTTGACTTGCTCGTCGGGTTAGAACAAGTGTCTTACGATTGCTTTGAAATGACAACGAAGTTGGAACGTGACACATAGCTCAGCTAGCATTAGTGTACCATTCAATCGATCTTTGGTTTGAGTCCCTTCATTGTCAATGTTGTAACTTCAAAAAAATAAAAAAAAAATAAAAGAAAAGAAAAGTATAAATATATCAACATAGAGGTAAAAGAAAAAACAAAAAACCGACGAACTCGGGTTGAACCGAATCAAACCAGACCGATCTGACGGATATGTTTGATTTTTTATAAAAAATTTGGACCAAGTTTGATTTTTCATAAAATTGAAACATATTAGTTCAGTTTCGGTTCTCGATCGAAGAACCAACACAAAATCAAATCGAACCGAATATATAAATACCAACAAAAAAATATATATTGGTATTGAGATTTGTGGTAAGAACAATTTTAGATTGTGAAATTTGAAGTAAAAACATTATAAATATTACTTCTTTTTTTTAGAAATATTGTTTTGCTTAATAGAAAACAAAATATCAAAATCAAATTAAAAATCATATTGAAAACATGACAAAATTTTGAAAATGAGTCAAATCTCAAATAAAATCAAAAGTGAAAGATGATTTTATCATTTATTAGACATCGATTTATACTTAATTATTGAAAAATCAATGATATTTGTTCAGTTGTCAATTTGACAAAAATCGACAAAGATCAAACTAAAATCACTCATATATCTAAATGTTCTTTCGTAGCAATCTTATAAATTGAAGGTAAAACACCGTTTTGGTCTCCACACTTCGACATTTGTTGGATTTTGGTCTCCTGAATTTTTAAAAGTTCAATTTTAGTCTATGACTTAGAGATTTGTTCCATTTCATACCATAAACTTTCAAAAGTATAATTTTAGTCTGTACTAAAAAAAATCTCTATAAAAAACTTGAAGTCAATTTTGACCAAAATTTTGTTCAGTAATGTGAATATCTTTAATTCAATTAAAGACAAAATGTGTATATATTTTAAAAAATTTTAAAAGAATATGGTAATTTTTTTTGTAAGGCTATAAGCAAAATAATTTTTAGAAAATATAATGTGTATATATATATATATATATATTATATTATATATATATTATAAAAGATGGTAATTTATATACTTCAATAAAAAAAATTTTGATTCTAAACTAAAAAAAAAAACTAATTTTATTTATTTGTCCAGTTTAGAATCAAAAATTAAAAATCTCAAAATTTAACAATTAAAATTAGACTTTTAAAAGTTTATGATTAAAATGGAACAAATCTCAAAATTTATGGATGACCGATCAAAATATCATTTTAGTCACAAATTTAAATGGATGACTAACTAATTTAGTAGTTGAAAAATACAATGGCAACCGTTTATACAAGTCAAGAGTACTCACATGTATCGGTCAATAAAGTGGACTATGTATTTCGTGACAGATAGATTATTCTCCAAAAATTTGCATAAATCACCTATCAACTATGATATTTGTAACTATTAAACTAATAAACTGTTGATTTGATCATTTACATCCTTAAATTTTGATAAATATTGAAATCTTCTATTGAAGTTAAATTTAAATATTCTATTGGAGGGTACAATTGTCATATCAAAAAGTGTTTCTTCTTCCTCAACTTTCATTATCTCTCTTGGGAGGTGTTTGTTTAGAGGTAATGTTTGAGCTGAAGCAGTTGGGCTTTTTCAACATCTCGTTTGGCTAGGAGTGATTAGCAACCAAATTTAATTACCCATCATGTGTTCCACCTATTCGTTCCAAAAACCACTCCATGAGATGCTGAAAAGTCCCACGTACTAAATTCTCAGCATTCGCTCGATCGCGGTCATCCATTCCTCATCATATCATTTCATGCATGCTTCACGATTTCGACAAATGTCTCTCATGTGCCATCAAGGTTCACACCTGGCGAGCATGAGAGGGGGCATTATTGCATGGGAAACACTTTGTTCATTTTGAGCTAAGTGTCTATTTGAATTTATTTTTTCTCTCTACGAAACCCTATTAACCTCTTTTTTCAATATCCTCTCGTTCTTCCCCCCGATGTCGCCATCTCAATAAATTGTCGATGAAGATGCTTTCTCTACTGCCAGATCTTCATATACTATTTTTCACTATTGTTACATTGTTCTATGCCATCTTTATTTTTTATTTCCTTTGTAAATGACTGCGAGATCTATGAATGGTGGCGAAGGCCTTCCAAACCATGGCAGTTTATGTGAGTTCGAATCTAGAGCAAGTCGATGATGATAGAAATCGATTATCGAACATGTTAGAGGTTGTGCCCTAAAGATTTAGTAGTTTGTAATTAAAGAACAAAGCATTTAATGTTAGTCATTTGATGTTATATTTCGGTTATTAATAGTAGTTATTATTTTCATTAATTGTGTGTAACAACCCAAAAATCCCTATTATTTATAATTGAATTTTCCGAGAATTTTTTTTTTTTTTTTATCCTTTTATACCCTTAACTACAAATTAAGAGAATTAAATAAGAGTTTGATTTATTAATTAATTAAATGAGCAATTCCTAATTGCAATTATTTATTATAGTGGAAGAGTTTATTATTTAGATAAGTTTACATCTTATATGAGGTTTAATCAGATTATTGGAATGAATGAAATTACATTTTCTTTCTTTGTTGATTGATTATTAAAATAGCTTCTTGAAAAGTAATCTGATAAGGATCATAATCCAAGCTCAAGCAAAACACCCTCTTATGAAAATTTATTTTCCATATCCACTCAAAAGAAACACTCAATCTCTTACACCTAATGATTTGACCTAATCTGCCAATCTCATCAACCCAACCTTCTCTCTCTTCTTGAACGATGTGCCAATCTTCTTCTTCCCTTTCCTAGATTGTGTAACAAGGGCCTTCTTGGCCAGATTATTCTTCAACTCCTGTAGTTAGAGAATCGCCAGACTTTTCTTCACCCCAGCCGTAGTTTGCGAACTCCAGCGAAGCAGCACCGCCAAAGCGCGTTAGCAAGACGCCGCCAAGGATGAGGAGTCGTCGCAACTGCTTGTGTGTTCTTCTCATTGCAAATCTCACCAACCACTGTAAGGTCAGCGCCTGTCTGACGTGGTGAGGAGCTCCAGTGGCGCGGTCCAACTTGTCAAACCGCCGTCGTTTAGAGATCCACCAATCACACGGATTTCACCTCGTTGGTGAGACTCCTTGGTTGATTTCGTAGTATTGTTTGTTATCTTTGATTGTTGTAGCTAACCCATTGATTAATAAGAATAGTGTTAGTGACCATTAACAAACCTATTAGATCCATTGAGTTTAGGTAGGTTGTTTTGAAACCACCATTATTGGGCATTTAATGGTAAAACCTCCATTGTTGGAGTAATTTTCTTATGGATCTTGTTTACTTTGTTAATTCATACTTGAAGAAGAAGATTATTATTGACCTTGAATAAATCTACAAAACTCGTAGGAGATTACGTATATTGTTGTTATGAGAAAAGTCATTGTTACGATCTTGGGAGCTTTGTTGAATTAAAGAAGTTTGTTGCATTTTGACCAAGGGTTGTATTTTGTATTCGACCACGTTGACAATAAATTTAAATTAGAGATCCATGTGAGCATTTATCATCCATGTAACATGACTTTTGTTGAGTTAGAACTTTGGCAAGTTGGCAAATGGAATACCTTTGACCATTGTTGGTTGTTGACCATCTTATATGGTATGAAATTGAACTAAGTAAGCTTCAAACCATTTTGACAAAGTTTGACTATTGCATATAGTTGGCCATGTAATTTGCATTTAAGCTATGCTTGTCTAATTTTATAAGCCTTTTGACTATGTTAACCAGCTTTGACCAGATTTGATTGTCATTGACCGATCAATCGAGTTGACCTGGCCTAGTGTCCCAAGAACCCATTTTTCGAAGTTTGGTCTCCTTTGCTAAATTCAAGTTCTAAATTCATTTTTAATGGTTTAAGGTGCTAGTTCTGACCTGTTAATCTTTTTAGGGCCTGTTCGTTGCCGATTTCCTAATGATCGTTGGCTTGGAGCTTGAAAACTCTTTTAGTATAATTTGGCAAAGGTAAAGGAAACATATCCTTGACTTGCAATCTCGTGGGTAATTATGAGCATGTCTAGAAGTTTAATTAATAATATTGAGCATCCGTGCTAAATTGACTGTTGAATCTTGTAATGTTATACATGTTGTTTGCCATGTCGTTATACTCGTGTTTCAGAGTTGTACCATGAATATATGTTAGGTAAGCATGTTTTAGATGTTATGCATGTTGATTGCCATGCGAGTATGTGTTACTGTTGTGATGCCTTGTTAGTACGTTGTCAATGTATCTATACTTTACTTCAATATATTATAAGACCCAGTCGACAATCCGCTATGTGATGCCCGAGAATACTTTTTTATATACTATGAAGACCTGATAGGCAATCAGTTATGTGATGCCCAAGAATATTTTTCGATATACTACAAAGACCTGATAAGCAATTTGTTATGTGGTGTCCATGATAACTTTTCGATATACTACGAAGACTCGATAGACAATTTGTTATGTGATGCCCGAGAATACTTTTCGATATACTACAAAGACCAGGTAGGCAATCCATTATGTGATGCCTGAGAATATTTTTGATATACTGTGAAGAGGTGATAGCCATTCCGTTATGTAATGCTTTCGAATCTTTTCGATACAATGCAAAGACCTAGTAGGCAAATTCGTTATGTGATGCTTGAGAATACTTTTCAGCATACTAGGAAGACTCTATATGTGAATCTGTTATGTGATGCCGAGAATACTTTTAATACACTTTTAAGACCAGGTAGGTAACCTGGTCACAAAGGGTAACTAGGCAAGCTATCTTCATTGGTGGTTTATATTCATGGATGTGCTCTTATATATTGCTAATCTTATTCATGCTTATACTGATCCAAGTTATGGATCCTTACTGAGTTTTTACGAACTCACCCTTTCCACTATGAATTTCCACAGGTATGCACATACCTTACCAGGATGGCTGATATGGAGCTGGGAGGACCATAGACTCGTGTCTTACCATTTTTACATCATTTCATTTTCGCTTTGATTTAATGATAGAGACATGTGATTATTTTACATTGATTACTATGTTTTATGATTTTGAACTGGGTGCCAACCTTATCTAGTATTTATAAAACAGTCATGATTTTCTTTCAATACAAGTACTATTCAACATGGCTCTAGGATTTAAAAGGTCGATTTCTTTATGCATCTAGGTTAGAGGCCTAGATGAGACCCTAGTTTGAGTCAGGTCTTTACATTATGCATTTAATTTACAAACGTTATTTATATATATCACATTAATGAAATTAATGACGATACGCCCATGGTTATTTAGATGAGAGTTTTAGGATTAATGGGATCGTTTAGGAATTGAAGGGATGGTTATTATGGTGATGGATTTTATGGTTTGTCGTTAGTGAGCGAAGTTTGGACGTTTGGAAGTTGAGTCAAGTTTGGTGGGTGACACCCTTGTCGTGGTTGTTGTTCTTGTTGGTGTTGAGAGTTTTGAGTTTTGTTGGTTAGTTTCGACCCTAGACAACTTTCGAGGACGAAAGTTTTATAAAGGGTAATATTGTAACAACCCTAAAATTCCTAACATTAAGAGTGAAGTAATGACTTTAATTGAGTAAAGAATTTTCGTAGAATTTTAGTATTAAAATTTAATGGAATTTAAATATTCATATAAATGGGAGAGACTGTGTAATTATTATGAAAAACAAGGAGAAAGGCTAGAAATTGGTGTTTTGGGGGTTTTGTTCCTCAAGAAGAATTGTTGGAAAATAATTACGGTTGTGGAAAACTTGTAAATAAAATCAAGTTGAACCATTGTTTTTCATCTTGGTATTTTCGTGTAGCTCTTTAAGAGAATGAGAGAGGGATTTTTTTTTTTAGATTTAACAAAAAAGGAATATGAAAAGAAACTTTATTTAATTAGCTTTTGAGAATGCTCAAAACCCTAGGTCTAATACTTCAAACCAAACAAGCACCTTCTCTTTCCTCTTCCTTCATCGTTTCTCACCCTGAAACTTTCATCCTTGCTGCGTTTTTCGATCACATAGCCAACTACTATCTATTTTCGCTCGTCGGAGCAAGTTATTTGATGTTGCGAGGTCGCGCACTCTTCGCCATGTCACGCGCTCCTCCACTCCTCGTATGCGACTTCCCTCGTGTGCATACGTGAACCAAGTCATCATCTTGCCATTCAAACGAGAACCATCGTTGCTACAACATCGAGGAGGTTGTCGTCAAAGAGTTCGTGTCGAAGTGGGTATGGCCCTTGGTGAGTTGTTTCCACTCTTTTCTTGTATGGTTGTGTACATGGTAAACCCATTTGATATTGTCGTTTGAATATCTTACCATTATTTAGATCTTTGTGTTGTTCTAATGGAGTGGATTTTTTATGTTGAAACTCCATGGATGAGCCTTGCTTTGTTAAGTCCATGGATGAGCCTTGCTTTATTGGACTTGAACACAATTTATTTTAAAGTTTGACCAAACCCTTTGGGGTTGGCTGTCTGACCAATTGGTTGAACTCTTATGAACAAAAACTCCATATAAAAGTGTTGATCATGAACTAAACTTAGCAATACATGTGTGGTATATTGACCATCAACGTGTATTTTGACCTATTTGTCAAAGTTGGCTTTTGACTACAGAATAATACCTAAGCTTTGTTGAGAGAAAAATGTGGACCATTTGACTAGTTAGACCATCTTTGACCTGTCAATCGAGTTGATCGGACCATGTGTTCTGAAAAGCCCTTTTTCAAAGTTTGGTCCTTTTAGTTAATTTTCGACGTCCTGAGTCCATTTTTAATGGTCTTAGATGCTAATATCCATTTATTCAATATGGACCGGTCTACATCGATTGATTGATTTAAAACTAAGAAGCTCATTTGCAGATTCAACATGGTAAGGAACTGTTACCTCTTCTCGTGCTCTGTGGTTTAATAACATGTATGCTTGTTGATTGAGCTTGTTTGATATCTTGACGTTTGTTGTGTTTTCATGATGTAATAACATGTATGATGTATGTACCATGTGTATTTTGAGATATTGTTGATGCTTGTTAGGTCGGGATATTCTACAGTGAACTAGCCTAACATTGCTTTATGTATTGTGATTTATATTAGGTCGGGATGTTCTAAAGGGAACTAGAAAGATTTATTGTTGATTTACAAGGTCGGGGTGTTCCAAATGGAACTAGCCCATTTATAGATATGAGTGATTTCGGTTCGATTTTTATCGATTTTGTGCAAAACCGATAATCGAACCAATATCCACTATTTTTCAATAATTAGGTCCGAATTGATGTTCAATAAAGGACAAAACCATTGGTTCGGTTCTTATTTGTATTGTATTACGTGATATGCTCATTTGACTATATACGTGTTGTACTCTGGGTCGAGGAACCTTACTGAGTTTCGCGACTCACTCCTTTCTATTATAGATTTCCCTAAGTACTTGACAAAGATGTTGACCAGGCTGCAATCTTAACTATAGAGATCGTTCCACTAGAGTCTAGGAATTGTCCTAGCATGTTTTGAATTCCGTACTTTTACCTAAATTATGGTTTACTAGTTATTAAATATTTTTGGGATCCCGCTAAACAACTGTTTTTAATAAATGATCATTGATTGTTTTCTTATGTTGGTTTTATATTTGATTTTTCTAACCTAAGGTTAAGTAAGGTCTATAGTTGTATCATTTGGAAAATTAGGGTCCTTACAGAACTTCATAATGCTTATATTGGAGCATTACTTGTTTGTGTGACCTCTTCAAAATATTCGCAAATCAAATTGAAAATTAGACAAAAAAAATTGAAATGTAAATCCAATTCTTATTGAAATTAAAATCGAAAATTGAACCAAAACTAATTAAAAACAGAATCAATAATTTTATCTTTTACTGAACATTGATTTAGACCTAATTATTGAAAAATCAAAGATATTAGTTTGATTGTCAATTTAGCATACAACCAATAAAAATTGAACAGAAATCACCTCATCCATGCTTTTATAGTTTCTCTAACAATTCAGGATTAAGTCACAAAATTTGTAGTTCCTAAATGGTCTTGTGGTTCTCTCTGACACAAGAGTGTGAGGTCCTCTTGGTGAGGAGAGTTGACTGCGCTGGGCTGGGAGAGTTCGTGTGGAAGTCTGGTGGGGTTGTGAGGGAAGGTTCTTGGTGAGGTGCTAATGGATACAAACTCATTCGCAGAACTTATGAAGGGCTTGGCGTTGGCTGAAGAGGAAGAAGGGGATGTGTTTATTCTGAAGGATGAAGAAATCCGGGATTTTGAAGGGAGACTAAAGCTCGACATTGCCTGTAAAATTCTGTCAGCCAAAACAATCAGCTCGGATGCTTTCAAGAGATAATCCCAAAATTTGGAATGCTGAAAATAAAGTCTGGATTGAGGTGGTGGGAACAAACACTTTCCTCTGTTCTTTCTCTTGCAAGATAAGAAAGGAAAGGGTGATGGAAAGAGACCCTTGGATTTTTTATAGCTCTTTGCTGGTTCTTGAACAAATGAGAGGCATTAGGTTCTCGGAGATGGGATTCAATAAAGTTCCGTTCTGGATCCGCATCTATGACGTTCCACCGGCGTGTCACTCCGAAGGAGTAGCTCAGAAGATAGGAAACCTGGTGGGGGGAATTCGTGAAGTGGGACAATGAAGGTGAAGAAAGAAACAGAGGTAAATTTATCCGATTAAAAGTAGTAATCAATATTTTAAAACCCTTAAGGAGAGCATTAAAAGTAAAACGTGGTGCTTTGGCTGATGAGAAATGGGCTAGGATTTGGTATGAAAAACTACCTGTATTTTGTAAGGGCTGTGGCAGATTGGGACATAGCTTTGTGAGTTGTTTCTATGTGGGAAGTCATGGCTTGATGGGGAAAATTTAAGGGAAGTTAGTTCGCTAAGAAGCCAAAGGTCGTGGCTCTCTAAGCAGGGAGAAGGAAGAGACAGAGGAGGAGGTAGAGAAATGGCTTATGCGAATGAAAAAATCAAGAATGATGCGATGTCAGATCAGGGGAGAAACATAGAGATCGAATAGATTACCTGTGTGGAGGACGCTCGTTAGGGGAAGGGAGACCAGAAGGGCAATCGGCCAGGTTTGGTAAAAGAAGATCCGGTGAGTCGAGCGGGCGAATCATGGAACACGGTTCTAAGTCAACAACGAACGAGTTGTCGGGTTGTGGGGATCGGTGCAGTGAAGAAACAACTATTGGTGAGAACATGATTTTTGGGAAAAGATGTGACGGTGAAGAAGAAGTAGGGAATGACGCCCTCTTTGCAGGAGAAAGTAGAAACCGAGAGACAGAGTTGTACGAAATGGAAGTGACTGGCAGAGGAGGACAGGAAGAAAGAAGCATCGTAGAAGAAGAAGGGTTTTTTTCAAAGAGACTGGCGTACGATAGCAGTGTGGAAGAGGCAGTGGGGCCAACTAGGGTTATCTGTGCTGGCAATGTGATTGGATTGGGCCAGCAGAATGTGAGCCTAGTAATGGGTTGGGCCGTAGAGGAATGTTAGTGAAAAACTGGGTTGGGGAAGGGGCTGGAGAAGAGATTGGGGCGAAGCTGAATGAGGGGCTGGAAAAAGTGACTGGGCTAGGCTGTGGAGAAAAGATTGGGCCGAAGCTGAATGAGGGGCTGGGAGGAGTTTGAGTTGGAAAAAATAAAAAGGTGGATTGGGGGAAGACATGTGGGCCAGTTCATAATATTGGTGGGCCAGACCAGGAAATTATTATGGAATTTCAAAAAGCGAGAGGGGTGGATCAAAAATTGAAGGGAATTCTGAATAATGATGAGGCACGGATTATGAGATGTTCTATGGTAAAAAGGGAGAAAATTCTTAGAGATGCCATGAAAAATGGTAAATGTGGTACGATTGATTATACGAATTTGTGCTTAAATTATGTAATAGAGCTAAGGGATGCGGAAAAAGTGGAGGAATGTAAGAATGGTATCGGACTGGAGGAAACGGGGAAGGAGGAAAAAAAGGATTGGGAAAAGAACCATCAAGAAAAACAATGAGGTAACTGTTAAAAAAAACCCAATGAGTTGGAAAAGACGAGCCAGGCTTAGAGCTAACCAAGGAATTGATATGGATATTGAGTATATAAGGGAAAATTACTGTGGAACAAAACATGATTTGGAAGGGATGGAGATTGTGAATAACAAAAAGAAAGAAAGACTTAACTGCGTTGAACTGCTCAACGAGATATTGGTGGAGACTGTTAAGCAGTCTCGCCGGACGCAATGAAAATCTTATGTTTGAATGCTCGGGGGTTGGGAAACCCCCGGGCAAGGCGAGCAATTCGATTTGAAGTGCAGAAAGTGAGACATCAATTAATTTTTCTAAGTGAATCTAAGTGTGATGGTGTGGCGATGGATTGGGTTAAATTACTGATTGATGGTGATAGTTACTGGTGTATGCCGAGTGTTGGGGCTAGTGGAGGCCTGATACTCCTTTGGAACTCATCTTTAAATGTAAAGATTAGTTCCTCTTCTAAGGGGCATATTGATGCGGTGATTTGTGATGATGGTGGGTGGTAGAGATTCTCTGGATTTTATGGTTGTCCGGTGCTGTCTCAAAGGAAAGATTCATGGAATCTGCTGAGAAGGCTGGGTGAAGCGCATGAGCTGTCGTGGATTATTGGTGGCTATTTTAATGAAATTATCTATTCGAATGAGCAAATTTTTGGAAGTAGGAGGTGTGAAGGATGAATGAAAGACTTTAGAGAGGTGATCAATGAGTGCCAACTCATTGATATAGGCTTTACAGGAGAGGAGTTCACGTGGATCAAGAACAAGAAAGACGGTAATGCTACTAGAAGTCGGCTGGACAAGTATTTCGCGAACCCCTCTTTTATCGCTTTATCTGGTAAAATTTCTGTTTTGCATAATAATTTTCATTCTTCTGACCATAGACCGATTATTGTTGAGTTTGATTGGATTGTTAAAAATTCAGGGGGGGGGGGTCTAAGATGGAGGCCAAACCTTTAAGGTTTGAGGATAGCTGGGTGATGTATGATGAGTGTAGGGAGATTATTCGCGACTGCTGGGATGGGTGTAGGAAGAAGGTGGTCAATGTTGATAATTTTTATTTTAGTATTAAAAATTGTTTAATTAAGTTGAATTCTTGGAATCATAAAAGACTTAGGGGGTCGATTAAAGAGACAATTCGGGCCAAAGAAAAAGAGCTTGACAATTTCATTTGCAAAAGCAACAATGTTAGAATTGACTTATTATTAAAACAGAGGGTAGCTTAGAAAAACTCCTCGATGAGGAGGAAATTTACTGGAAACAAAGATCGAGAGAAGACTGACTTAAGTGGGGAGATAGAAATTCCAAATGGTTCCATATGAGAGCCACACATAGGAAAAGAATGAATAGGATTGAAAAAATTAAAACTAAAGGGGGGGGTGGGCGAATAACGATGAGGATATTACCTCGGTGAAAATTGATTATTTCAGGAATCTCTTCCATGCTAATGTGAGGAATGAAGAGGCTTGTAAGCGTATTCTTTTAGGGGTGGAGAAGAAGATTTCTGATGCGGATTCGAGGTGGCTTGAGAAGCCGTTCACTAGATCGGATGTGGAAGGGGCGTTAAAAGGGATGAATCCTTCTAAAGCCCCTGGCATAGACGGTACTAATGCTTGGTTTTTTCAAAAGTATTGAGATATCATTGGCAATGAGGTTGTTGACTTGTGCCTGGGAGTTCTGAATGAGGGTTTGGAGGTCGGGAATATGAATAAAACAATGATTGCTCTTATCCCTAAAATTTTGCAGCCCACTAAAATGCAAGAGTTTAGGCCAATTAGTTTATGTAATACAATTTATACAATCATTGCTAAAACTATGACTAATAGGCTTAAATGTATTCTTCATAAGGTGATCTCTCCTAATCAGGCCACTTTTGTGCCAGGTAGGCTTATTACTGATAATGTGATTATTGCTTTGAGTGTATTCATTCTGTTAATAAACGTAAAAATGGCAAAAGCAGGTGGGTGGCTCTTAAATTGGATAGGAGTAAGGCTTATGACAGAGTGGAGTGAGGTTTCCTCTTCGATTTGATGAGGAAGCTTGGGTTTAGTGAAGGTTGGGTCAATAGAGTAGAAAGATGTGTTTCTTCTGTCAGGTAGACTGTGAAGATCAATGGTACGACGTTCGGGGAGATTATTCCACAAAGAGGCTTGAGGCAAGGGGATCCGCTGTCTCCTTATTTGTTCCTTATCTGTGCTGAAGGCTTATCTGCTCTGCTGAACAGGGAAGAATCCTTAAACTCTTTTAAAAGTCTTAAAATTAATCATTATTGCCCTCCCATTTCTCATTTATTCTTCGCTGATGATTGTCTAATATTTTTCAGGGCGGATGAGGAGGGTTGTGAAAATATCAAAGATATCTTGAAGAGCTATAAGTTGGCCTCTGGCCAGAAAGTTAACTTTGACAAGTCTGGGGTGCTTTTTAGTGGTAGCATTGGGATGACTAGAAGGGTTATCCTTAGTAAGGTGCTAGGTGTGAAGATTAATGATAATCTGGGAATCCACTTGGGTACGCCTTCACAAAATCAGAGAAACAAAAAAGACCTTTTTAATTCTATTAGGGGTCGCCTGGAGAAATGTCTTCAGGCGTGGAAAGGGAAGCTGTTATCTAGAGGGGTAAAGAGGTTTTGATTAAAGCTGTTGGTCAGGCTATTCCTACTTACACTATGAGCTGTTTTAAGCTTCATAAAACCTTTAATGAGAACCTGGAACAACTCTGTGCTAGGTTTTGGTGGGGCGAGGGCGAGAATAGGAGTAAAGCCCATTGGGTAGCTTGGAAGAGCCTGTGTAAGGGGAAAAATTTGAGAGGCCTGGGTTTTAGAAATTTAAATCTCTTTAATCAAGCGATGTTGGCCAAGCACAGTTGGAGAATTCTGAGAAATCCTGATAGTCTCATAAGTAGAGTTTTGGCTGGTAAGTATTTTAAAAATGGGAGCTTCATTTATGCTGAGCTGGGTAGTAATCCCTCATACGCGTAGAGGAGTATCTTGTGGGGGCAGAGAGCCGTTCGAGCAAGGTTACAGATGGAAAGTGGGGGATGGGACTTCGATCGGTATCGGGCAGGACCCTTGGATTGCTCAAAAAGGAAATCCTTTTGTGGTCAATGCAGATGGTGAGTGGGTGGATAGAAAAGTTGCTGATCTGATTGAGAGGGGAGGTAAGTGGAGGGATGAAGTGATTAAAGATATTTTCTGCTTGGAGGATGTAGAGGTTATTTTGAGTACGCCGCTCAGTGAGACCAGGGGTAGAGATGAAATTATTTGGAACCATTGTGCGAAGGGGTGTTTCTCGGTGAAGAGTGCTTATCATTTGGCGTTGGAGTTGGCAGATAGAGGTAAGGCCTCCTCTTCAGGGGGTGTTGCCTATGCTCCTATTTGGGATAGCTTCCGGAATACTCGTTGTCTTCCTAAAATTAAAATTGGGGATTGGAGCGTCATTGCAAACACCATTCCTACTAGATATAACATTTTATCGTCGTGGGATTGATATTGATACCATATGCCCTTTGTTCTTCAAAAATTGTGAGTTTAATATGCATATTTTGAAAGATTGCAAGCATGCTAGAAGGATTTGGAAGGAGATCTTTCTTTGGGGGATTTCAAGGATTATTTCAAGAGGGTGAAAAAAGGGATTGAGTTTTGGGAAAAGCCATGTCTGAGAATTGATAGAAAGGACAAGTTCAAAGCTATGATTGTAATCTGGAGTCTTTGGAACTATAGAAATGAAATTATCAACAACAATGGACTGGTGGAGGTGCATAGACTCCAGGTTGGTGTTGAAAAAATGATTAACACTCATTATGTTTATGTTTCGTTTTCAGGTGTGCCGGATGCTCTCAAGAAAGTCGTGGATTCAAAAGAGAAGTGGAAAGCTCCTCCTCAAGGCTGCTGGAAACTCAATGCTGACGCTTCTGTTTGTCCAATATCGGGAGATCGAAGGATTGGCTGAATCGTGCGTGACTACAAGGGTGCTCCGATTTTAGCCGGGTCCAATGCTGGGTTCAGGAACTGTTCGGTAAAGGTGCTCGAGGGAGTCGCGATCAAAGAGGGCTTGAAAATTTTGTTGTCTTCTCGCTCTTGGATACCTCCTCTTCTGGTGGAATCTGATGCTTTGGGAGTGGTTCAGGTGCTGAAGGAAGAAGCGTTGGATCTTACTAAGATTAACAATATTGCTAGTGATATTAATTATATTTCCTCGTTGCTTGTGATGTATTTTTCTTCCTCTGCAATAAATCTTGGAATAGGGTGGCTGATTTGATTGCCAAAAACCCTCTTGGTTCTCCCTCCTTTATAGAGGATAGGACTTTTTTTGGAAGGGGTTCTCCCTATCGGTGGCCTCCTTTGTTGAGGAAGATTGTGCTAGTGGTTTTTTTAGCTAATTAATATAATTTCTGTTTCTAAAAAAAAAAAAATCACAAAATTTGTCTAAACTCAACGTATAATTTAAATCGGCTTCTTCAAAAGCTTGGGATTTCATCAACGAAATTGGCTTCTTCAAAAGCTTTAAATCGGCTTGCAATTCAACTATTCATCAATTTCGTTGAGCTACTCCTTGAATCGATAATACATCTCTTCTCAATTCCGAATGCTGCAGGATTTGAGCACGAAGTGTTTGATAATGTGCTACTCTTCGAGTAGGAACTTCATCTCTTCCGAGCGTATCCAGCATTGTGGACGAAGAATCAGAATTAGTGCAATCAACAGAGAAACTCAAGACGCGCGATCTACAGAGAGGGCAACTCGAGTGGTCATGGAACCAGGCATCGATGCAAGACCTATGATACGAATGATTGCAATTCGGTAAGTTTCTAAGCAAATCCCCTTCTTCGAATTCTCCCAAACAAACAGCGCATTCCTTATTGATGCTTGGGGTTATTGATTGGGATTCTTCATTCTTTTTGAACTGTGTTATAGGCATCAAACAAATCGTGGAGGCATCCAATCCATGGCTATGGATTTTCGGTGAAGGATCGTTAGGGTTTCCGTAAAACTGAACTCTTGGCAGACAGGTAACTCATCCGTATAGCACACAACACAATTGTTTCAATATTCTGTAGTTTCTTAGCAGTAGAAAGACGAAACATATGAAGGCGATGGTCGAGATTGACCATGAAGTCCAGCTTGAGTAATCAGGCACCGGAGATGGCGGCGATGGACTCGATGGCATGTAAGTCTACAGATTCGTTGATGAGACGAAAGCATTTGAAGATGATAAAAGTAAGTGATGTGAAGGGTTTGAATGATTATTCTTTTGGTCTATAAATATGAAGCATTAGGAATCTTGCACCCGAATTTCTCCGTCAAAAAGCATATTAAAATTATATTTAGATGATATCCAAGTTGAAAACGATCAAAGACATTGAATGCTAGTTATAATATTCAGATAACAGAGCAAGAAGTTAAGGTTCTTGTCAATCAAAATAACAAACCCTGCCCCCCATGTTTAATTATTGTTGTTTCTTGTGGAAAAGAAAAATGAAGTTGAGATTGATTAGCATGCTAGGATTGATGAAGTTAATTTCATTGTAATTAAAACTCCAAATCTCGTTAATGAAACTACTTAGTCATTTTTACACTGCCAACTCCAAATCTTGATTTGTACAATGGTGGTCATTGAATTTTCTGTCTCTTGACTGCTAGAATCTGAGTGTTAACATTTGGAGCTATCAGCAAGGCACTGTTGAAGCAAGAACTAGAAGGACCGTTGTTGAAATTGAACATGGAAGAAGCTGAACAAATTTGAGAAGATCCATGAGATATTGCAGTGTGTAAAAGAGAATGCAGTGGCTTTGGGGAAGGGCTGGTAAATTTTGAAGGAGGGCTTTGATTGATGTTATTAGTGTTGCAGCCATTCACTAGAAGAGGGGGAATCTTGAAGGCTTGCAATGGCGGAGGATTACGCCACTGGGGAAGCGGCCCGGCAACCAGAAGCGTCTGAAGTAAAGGGCCCGCTTCTGTAACAGCTTGTAGGAGCTTGCCTTTCTGAGGCAGTGATTTTCCTTTGACAAGATTATCAATCACTGCAGAAAATAGATCAGCATTTTCTGCTTTGGGAGTGTCTGCGCCTGTGGACAAAGGAAGCTGAGGGTCATTATAGTCCATGACAAAGGGCTGATTTACAAAACTTATTTTGCTTGAATCAGCCATGTTTGCAGTCGAGAAATCAGGCGATGAAACTCCATCAAAGAATGAATCTGCGGGCGAGGAACCATAAGATTGATGATTATAAGTTTCATAGAGACTGTTTGATTCGGTGATGCTTGAATTTGCTTTTGTGGGTATGCTGAGAGGGCTTTCAGGCTGGAAATGAAGCAGAGCTGGTAATTCAGATGCAGTAGTGGGAATAAACTTATTCAACAGTTTCTGCAGGTGATCTCTTGCTTCATCTCTTTCTTCATATGCTGCCTGCAGGAGAAGAAGTAAGCTCTTCTCTTTCTCTTTGTTCTTTATACTTTCTTCATTTGCTTCAATTTTTAGAGTCTCCAGTTCAAAAGTCGTCTGTCGGAGTCTCTCCTTCAACTCCTCCACGTTCTGCATATTCAAATTTGAATGGTTAGTTTTAGCAGAACAAAATGTGTCGTAAAGAGAAAGGGAAAGAGAAAGAGAATCCTCATTACAGGGCTCTCAACTCTTATGAGTCTACTTTATTCAAGAAAGAGAAACAGTGGGAAGATAATGATAAAATATAGAATGCAAAAACGGAATTGTTAAATATTGCTTACTAATTAGGCACCACAAATCAACACATAGGAATAACATATCGAAATATTCTCATCAATACTGACACATTCTTTTCCATTTGCATCCAAACATGCTCAGATAAAAAAAAAAAAAAAGTCTGCACAAACAACACTGTTAGTCCCACCCACCCCTGCTGCTACTTGGAACAAGACAAATAGAACATTTGTAGTTCTTTTCCCACCCCACAAAAATGAGATCTAGCTGGTGAATGCATTGTGATACAGGATAGAAAATCACTATAGCATCCGAACTCTTCAGTGAATTTAGACAAAACAGAGTGAAGAACAGGGAAGTTAGATCAAACAAACAATCATTGACAAGGAAAAACCTTTTCAGTTTCAAACACCAAAAAATAAGAAGACCCAGAAAAAGAAATGAACTGAACAAACTCTTGGAACATGAACAGAGATAGATAGAGAGAAAGAGACCCACCTCCTGATATCTCCATAAACTGCTCAAATCCTCCATTGTTTCTACAGATTGCTCAATATGAAGGGAGGAGGAGAGAAAAGTATAGGGAGTGTTAAAGAAAGTTGGACCATGAGACATTTATAAATAATTGATGAGAATGATAGGACATAACAAGCTAGAGAGAGAGAGATAGAGAGAGAGATGGGTTTTTATTTTCCTTATGCAGAGAAAGGCAGTCAAGAAAATAAGAAGGAAAATAAAAGGACAGTGTCGTCATGTATAGAAAGAAATAAAAATTCTAAATTTACGCCCAAGAACGGGGCGTATTGAATTCCATTACAAACCATTTCATTTCTCTCTTTGCTCGAAAATGGAAAGTTGGAAACAGAAAAAAGAGAATTCTTTTCTCTCTCTCTTTCTCTTTCTCTTTCTCTCACATGCAAAGTCAATCAGTAAAGACCGGTTAGATTTTTCCTTAAAGAGATGCCTTTTACTATAATCATTCAGATACAAAATGGCCTACCTTTCTACTTTTCTAGATTATCTCCTTTGAATTTTTGTTTCCCTCCGGCGGCTCTCTCTCTCTCTCCTGGAACAAATTTTACGTGTACTAAGGAGTATAGTTTAAGAAATGGGCCCATGAAAGCCCATATTTTCTTTCATTTCTACGGTCCAATATTCTGGATAGGTGGCAAGCATAGCTGAGCTGGTACTAGGGAGCATTAACATCCACTCAGTCAGTAGTTCGAATTCTCGTAGTGTTTATGTAGGATTTGTCGTTTCCGTCCCCTAACTTCAAAAAATAAAAAATAAAATTCTGGATGGGTTAAGATAGTTGCAGTGGTTGTATGCTATCTTAGCTTACTTGATATATGAGTTCAATTCATTCAAACCTCAAAATATTGGAGGTTCTGACAAAAATTGTAGTTCATTGTTTTTTTTTGTCTCCCCAGTTCAACAAAAATTAGAGGGATGAAATATTCGAACTCAATATCTCTGGTTATGGATGCAGGTTGGGCTATTATTTTGTTGGCGTCTAGCTTTATAATTTTGGTATATTTGGTTAATTTGTTTTAAATGAGTTCAATGGTTTTGGTATATTTGGTTCATTGGGTTTTAAAAGGAGTCCATATATTTTTTAACTTTGAATTTTATATCTAATGTGTTTTTAAACTTTCAATTTTGTATTTAATAGAGTTTATAATATGTTTTAACAATTTTAAAAATTAATTATTATTGACCCATCTAGATAGAAATTAATTTTTATTAAGTTTCTTGAAATTCAAATACTGTGAAAGTTATCACATGAGAATAGTTGCAATATGCATACATAAAAATGATTTTGTTTGATATGAAATTGATTTTTATGCTTAATAGGATTTTAAAATTGGGTTCTTTATATCCATAGCCATATGGAGAAACTCATTTACATTCCTGCCAAAAAAGCAATTTAATTGCAACCATAT
>JBBMEG010000004.1:5579321-5615255 GCA_037832605.1 Cyclanthera cordifolia
AAACTATCCTAACATGCAATATTAACAAAATAGCATAAAGGCATGATGAAAAGGGGTGTAGAGGTTCATGCGGCCATATGCAACACGCACTGGACAAGCAGAACCATGACACTGGGCACCCAAATGATAACAAGATGTATCAGGATCTGAAACAAGGTTTTTGGTGGAATAATATGAAGCGGTACATAGAGTATGTCAGCAAGTGTTTGACCTGCCACCAAGTAAAGGTGCCGAGGCAGAAGCCACCAGGGTTGTTAAAACCTTTGAGTATTCTAGAGTGGAAGTGGAAGATGCCTTCATGGATTGTATATCGAGACCTCATAGGACGCCGAGAAGGTTTACCGTGATATGGGTGATCGTGGATTGACTTAAAAAAGTGTGACCATTTTATATTGGGAGCACTGGATTACTATGTCAAAAAGTTGGCTTTGTTGTACTTGAAAGAAATTGTGCGTTACCACCCAGTCCCAGTTAGCATTGTTTCACATAGAGACACCCGATTCACTTTCGCACTTCTGGAAGAGATTGCAGGAAGGTCTAGGAACCTTGTGTAAATTCATTACAGCTTTTCATCCTCAGATCGATGGTCAGATGGAGGGAGTCAATCACAATTTTGGAGGATATGTTAAGGGTCTGTGTGCTTGACTTTCCGGGCAGTTGAGATCAGTGGTTGTACTTGATAAAGTTTGCATACAATAATAGCTACCATCCTACGATTGAGATGACTTCGTTTGAAGCCTTGTTGGTCGACGTTGCAGATCTTCTGCATTCTGGGAGGAGGTAAGAGAGAGAAAGTTGTTGGGCCCTGAACGTTTGCAGTTGACCAATGACGTCGTCCAGAAGATTCGTGCTAGAATGTTCAGCGGACATAACCGACAGAAAAGCTATGCATATGCCAGGCACAAAAATTTAGAGTTTGAAGCAGGGAATGATGTTTTTCTCAAAGTTTCGTCCATGAAGGGTATTCTGAGGTTTGGAACTAAGGGAAAGCTTAGTCCAAGATTTGTTGTACCCTTCGAGATCCTTGAGAGAATCGGGGCAGTCGCATATTGGTTAACCTTCCTCCCTCCATGTCCAGTTTACATGATGTATTCCATGTACCGATGCTTAAACAGTACATGGACGATCTTACTCACATCATTGATCACGAGCCATTGCAGTTGAATGAGTATTTG
Organism: Cyclanthera cordifolia; assembly: GCA_037832605.1. Classification (NCBI taxonomy): domain Eukaryota; kingdom Viridiplantae; phylum Streptophyta; class Magnoliopsida; order Cucurbitales; family Cucurbitaceae; genus Cyclanthera; species Cyclanthera cordifolia. The sequence continues at coordinate 5,580,497 of JBBMEG010000004.1, forward strand.
AGCTTTAAGGAAAAGTCGGTTTAAATATTGGTCAAATTTAAATTTCCTTGAATTAAATCTCCATTTTATCATTCCAATATCTTTCAAAAATATTTGATAAAAGACTTGATATTTAGTTTATTAATACCATAATTTAGGACTATAATAATTATATTAATTTAATTTTAAATATAACAATTATATTTAAAATAAAAGCCCTTATTACAGTATATATAAACTTTAGCGACTATATATCAGTAAGTCATCATGGCACAGCGGTTTAATGAATCTTCTTAGTCTTAAAGACCAAGGTTTGTTTCCCAAGTTGGGAATCTAATTTTGCAATTTAAATTACCGGCTTTAGCTGCCAACGCAGCATCTGCCATTAGTGCCCATTGTCACGACCGCACTTTTCGACTCGTGTGGTGCCATGATCGCCCACACGTCATGGCCAGCCTTAGAGGGGAACTCAAGCCCCAAACTCGGATAATAATCTTGGTTTATGCTTAACTGCACACGGATCCACTCGGCCAACGGGATTCCAACATATTATGCCGGCACGCCCCTAAGATAACGTGACGAGCCTCTATACCAAAGACAAGGGCGCAATGTCGACACACCCGTGTCGTCGGACACTGTCCCTAGGTTTCCATTCCCGAAGAAGACGCCCAAGACACTCGTCTTGCAAGCGCTCGCCCACACCCTGACACACTTATGTGCCACATGGTAGCTTGCTTAGGCCACAAGGCCCAGGGGTGGTGGAGAGTTGACACCATGCCTCCCCCTATAGTACATTCTAGACCATTTTCAGTCTTTCACCCATGCATGTCTTTTTGGCGAGGAATCAACACCAGCGTGGAGCGTCTGTCCGATGTCTGATTGACATCAAACTTGGCGAGCTTACATCTTAGCTTCATACGGACTTAACTCCAGAGCCTTTGGTCAAAACTCCAACTCGAGCCTTGAAATCGTCGGGATGGCTCGGGGCCCCATCGTGCCCCCACTAAGCCTTGACACTCACTCCTTGACACCATCGTGGCTTGCTGTCTGATGCATCCAGTTGACACTAATCAACACTCTACTTGGTGTGAAGGATGCTGTACCGTCCTCCTCGGTCACATCACGGCTTGTCAGGTTGTGCGTCGTCAAAGCATATTGCATGACTCTGACACGTCGTACCACTATCGATTAGAACCACCATAGACTACTCTCTCACTTTACCTTAGATTTTTAAGGTCTTGGCTGAGTTAAGTCCAACCATCAAGTCAAGAGATAATGTTGCAATCTCACTCTCAGTTGAGGAGTTTCTCTATTGAACTATCAACCAGTTTATCATCCTCAATGTTGACCATGTGAATAGCCTTTCATCCCTCTTTCGACAAGAACTTCCAACTCCTGCAATTCTTTCTTTTGAACTAATCTATTAGCTTTAAAAGCAATTATCATGTATTGCTTGCTAAAATATATTCACACTAGGTTTTCTTATATATGAGAAAAATCTTTTACAATTATGGAAACATTACAACAATTAAAAAGAATAAATATGATAAATACAATTATCTTACAATTATGATAAATATTCTTAAATAGTAGGAGTTCTAATATTCCTAAATAGTAAAGGTTCTAACATTTCTTCTCAAGCTGGTTTAAAGACCTATTGCCAGCTTGTCAATCAATCTGATGAATTGCTTTTTGGAAGTCCTTTAGTTAATATATCAACCATTTGTTCAAACGTAGGAAGATAAGAAATACGTTATGTACCTGTATCAATTTTATCTCTAATAAAGTGTTTTAACAACCTCGAAATATTTTGTTCTTTCATGTGAAAATTGGATTATGAGCAATAAAGATTGCAGCTTTGTTGTCACAGCATGTCTAGGTGTCTCCAAAGGAACTTTGTGTTCTTCAAGTATCTTTTTTATCCATGTCCCTTCACAAATTCCATGAGCAAAAACTCTAAACTCTGCTTCAACACTACTTTTAGCTACTCCAAATTGTTTTTTACTTCTCCAAGTGACCAAGTTTCCTCCAACAAAGGAATAATAACCAGACGTGGATCTCCTATCCTAGTACTTCCTATGCAATTTGCATCCATATAGACTTCTATTTGGTAATGATTTTGCTTTTAGAATAGAATACCTTTTCCAGGAGTTCCTTTTTGATACCTCAAAATTCTATAGACAACTTCCAAATAACTCGATCCAAGTGTATGCATAAATTGACTTACCATACTCACGATATAGACGCGTATGAGATAAATAAATTAACCCTCTTACAAGTCATTGGTATTGTTCTCTATCTTTTATTTCTTCTGGCTATATACGCATGGCTTCGATTTTAGCAGGTGCAGGCTCGACAACCACACTCGCCCCTCAGACATTTGTCCAAATATTTCAATGTAGTTGCTCTCAATTCACATTTTTTCATGCTCGCCACAAACTTGTTCTCTAATAAGACATCTAGAACTATTGTCAGATGTTGTTCATGATCTTGCATATTCACTCTGTAAACCAGAATATCATAAAAGAACACCAAAACAATCTTCCTTGATTAAGGTCATAATATGTCATTCATTATTGACTGCAACCTAAAAGACATTACTAGAAGTTCACAGTGTTCTTCATTCGTAGCCGTGGGTCTAACATGTATTTGGTGGTAGCCTCTATAAAGCACAAACACTTCATTTAAAGTAGAGTGCCACGTCGGGCAAGGACACGCTCAGACATGTGAATTTAAGTGTCCAATTTTTGTTAATAACAAACACGCCAAGGAGTCAAGGACACACTTAGGACAAGTTTGCAGGATTTTTTTTTGAAAACAATAGTTTGTTTAACCAAAATAAAAAAGTCATGTTTTTTTTAATTACCCCACACCCTTAAAAAGTAAAACTCACACTTTTGATCTTCTGAAAATTAAAAAAAAAACAAAAATTAACCTAGTACAATATTGAATAGAGAAAACTTCTCAAACAATCTAATATCCACGCGCCTACTTTAGAAAAGAGAATTGTTCATCTTCCTCTTCGTCACTTCGCCTCTTTGCCAATTCATCTTCAATAAGAGTCATCTCTCATCCTTCATGTCCATCTCCAAATCCCATCAAGAAAATGATTTATTAAAAATTATTTAAGCATAGGAAAAATGTGTCAAAATCAAAGTACTTTGAATAAAATCATTGTTTGTTTTCATATTATTTATTTACTTATATTATTATTATATATAAATAAAAATAAAATTGATGTATCCCAAATGTGTCCATGTCCTAGTTTTTTCAAAACTGGCGTGTCATCGTGTTCTGTCGTGTTCATGTCCTGTATCCGTGCTTCATAAGGTAGCTTGCCTTCAAGTCAATCTTTGAGAAAGTGTTGCTCCATATAATTCGTCTAACATTTCATCGACCATGGGGATAAGATACTTATCTGGGATTGTTGCTTGGTTGAATGCCTGATAATCAACACAGAGCCACCAACTACCATCGTTCTTTCGCACCAGAAGCATGATACGAACCAACTAGCCACTTGTATTCATTCACAACTAAGGGCATTCAAGAGGCCTTAGAACTCTCCCTTCTCCAAAGAGACTACAAGTTTCTAATTTGCATAAACCCTAAAACCCTAATTTTGGAGGCTTAAAATAAGATATAAAGGGAAAATAAAGAAAATAACATAATAGAGTATTTTAAAATAGCAAAATAGAGTAAGAACAATATTAAAAATAACAAAAGCTCTTCCTTCACCCCCTATGTCTTGTTTGGCTTATTCCTCCGAGAGTACACCTGTATAGTCGGGGATGTATCAAAGCACTAGACTAGAAAACGCATATGTGCTTGGTTGAATAACCCAACTTTTAACATTTCCTTCACCATCCATTCTATCTCGGTCCTTTGGAATTATAGGTATCTATAGGGTCGTACGTTACTTGGTCCACTACTCGATTGCAACTCAATAGTGTGATTCCTACTCTAGAGAGGTGGTTGCGTGATCAAGGCATGGAGGAAGAAACGTGGGGAGATTGAAAGGAGAGAGGGGTAGTTTCGTCTAAAGCGAGCTATCGTTTAGGTGGACACGTGGTGAAGGGGTAGTGGTGGACCATGAAAGTTGCTAGGCTTGTTTGACATTACTATTTCACATTTTTCTTTTTACATCGATGTCTCCGAGTGAATTTATCTTCACAATGGTAATAAAGCCCTTTGTCGCTTTTAATTTCAATTCTGCATTCTTCAAACGTTTGAAAATGCCTCGTGCCATTATCGTATTTGTATTTGCTGACGTTGATATAGTCATTCTGTGATTCGGGCTAAGTGTCAACGAGCAGGTTCGACCTGCTCAAGCCGGTCAAACTAGACCAACTTGCACTCGAATTATCAGAACCGGAGTGAGTCTTTGCTGGTTTGGTCATTTTCTTCTTGTGTACAGCAAAATTATCCACCAGTTGAGCCATCATCATCTTAGCCTTCGGTACGATAGTTGCTTACACAATTGGCTTTGGATTTCTTCTTTAATTTTCCCTCTAACGAGTCATCATTCAAATATTTCAAACGAGCGACATGCTTTTGAAATTCCAGCGACACTCCCTTATCGTTGATCCTGTAGCTACTTCATCTAGCGGGCTGATAGGATCTTCTTAAGGGTCATACTTGTTAGGTAGTTAATTTGGAAGTTATTTTGTTAGTTCTTAAATAGGCTATAAAATGTACTTTTGATCATATGGCATACAACAAGTATTTGGATATTGACTCAAAATTAAGAGGGACCTTTGATAGGGTTAGGCCCTATCATACCCTCCCTTCTTTGCTCAGTCTCCTCACGTTTCTTCCTTCATGTATACACCTTGGTCAACAGGGTTTTATCAATATTTTAAAAGGTTGAGTTTATATAGCAGGTAGGATGGTAGAATAAGACTTTTTTGTTTGTTAAACATACACAATGCAAATTTCAAATTAAAAATTTTGAAATTCAGAATTTAGAAACATAAATGGAAATGAGAACATTATCAAACAAGCCCTAAGTTAACATACATAGCTTGGTAGTTGGTTCACAACTCGAAACTATAATAATCTGACCTGTGAGCTCAACTAAAGACTCTCTTTGGAGACGTTAGATATATCAAATTGAAATCAAGATAACTTGGATATTGTGTACTCACTTTCACCAATTGTCACTCCAATAGGATAGAGAACTATGAATGCAGTGTACCTAGAAGAAACAATAACACAAATTTACATCCATTTAGATATTAAAAACTATTTTCTCATTTTGAGTAAATGTAGTTTTTATTAGTAGAGCATTCGTTAAGTACCTAAGATATGTAAGCCAAAATGGGCAAAATCCCAAGCAATTCAAAGCATGATGTGAATATCTGATAACCTGAATTCATTTCATCGCAGTAAAAATCCAGAAAGCCAAGCTAAAAAGGAAAAAGAAAACCTATAAAGATGAAAAATATCTGAAAGGCGAGAGAGAACATAAGAGTAAGGAATTGCAGTTTGAAGAAAGGTGGATCTCCAGATAACCCAATTGAAATAAGCAGCAAAGAGAGAATAAAATAGTTAGATAGCAAACTGTTGAGGACAGAAAAAAAGAAAATCTGCATCATTTTACTTCAAGACTGCCATTAACTTTTTTTTTTCTTCCTTTCTCTTTTCAGATGGATAGGTTGCATTAAGAAGGCATAGATTTCAGTTCTGATCAATAAGTGTCTTAAATGATCTCTTGCATTAAGGTTTAATCAATGTCTACTTTATCCAGAGTTTAGCAGAGCAAGGTCAAATCTGATATTTGTATCAAAGTACAATTATCGTTGCATGATATATAATTGCTCATTAGCTCTAGCTTGGCACTTCGATACTAATCTATGACAAACTACAAAATCCAAAATCAACATCATTTAATAATGATTTTGTTCTCAAATAGTTTGTTTAAAAAACGTAGGCATGTTGATTACCCATTTTTCCTTTTTTAGTAATCTAGACAGAGAAATGATTAGCAAGCCAAAGATACCTAATTTTAAAGGAAAAAAGAAAAGAACTTACCTCAGATAAGCTCCAAGCCAGGAAAGTGATGAAAACAGAAGGCAACTGTTGAACCTGTGAAACAAAAAGAAAGAATTATGAAGTACTTGTATTAGTTCTGATAGTTATAGCTGTTTATTGAACTTGTATTAGTTCTGATAGTTATAGCTGTTTATTTTTGTTTAGGATATAATACTCCATTAAATAGTTTATTTGAATGTCCTGGCGAGTTTAAGTACTCCTCGACTTGCCTATTTTCACGGACGTATCCATTAAACTTGTAACATTTGAATATCAAGAAAACTCGTATTAAGTTAAATAGTTTGTTAGAGTAGAAAGTGACTTAGTGAATCACTTTTTTGTTTTTTTTTCTTTAATTTATTATTTGTGAGTTTCTGGGTCAAAATAGTGGAACACTAATGATGTTTATATTGTACCCAAGTGTACTCTTGATCAATAACAGAATTGAGAGCACAACTTTCCACTATTTCTCTCAGTTCTAGAATGAGTGAAAAAGGAAAAAAATGAAACAAGAAACTTCCTCTTTTTAGTAAACAAATGCAACAAAAGGAGAAAGAGATAACCTCCTGAAGTTGACGAACAACTGCAAGCAGAAAATGAACCCTGCCACCCCATTGCATTAGAGGAAGCAACACTCCAGTTGGTACCAGGCCTGAAATTTAAAGAGAGAACTCACAACCTTTATCAAACAAACTAGACAATGACATCAAAGTTCATTGAAATTACCAACAGCTCCATGAATGATTTCCAAGAACGCAGCAGTTTGTAGGAAACCTTCAAAGGGAAAGGAGAGCATATAAATGTAAGTACTTCTCTCATCAAATTCACCCCACATTATAGAGTTCCAACCCACATTCTTCAACATTTGATATCAAATTTCACAACTTACAAATAAATTCTCCCGCAGAAGAGTAAGCAGCGCTGATAGAATTGGTGGCTGCAAAATTGGCGAGGAGTCTATAAAGAGAAATCGTCCTGCCAACAACAAACAAAGTTGTATAATGAACAGAAAGACAAGATGAAAAATTGAAAGAGAAAAAGAAAAATACCAGCCAAAAGCTTGAATGGTGTTGTAAGTTAAAAGATAGAAACTTGATAGGCCAGACATTCTGTTTTCTTGACCATGAAATTGGAAATAGAGAGCTTGTGTTAGATAGGTTCTCTCAATTTGGAGATGAAATTCAATTGGGGATTGAAATTAATGTGGGTTTGGTTTTGTTGTCTGCCCGGATATGCGATCTCTTCTTCTCTCTCTCTTGCCCGATGGACAACCTGTTGACCGGTCAGATGATTAATTCTCAGCCCCACCTCTCTTTTCTGTCTTTTATGAATGTGGCTGAGATTACTTTAGGCTCCTTTACGTGCGAAGGATTTGCACATTAGATTTGATTATGGAATGAGTGTTTTTTGATTAGACGCATCCAGTACCAGTTAAGTCAACCGTGAAAGTCTCTGATTCTTTCTTTTGGAAAGATCAAAATCTGAGAAGGAACGAGAGATTTTGGATGCCATATAATTTCTTTTATGAATAAATTTTATTAAAATGTAAAAATAAAAACTATTTATATGAGCTAGAATTTCGGTACACGTTGGGTAGGGAAATCATAAATCTTTCTTAAATACTTCTTATATGGGTTTGAGTAACACCAATTTTATCGGTGCCAAATTGAGTTGGGAAGTCAGTAGAGGTCGAGTTTGACCTTATCTTTAGTGGTGAGCTGAGGCTACAGTAAAGTAGGTGGGATGTTAGCTAATACCTCTTTTTGGGACAGGAGACAAATCTTTTCTTACTATATACACAACTCGAGAGAATGAAGAAGTAATGTACGTGAAATAAAGAAACAAAAGAAATTTGTGAAATTGAGCTAATATTAGTAAATCTATGTAAGAAAATGAGCTCCTTTGTTAATATTAGTAAAGTAAGTGGGATGGGATGTTGAGCTAAGGTATCCGGTTTTTTCAATATACAAGATCTTAGTTATCCAGTCATATATCATATTACCTGAACTTAATTTTCATGCGCAAATTAAGGTGTCTAATCGAACAAGTTGAAGTAGCAGGCTGTCAAGCTGAGCTGTCACTCAAACTTCCCAACAACTAAGTCTATCTCTTCTTTCATCAATGCCCAGACATCTGACCGTAGTCACACATTCGAGAAAGAGCCTTTGACTTGGTGCACTTGACATGGCATTTTCATGATTAAATAATATATCATTTTGGCATAGGCCTGCCTGTGCCATCAGGCGAGAAAGAAAGAGCCCCGTTCTGTTGACTTGACTTGATAGACTCGACACTTCTCTTATGAAGGATCCTCTTGTATTCACGTTTGCGTGATTTTAAATTAACCGAGAAGGCCATAACATCAATTACTATTTTTTCTTATATAATAAATGATGGAAAAATTCTTTTGATTATACTGCTTGTTATTATTATGTTACTATTTCCTTTTGACAAATTGTGGGATAGAATGGTTTTAGGAAGGCCTCAACTGTATCATACTGTTGAATATGCTCTTGCACTTATCAAAAGCTTGTGAAATTCTAAATCTTTTACCGTCCTAGTTTTTACTTCCAGTCAAATTGTAGTCAGGATAAAATTTGTTATTTACCCACACACAAAATAGTAGTGGTAGGATTGAATTGGTAACGAAGGGAAGGGATATGATGTGATGTCTTCTCATTATTTAGTCCTCCTATTTATATCATATCAATCATTAATTTATTTTTATTATTTTTTATTTATTTATTTTTCTTTCCTTTCCTACCTTTCTCTTCTTATCAGATGGCCTCCATATTTTTTTATTTTTTTGTTATTACGAACTCCATTGCTTTTCACAAGAATATAGAAATTAGGGGTGACAGAAAAAGAAAAAACGATACAATTAACCTAGACTATCTAATCTAAACCATAAAGATTAGGTTGGGTTAAAGTTTTACCGTTTTTGTTGTGGTTAAATCAATTTTTAATTCATTCAACCAAATCAAACTAAAATTGTTATCTTATATATTTATATAAAATTAATTAATAAAACAGATTCTTAATATATCTATGAACAATATGTACTAAAAAAAAAAAGTAATTTAAATTCAAGTAACAGTCATCTAACTTTAAGTACAATATCATGTATTTTTAGTTTAGTTATCTTTTAAAAAATTATGAATTATGAGCTGAATATTTCAAAACCAAACGAAGATAACGCAAAATAAATAGAGAACTCAACCTTAGCCAACTCAAAAATATAAGAATAGGCTGTGTTGGATTATTGTAATACATAGGGTTGACAGTTTAACAAATTTACTGATTCAAAATTTTGAATTGATCCAAAAAAAAAAAATCTCCTAATGCAACTTAATCCAACACAATCCAACTGGAACTATGTACAACCCACATAGAAACCAAACCAGCCATCAAAACAACAAAAACTTCATCACAACCAAGAAGAGGATATGGATCTAATTCCATTATTTGCGTTTGTATGAACAAACAGTTCAACAAAAACACAGCTAAAGATACAACTTGCATACAATCTACATGCGTTAGTAAACTACATAATCAGAAAATTAAACTTGAAGAAGAGGAACCCTTCTTGGATAATAAATAATCACAACAACATATACACAAAATTCAATAAAAAAAATTCAGATTAGTAGGCTGAGCAAAGGATGTAATCCCGTTATGATCATAGCCACAGAAAGTTAAGGTGCTCTGTTCTTCCTCCATCTTAGACAGAGAATCCCCACAGTAATAGTCCCATGAAGAAGAAGAGTTGAGAGAAGGGCAAGAAAAGTTGCAGTCTTGTTCACTGTACACATGATCTTGATTTATAATCAAACTCCCATGATCATGATCATCAATCACATCAATATCTTTCCAAATATCATCCATTGAATAACCAACTGGATCACCCAGTTCTTGATTCTCCTCCATATTCTTCTTCTTCCCCCCTGAATCAAAGAACTTCACTGCTCCAGTTTCTGCAGAAAATTCCACTGCTGAATTGTTGGATGATGAAGAAGAGAAGCAAGAAGATAAAGCTTTTCTTTTCTCCTGTGCCTTTTTCCTCATGTGGGTTCTCCAATAGTTCTTGATTTCATTATCTGTTCGCCCTGGTAATTTGCTTGCAATTTTAGACCACCTGTGATGAAGAAGAAAATTAAAGTTGATAAGAGTTGGAAATGTCTGCAGGTATGAAGAAAAGGAGTGGAAAATCTATGTTGTTTTAGATACCTGCTGCCCCATTTGGAGTGAAGTTCAAGCACAAGGCGTTCTTCTTGAGCAGTCATCTTTCCTCTTTTGAGATCAGGATGAAGGTAATTAACCCATCTCAATCTGCAGCTTTTGCCTGTTCTGTTAAGTCCTGCAAACAAAAACACACAAAAAACAAATCCAAACATCCGCAATTGTTAAAACACAGCCTTTCTCATAAACACAAAATCTTGAGTTTATCCTACCTATACCAATTGTCTCCCTCCACCTTCAAACCTGAAACTTTTGCTATGAAATCCCATCTCCGATCGCCAAACAACCCCACAAAGCATATCAGTTGAATGTCTTCTTGCTCTGTCCATGGCCCCTTTCTGATGTCTTGTCCCTCTACCATTTCTTCTTCTTCTTCTTCTTTTTTTTCTTCTTGTCTCTCACCAACTCATAGAGATTTTGGTGTATTCTACTATTATTTATAGCATCCAAGTGACTTTACTTTCTGATTATAAAAACATACAACTTTGCATCCTCACCGTACATGCAATTTAATGGGCAGGGCTATTGCCTCCATTAATGGGGGTGGCTCTTTTTTTTTTTTTTTTGTTATTTTTTTAAAGTGATAAGTAACCTTATGCATATGATGTAATATGCCATTATCTCCAAAAATAATCAAAGGTGGCGATTGATATGTTGATGTAGCTTTCAAAAACGCCTCCTTTAAAACAAAACCAATTCCCCAAGGGTCGGTATTTACTTTTTTTAATCGTTTTTGAAGAAACCCCACTAGGGATTTGTTGGAAATTCAAAAGAATGTGCGAGTTTGACAACTGGTGCAATTGGAATATAAGAGCATTTGAGGTGTTCGACGAAATGTCTGAGAGAGTTTCAACGAGGAAAAAGTTACCATCTGTGGTAGAAAGTTTAGAAAGTTGTAAACGCCTGTCAAATCCAGAAAAGACACCATATAAATTCCACCAACTGAAGAAAAAGAAAAGACTTTTAAATTCCCTTTGGCTCCAATTTGTAATGTGTGATTTGATCAAATAAGCTAACCATGAAGATGGATCCAAAAATGATATCAGAGAAAGCGAATGGTTGAAACAGAGACAGGACAAAGCAGGAATGCCGTTGGACATGAATCATTTCCACTTTCGGATTGCTTTTGCTCATATGCACACGACACTTCCACTGTTCTTCATTATCGCTTCTAATTTGGAAAAATAAAATATTTAGTTACTAAGCTTTAAAAGTGTTGATTTCATTTAGTTGCGGACGTAATTCATTTTATTGGTTGGATTTTTGTTTCTAGTTGTAACTTATAAGCATGGATGCATTGAACCTAAAGTAGGAAATTTTGAATTTGCATAACTTGGAGACGCAGTGTAAGTTTTATTGTACACACAATGGTGCCGGATAAGGACAATGATAATGATTATGAAAAAAAGAATTAAGTATATTAAATACTTCCTATTGTGAAGGAAGTTATGATAATCCACGAGGTTCAGTAGATTGAAGAAAGGTGTAATCCAGGCCCAAAAGGGTGGGTATACACAAGGAACTAGCCTAGGAAGGACGGGGGAGTGCCAGTTCCAGGCTCGAGGTAGTGGGTCAGGTGTTGCTCGACTAAGACCTAGGTGACTTAGGCTTTCTTGACTTCGACTTGAGGATGGGGCAGTCGGCAATAGAGATGTCCATTTTCCACATGGAATCGGGGATCGCGGGGACCCGCATCTATTGGGACGGTGAATTCCCAATTAGGCGGTGAATAGGAGAGTGAGTGGGGATGAAAAATTTTCCACGAGCTAAACGAGAATGGGCATGGAAAATGTATTCTCTCATCCTCAATTCTTCGTTCCCCGCCTGTTTATATATTACATTATTTTTTTATTTAATTCATTTATACACATAAAGTCTTAGAAATTTTTATTTTTATAGATATTTTTCTTATATAAATAACTATCTAATTTGAACTAACAAGCATTTATTTTAACTATTGAAAAATTACCTAAAATGTAGTGAATTGAATAGGAAAGAGAAAGTTAATTTGTAAAAATTTGGGAATGAGAAAAAGAAAAGAAAAAAAAAGTGCGAATAATTCCTCGTCGGGAGCCCGATCCCCATGCATTCCCTGCAGGTAATCCTCGCCTCGTTCCCCAATATTTTTTAAATGAATTTTGCAAGGATGAGGATTAAGATGGGAAGCGGGGATGGAATGGTTAGTCATCCGTTCCCGCCCCGCCCCGTGGACATCTCTAGTTGACAACCCACCCTTAAGGCCTATTTCTTGGTTCGAATCTTGGCCCTCACAGGGTATACAAGCCTAGCCACTTCATGTTTGGGCTTTATTTGGTATTGCCCCAAACCAATGAGGGCTATGATCTGTGCAAGCCCCCATGACATAGATACTTGAGGTCTCTCTAGAGAGAATCTCAAGAATCAGGCTCGTGATCTACAAGATCTAGAGGAGAAAGGGGAGATGGTTATGCATGACCTCTCTTATAAAGTGTCAATGGTTGACGTAATTGGTATGCTCTGAAAACCTAAAACAACTGTCTTTAATTTAATTTTCATCTGACTTAAGCATCAAAAATCACATGACTCATACCATACAAGCACACTGTTTACTCTTTGTTTTACAAGTATAGTTCGTTTCGATAAACTCTTAAATTCTAAGTTAATCTTGAAGGCTAGATTTTGATATCAACAATATCCATGTACGTGATCTGAGGCTAAAATCCAATACTATTTGATCGGTAAGATTCACTTTTTATTGATTAAAAAAAAACATTAGTTAAATTATTGAATTCAAATCTAATCTACACAAATCTTAAAACTTAAAATAAAAAAAAGTAGAGTTCCAATCACGTTTTGTACTATTAAATAATCAAGAAGTTACATATTTGAAATTCAAATAATAAAAAAGTTACATGTTTGAAACTACACCCTCAAATATTGTTGAATATATATATAACTCTTCAAATATCCAATTAACAGTCAAAACGAGTATAGCACAACTAATATTAGTGATGGACTAACATACACTCGATCAGTGATTCGAGTTTCTACACCAAATATTGTAACCTTGAAAAAAAAAAAAACCCAATTGGCATGTCAAACATTACTATCCCACCAAGCGTGATTGCAATTGTATACGCAAAAGTATATTGTACAAAAGTGGTATTAAAGGGAAAAAAAGAGAGAGAATGGTAGAATTGAATGGAGACACCCACTTAACATAAGCCTATGAACATGCCAAAATATCCCATCCACACTCTTTATCTTATCAAATTAAGTTCCATTTCATCTTGTCAATTCCTCCAAAAAAATGAAGCATCCCACTATTTCGGGATTGCATTATCAAAAGCCTTTTTATCACTCATAATTTGATTAGCAAACACCAATAGTATCCATGTTAAGAGGTTAATTACAAGGGAATTAAAAACTTTATTAATCAAATAAAATAATTGCACAACAAACAATCTTAATAAAAAGATTACATATACGAGCACTATTGAATCTTTTTCTCCTACCCTCACCTTTACTCCCATTTAGAAATGCGCACATAAGAAAAATAAGCATATCTCCAAGAAGAGAGTGATTTGGAGATATGAAATATTTGTTTGAAGATTGATGTTTTAGAGAAGAGAAATTGAAAAATTTTATTTTAGAATTTATGTTTAGGAGAAAATATATTTATTTTAGATAAAATTTATTAAAAAATTTGATTTAATGTTTGATGAGATGTTGGAGAGAAGTTGAGAAAAAACTGGAAAGAGGTTGTGATGAACTAAAAACTAATAAATAAGTCAATATCTCTTCTTCTTCTTTTTACTTCTCCTCCAAATCCAAACACAACATTTACAAGCTACTTTTTGGACAATATTAAATTGAAAGACTCAACAATATATATCGTGGTTGTTAATATACAATTATGTCCATCCAGTTATGTTTACTTTAACACAATTAAACAAGGTATTGATATCACTTTGGTCGTACTTAAAAAAAAATAAAAGATTAATATATATTTCTATAATGAATAGAGGAAAAATTTATAGAGTAATTAAAAAGACATTAATAAATTTAACTTAAGGATCAATTTTAACTTTGGTAAAAAAATTATTAAAGTTCAACATTAAAAAAAATGTAAGGATTGAATATATGAATTAAAATGATAGGTAAGAATATCATTTAGGTCCCTCAACTTTCATGCTTGTTGCATTTTGGTCCTAGATTTTCAAATGTTCAATTTTAGTCTCTAAACTTTCATACTTGTTTAATTTTAGTTCTTGAACTTTGATATTTGTTAAATTTGATCTTAAGACTTTCAAATGTCTAATTTTAATCTTAACTTTCTAAAAAAATTCAAAATTAGTCTTTGGGAATAAAAATATCCTAACACAAATGTGCAAAATAATAACAAAATCTCATTCATCTTCTATACTTAGATTCATTAGACCTATGTTGGTTGAAACAGAAAAGTTCCAACCCACTGCACATATCCCTAGAAAATCTAGAGACCAAATTAAAATAAACATGAAGTTGAAAGATCAAAATAATATTTTAACCAAAATGATATTAAGATAGGTTTTATAATAACTAACTTTTTTTTTTTTTGATATATGTGATTGTTCGAGCAAGCTTGTGCGTCCTAGATAGGTGGCCACCATTGATTGAAAACCCTTTACCTTAAGCCCCAAGACCCTCTTTGACCACTAGGCCACCTCATGGTGGTTTAATAACTAAATCTATGTTTGGGCCATTGGTAGTCAATACACGGCTCACAAATTCATCTTACTTGTAATAACCTCCAACATTATTATAATAACTCGAGTTATATTAGAGCTAAATATTGATTATGATGATTCATGTTATTGTAAATATAAGTTATAGTCCTCAAGGGATGACACAATTGGTTGGAGGCTTGGGTTTTGAAGGTATGCTTTTTTTTTTCTACAATTCATCCGTCTCTCATCGATTGCACAGATACTTTCAATCTCTGATATTAGTTACCCTATGGTAGGGTTTACTGCGTCACTCCTTCGAAAGCGTATTCCTAAAGGAAAAAACTAAAATAGTTAAAATAAATTGAAATATATACTAAAAAAAAAAAAAAAATTGATTGTTCATACAACATACCTGTAGTGTTTGTACATTTTGTACCTATGGTTCTTCAATATGTTCTGCATCGTATTCTCGATAGTCAAGCTCACGGTGAGATTATCCAAATCTAGTTCGAAATGTGTCTATTGGAGTTTGAATATTCATTGAAATGCAGTTATATGTCACTTTACCATTAGTTTTTACTTCACGAGTTCGATATCCGCCCTTATTAATCTCTGACCAATCCTGTGCATGAACAGGAAACGGCTCTCGTACAAGTACGTCTATTGGTTGCTGAGGGTGTTAGCTACTTTCCTTATTGTCTTCTTATTCCTTTCACTGAATTCCACCAGTATTCTTCTTTTCTTTCCCACTCTCTTATTCAAAAGTTCTCCCCTGATATGTCCACGAGAGCGACCTCTCGAGGTACTACTAGCTATTTCACAAATGTTAGTAAATGACTGAAAAATAGAACGTAAAGTAACATTGTTCATAAATTGTATTACCTCTAGCTTCATGAGTCGAATCAATAGTAGTAGGGACAAATTCTTCATTTTCAGTGTCATCGAAGATAGAGTCCGCCTTACTTCTCAAACCAGCAGGCATAATGACAATCTACCAGAGTTAGCATTATATGTTTTCGTAAGTAACCAAACCAACATAAAAAGTGCAACACTAATAATGGAAAAGAAATAAAAAACTAACACTTTGTGTCAATAGTTTCAACATCCTCGTCGTCGTCATTAATGAATTGATTTTCATCTTCTAATTCATCATTAATCACTTCATCGAATGTTGTCAGATCAACAATATCTAGCCTACACAACTAGTTATCTTCTAAAGATTTGTCCACTCTATTTCTGCCTTCATGTAGTATGCATTCAACATGATTAATCAGTCCGTCCACAACTTCTAGGATATCCCATAAACTTTTATTATAAACTTGTTGAACAGTTTTCCAATCTTTTTCATGTTTTAAAACGTTGATATATAAAACTTGTTTTGCTTGGCTGGCTAGGATGAATGGCTCATTTTTAAACCAATACTTTGAAGTTTTTATCATTCTTAAACCCAAATGAGTGTGATATCTTCCTTTTTTATTGTCCGTGTTATACCAGTCACATCTAAATATCATTACTTTTCTTGCACAACTAAATGACACTTCTAATATTTCAGTAAGTACACAGTAATAATTGCTTGAACCATTAGAAGTACCACTTTCTCCATGAACCATTATTCCACTATTTTGTGTAACATGCCCCTCATCATACATCATTTACTATACAAGTTGTATATGATCGAAATAATGAACTAGATCCCATAGTCATTGCGTAATTAAAGATCAGCACACTTGTTTCCACTCTTGCATATTTCAAGTGCTTCTTTTTTAAACCAATCAGAAAACTGTTGTTCGTGTTTTTTATATAAATCATCTGATGTCCTTATAGTTGATCGAATCAACTCCAAATGTTTACTACAACAAATGAAATGAATAAACATTAATTATAGTTAATGTCGCATAACTACCTAAAGAAAACAATCCAAATTACCTAAAAATACTTACGTAAGAGAAGTACTTATTTCATCGCAGTTGTTTAGAATATACCAATGTAGCCTCTGTATATCCACTGGATTTAGGGTAATATTCGATGCATTGCCTAATGGTTTAACATTCTGTATGTATACCTCATACTCTCTAAATATTTCAATATTTGGATTATGATCGTCATTTCTCTCTTGCCTGTTTATCCTAGTCTCCATCCCACTAAATATAAGAAGAACATAAGTTTAGAAACTCGTTCATCACATACTCTTTTGCTATACAACCTTCTGGTCTAGCTTTGTTCCTCACATGAGCCTTTAAAGTACTTAAACTTCTCTTGAAATGGTACATCCAACTATAGTTAACTGGCCCGACAACCTAACATTCGTACGACAAGTGTAGAACTAAGTGCACCTTTACGTGAAAAAATGTAGCCGATCTAACTCACTTACACTAAGTGTCTTCGAACATAAATTGGAGAAGAAAACACATAACTCAACAATAGTAGTAGTTATCTCCTTCGACAATAATTTACGAATAGCGATAAGGATAAGTCGTTGCAGCAGAATATGACAATCGTGTGTTCTCAAACAAAACAAAATCCCTTTATTCACACTAACACAACGTGAAATGTTTGATCCAAAACCATTAGGAAATTTAGCTGATTTGATGAAGTTTAAAAATTCCACCCTCTCTTCACTTGTCAAAGTATAAGTGACATGCGGTTTAACGAACTTGTCCCCTTGCTTCTTTAAGTGTAAATCTTTTCTAATTTTAAGATCTTGCAAGTCCAAACGAGCGTTGAACGTGTCTTTAGACTTTCCTTCAATGTTCAATACTATTCCAAGTAAGTTCTCGCACACGTTTTTTAATGTGCATGACATCCAACAAATGTCGTAGTAATAGTTTTGACCAATATGGAAAGTCAAAGAAAATACTCTTCATCCTCCAATTGTTTTCAAATTGTTTCCTCTTCTTAACCTGTTTAGAAGGATGTTTACTCAATACCGAAAAATTAATAGTACTTAGTTGGTCTAAGATCTCTTCTTCATCCCATGATTCTTGAGATTCAAAAAGTTCGGGCTTCCCATTAAAAATTTTACTTTTGCGCCAACAATGATCCATTGGGAGGTATCGTCGATGTCTGATATAAACAATTTTGCCTCTAATTCTAACACTTGAAGTTTGTTCCTTACAAATAGGGCATGCTTGATAACCTTTCGTACTCCATCCAGATAAATCGCCATACGCTGGAAAATCATTTATGGTCCATAGTACAACAGCATGTAGTTTAAAGTGTTCATCTTTATAGGCATCGTACGTTTGAACCCCATTATTCCATAATTCTTTCAATTCATCAATCAACGGTTGTAAGTACACATTCGTCTCTTTTCCAGGAGATTTTGGACAAGGAATTAGCAAAGACATGATAAAATTTGTTTCTTTCATGCATTTCCACGATGGAAGATTATATGGAACAATCGTCACAGGCCAAACGTTGTACGAGGTACTCAAATTCCCAAATGGGCTGAATCCGTCACTAGATAATCCTAGCCGCACATTTCTTGAATCCAAAGCAAATAGTGGGAATTCTCGATCCAAATGTTTCCAACCTTTGCCATCTGCTGGATGTCATAAGACACCAGGCTGCCATTGCATATCTAAAAACATATTTTCTGGACGAAAACATTCGCTTAAGTCTTGGAATTAAAGGAAAATGTATGCGGAATTTTTGTCCCTTTTTAGCTTATTAACTTATATCGAGACTCGCCATAAGTCGGACATTGATCAAGATTTTTATACTCATCCTTATAAAGTATATAATCATACTTGCAAGCGTGAATTGAGTCGTATGTTAACCCTAAATCCCGCAATTTTCGTTTTGCTTCATAAAATGAATTAGAGATTCAAACATTAACTCCACCAAATGCAAAGTTCAAGAACTTCAAACAAATGATCGAATGATTTTTCTCTCCACTTGTTAGTGATCTTATAGTACATAAGTTTAACCAAGAAATGTAATGAAGAAAATCTCATGCATCCGAGATACAATTGATCACATGCTTCCTTCATTAGATTATCAAACTTTTTCGATCGCTCGTTTTCTTCATCAATACTTGTACTATTTTTTTCAAAATTCTGATTATTTTTTTGCACATCTTCTGACTCAATACTTTCACGATTGATATCATTCAACATTTCCAATACTTCATTATCGTTGTTGTTATTAGTGGACTCATCAATATTCATTCTTTGTACCTGTACTTGCCTAAGTCTTTGACGCTCCAGCCTAGATAAATAAACACGTTCACCATGATATACCTAATGATCATGCGATGCTAACATTCCATTTATCAACAAATGATGTTCTACATCTTTTAAGGTATGACATGAAACATTCATACATTTCTTACACGGACATCGAATTTGACTCAAACGATTCACATGATTCTTGGCCATTTCTAAAAAATGTTTAACACCTTTCGTACATTCAATAGACAATTTTTCTCTATTTCTTAACCAATCTTTGTTCATTTTACTCTACTCTTAATGTAGCACACTCTTTCGCTGTTCAACGAATAAGCCTACATGATTAGTGTAGACAAACAGTTAGAGTGTGCTATATATATACCAGTAATGTTTTAGTGTTATTTGTGAATTTAGGCCAATATAAGAAAATAATGATGGATTGAAAAGTAGTGTATGATGATGTTGAAAAAGGAAAATGGATGGTTCTTCTTCGGAGGATCATTTGGGACAACCTACTCAAAATGGTCCCATCATAATTCATTTATTATTTTTCAATCCATCCTCTTAATGAAAGTTTATATCCAATCTTGGACAACTATAATAGACAACTATTGGACATAGACTTTAACAAAACTATTTTGATTATTTGAAATGGTTGGCACTAAAAAAATAAGAGTTATTGACCCTAATCATCTTAAACCTTCCTTTGTCCACTAGCACAAAGAGACATTTCCAACCAATCTCAATCTAATCATCTTAAACCTTCCTTTGTCCACTAGCACAAAGAGACATTTCCAACCAATCTCAATCTAAACAAACCATAAACTTAACGACCAAAGTATAAACATCAACAAAATTATAAAAACACAGAAAAAAATAACTTATTGAAACCATTCAGTTTACAGATCCATGATTCATCAACAATGAAGTTTTAATTTGAAGTATATGATTTTCTTTAACAATCATATCATATATTAGAAAAATCAAAGTATTCATAACTAATCAGTCCCATTTAACAATCAAAGTATTCATAACTAGCAACAAATTACAAAACAAAAGAAATTTTGAATATTAGTTGAGAAAAATAGTCTTAAAACTACAGGATAATGAAAAAGAGAAAAGAACCTTATAGATTGAGAGAGAAAATGGGAATAGAAACCCGGCGAGTGTACGTGGGTGTTGAACGGCGGTGTTGGGCGGCAAAGGGCGATGGTGGTCGAGGGGAGTTTTTGGGAGATTTTTGTGAGAATGAGAAGAAAAAAGTCAAAAAATGGAAGAAGAATCACGATTCTGTAATCTGTAACAAGGACCTAAGGCGACCGAATAACGTTATGTCGCCTTAGTCTGTTTTAAAAAATAAACACGGTGAAGCTAAGGCGACGGAAAGTAAGAGTTTTCGTCGCCTTCTCCTTTTGTCCCCCCCCCCCCCCATTTACTTTTTTTGGGGGGAAAACGAAACGTTGAGATCCGACCTAAGGTGACAGAAACTTACTGTTTTGTTGCCTGAGCCTCAAGCGTTTCTCCCAAACCCTAAAACAAAACGTTAAAGTGAGCAGCCTAAGGCGACGAAAACAATGCTCTGTCGCCTTACCCTTAGCATAAGGCGATAGAGAACCTACTCTGTCGCCTTAGGCTAAGGGTGAGGCGATGGAGCCAACCTCTGTCGCTGAAGCTTATATCGCCTAAAGCATTTTTTTTTTGTAGTGGTAGTCTCCATTTGTTTGATGTCTCCCGGTGGCTAACCTAGGGACGAGCGTGATCATCCGGGTATAGTGTGACTATTTTCATTTTATTTTAATTTTGAAACAATGTATAGTCAAGAAACACGAGTATGATTTTCGCTGCCAGGTTAAACTACATTTTCAATGGAAATCAACAGTATTATTCCCATACAGTATCCAATATGTGAAAATAATTTTTCATTTTTATATACATATGTATAATGTTTATATAAAAAATGAACAAATTAACATGTTTGATCTTTTGCATTGATCACGTTTTACTAGATTTTGATCGTTTTAATTTCGATGTTGAATATGACCTACATGTTAAATTCGTTAGAAAATAAGTTAGTCGATTAGAAGTTAGCATATGTCGTAAATACGTAAGCGTGTGTAAGTTTAAATATCTTTATCATTTCAATGTTTCTTAATTGTCTTTATCATTTTAATAGTTTCATTTATTAGATACTATTGACTATGGTGATCAAAGCACTTGGCTACAAAGTTGGTACGGAAGCTGGTAAAGGTAAATTCCAATCATAATCTTACATTATTCTTTTTATCATGTTGAAATCCATGTACTAAGTACGGAAAATTTACCTCTAGTGTCTTCATCAAATTAGATCAATAGTGTTTAGATATTACGTCCAAATGTACGTATGAAAGGATGATATCCAACACTAACACATCCAGAAAAAAAACTTGCAAGTTTCATTTATCATTTTTTAATACAATTTCATTATCATTTAGGTATAATCATATTATTAATTATTTATTGATTATATTTTGTTTATAAATTTTGTATTTTTTGATTTCTTGATATTTGTAGTTCAATACCACAAAACCCCCATTAAAAAAATATTTGATGTGATTCGAGCACAGTGGACTTTGCTCAGAATTGATAGGCAGAAACCTAAATAGTTGATAGACATACATATTAATTGTTTGTTTCAGGGTTTGGTTCATAGCTCAACAATTCTATCCAAATTCAAATGCATGTCTTTAAATACAATTATACATTCAAAAAGTAAACAATAACAAAACTATGTTATATTGCCTGTATTTAAATGTCTCGGGGTTTATCAAAAACTGTACATTCAAAGGTCTAACAACTATTACTATCAAACCATACGAGTCCCAATTAACTAATTCAAACTCATTAATATGTATGTCTATCAACTATTTAAGTGTTCATTGCACTTACTTTTATGATAAAAGCTAAATGTGGTTTACCTTTGAAATAGCAAACCAAAACCATTTTTATACAAGTAAAAAAGAAAAAAAAATTTTATGTGGTGGACAAATAATGATAGACCACAAAATTTATTTTATTTAAAAAAAAATGAAATTTATTTTTAATGACGTACAATTTAAATGATTAGCAAATAAGTGCACACCATTAAAGATGAATAATAGCTGTGCCATCTTTAAAAAAAAGAATTGACCGACTTTATATGCTCGTCATTGAATAATTAAGATGACAGGCAGATAAAGCTCATTATTGATTATATAAGATGACAAAACTATACAAGTAAGTCATCGAAAAGCATGGATGGACAACAATGACCGTCATTGATGATTATAGACAATCTAAGATGATGGGTATAATAAGCCCATCATTGAAAAGGAAAACTGACAAACAATATAGTATGTCAACAATGATTTATGGTGACAAGCATTCTTATTACGTCATTGAAAAGGAAAGATGGTGGACTACGTTTGACATTGCCCGTCATATTTTCCTTTCGATGTCGCAACCTAACATTTTTTTTAGATGTCGGTCATTGTCTGTCATATTTTCTCTGAATTGTAGTATTAATTAAAGCAGTTCGACCTTTTGGTCAAATTGATTATATTATTTAGTGGTATTGAATCAATATGCAGAAGAGTAAAACTCGACAATTTTATCTCTTCTATGTATGAGGTTGAATTTATACATAAAAAATTGTCTCTTCTATATATGAGGTTGAATTTATACATAAAATATGAATATGAAAATCTAACTAAAACATAAGATTATAACAACAAACTCTAGAAAATTTAGCTTATAACAACTACAAGATGAATAAATTTATATCTATCTAATAGTCTCTATCATGTTTGAGAATATGGATTTAAAAGTTTTCAACTTGAACATATTGATCTTGGAAATCTTATTGCAAAAATAGATGACGATGCAATATGAAGATGACAATGCATAACTCGAATTGGTTGATGTGCCCACCGAACTTTTGTAGGGATCGACATAGTTGAACTAGAAAAAGGTAACACCAATTGAGAAAAAAGCACAATTTGGAAAAATGCGAGCACTAATTGAGAAATGCGAGTGCGACTACCAATTAGGATTGTGGATTGAAAAAATGCGAGATGCGACCGCTAATTGGGAAAATGCGAGATGTGACCACTAATTGAGAAAATGCTAGATGCGATCGCCAATTAGGAATATGCGAGATGCGACTGTGAATTGGGAAAATGCGAGATGCAACAACCAATTGAAAATATGCAAGATGCGAGATATATGTGACAGCCAATTTGGAATGTGAAAGCATCAATTGGGAGATAGTGTCCTAATTGACAAATATGAAAATTGAGAAAAGTGCAAATTGGGAAACATAGTCTCTAAATGTGCGTTTGGATAGGGCGGGTTGGGATGGGAAAAGATGAGAAAGGGATGAGAAATGTTAAGAAGACTACGTTTGGGGTGCAGGGTTGGGATGAGAAGTGTTATGAAAATGTGTTTGGGGTGCAGGGTTGGGAGGAGAACGGTTAAAAAAAACCAAATTTAACTTAAATAAAATTCTTTTAATATTATAATTATTAAATTAACTCCCATGTTCAAATGAAATTAAATTATTATAATTACTAAATTGAAATGAATGTTGTTTATAACTTCATTGTATTAAAATTATGATATACTTAATAACCATACTTAATTAATATTCTTTGAAGCCCGAAAATAGATGGTTTTAAAATTCAAATTTAGTCTCATGAAATGTGTTTACATTTATCATATTAATTGGGATAAAATAAAATTTATAAAATTGAGTGACAATATTTGAACTTCGAAACTAGAAGTGTTATAAATATCTCATACATAAGAACATCATACCATGTGAACACAAAATATAAATAGTCCGAACAAAACATTGTAAAACCCCAATTTCTCCCCTCTTATCCCATCATCACGTTAGTTAACATTATTTCAAGAATGTCTCTGAAGCATGTAGGTGCAATAATTACGAGTTATACGATCGTCAAGATGAAGGAAAGTTGCTACTTTGTCTCCATCACATGCCACAAAATGCACCAGAGCAGCCTGTTCTTCCTCTGTAAAGTAAGTCATTGAATCTATTTTCTTAATAACCACTTATCTGTTCTTGTTTATTAACTCCTGCCTCTGGATTTGCTAGTTGATGGCCTTGTCCAACTACTCTTCAGTCATTTGAGTATGCTTCTTGAGAACGTTAAGTACCTCAGCATCCTTTCCTGCCCTCTTCCTTTTAATACCACTAGTTTTGGATTGACTCCCCCCTTGACTTGCAGTGCCCATTTCAACATTATTTGCAGATTCTGGGTTCTCGACATTCATACTTGGTCCCTCAGCGGGTGTACGGTACGATTGTGTCTCGGGACATAGTAATCCGACAAGTTAAGGTATAGGAAATCCTCAAGCATAGCCTGTCGACTAGCCTCCCTTGACGTAGTTGTTTTAGCTGCTGTAGTAGTGGGATTAGTGTGAGCTTTCCCTATAACTCGATCTTCTTTGAATATATGGGCCAGTTCATCCAGATGTGGGAATGGTTTGTTCCAAAGACCCTTCGCGTTAGGATGTGTCTGTAAGAGAAAATGACATATTATTAGGGAAGAGTGATATATGAGGTTAGATATCATGTTCAATATGGTAAATGTCAAGAAATAAAATACCTTCAACCATTCATCGAAGGTGTCCTTCTCTATTTCCACACACTTCCTTTCATCGTTCCATCCGAATTCACTTCCTACGGGGCCAATCATCTCCTTGATGCCCTGATATTGTTTCTTGAATGTACGAACTTTATTCTCAATACTACTATTATTTATTCTTGTGTTGGGTAATTTCCCTTGCATGTGCATAAGCAATGCGTTGAGGTACCTGGGTTTGAATGTCCCATCAGGTGCTGTGAGGTATTTTTCCTCTAAGGCCAACATGCCTTCGATTAAATATGCATTCTCGACTGGTGTCCACTGGTGTCTATTAAATGCTCTATTCGCGCCTGACATTGCAGTGTAATGGGTAAACAATATTAATAAAGTTGTCAAGCCTAAATAGTAGACCTTATAAACCAAGGATTGTAAATAATTTTTATGTATATAGATGCATGATTAGTGATATACAATTTTTTTTGTAGTCCTACGCATTCATTTGAAGTTGGACAAAATGTTAAATAAACTATTTAAGTGGGAAATCACCAAGCAGAAAACATTTGCTCCGCGAGCATTTCCCGAAACTGGCTCCACTCATCGAACACCTGTATTAAATCTATATTATCTGGCTCGTTACATTCTCCTCGTGAAGCAGTGGAAACTGTATCTTGATCATTGAGTTCATCAAGCGAACCATCCCTCATCTCTCTTATGACGAGGTTATTAATGTAGCATGTAGCCATAATGATGCGGCTTTTTGTTTCCATGTCGTAGTTTCCCTTTTTCTGTAGTATTGCCCAGGTTCCCTTTAGCCTACCAAATGTTCTCTCGATTATATTGCGTGCAGAAGAATGTCTCCTATTATATAATTCTTTCGTTGTCGTGGGAGCATTAGCAACGCCTCTTCAATCAGCTAGATGATACCTTTCTCCTCTATACAGTGAAAGAAATCCTTCCGCATTCGCATAACCCGCATCACATAGGTAGTAAAACCCTACCGACCGATAAACGCGTATTAAGAAGGATTATCTTAAAATTCATATGTGTTCTAGTTAGGAATGATATTATTTGATATTACCGCGTGGCACTTTCAAGCCGCCCGGTTGTGATAGAGAATCCCTTAGTTCTCGAGAATCTGCGGCTGAGCCCTCGAATCCCGCGGATATGAAAATAAATTCTCTGTTTGGCGCACAAACACCAAGAACATTTGTTGCCAGATGATCTTTCCTTATTCAGTACCGAGGTTAGTCAACGACCGCCACTTTAACTTCGATGTAAGTGCCATCTAATGCACCGAGACAATTCTACAAAATTATACCAGTTAGACACGGTCTTATTGTTTCGTAAACTTAGTTCACCTCGTTCAGTACCCAGTGAGCTCTACCCCGCGTCCCATCCTCACTGGTATAATTTTGAAAACACCCAATGAGCTTTAACTAACTTATACTATAGGTGTTTTCAAACATGAACTAAGTTTACGAAATTAACATCTACAATTGGTTAATAAAGTGCACTTTATAAGTAGTTGTAACAACTTATAAAAATTCAATTTTGAACTAACTTAGCAGATTCCACTTTGTAAAAATTAGTTTTTTCACTATGTTATGAAAGTTAAAACTTTTCAACTTTGAAATAAGTTATGAAAATTGTAGTTATGGAAGTGAATTTTTCAAATACTTATTAATAACTTAAGGAACTTACTTCAAATTCTAAGCAAGTGAAGAAACTTAACTTTTGAACTACTGTTCAAATATGAACTAAGTTATGAAACTTCAAAATTCAACATATTTATCAAACTTCAAATATGAAAGTCTACTTTGAACTACTGTTGAAATATGATCTAATATATCCAATTTCAAATTCATTCAAAGTCCATACAAAGCTCATACAAAAGTCAGAAGCCAAAGTTCATTCAAAGTCCATACAAAGTTCATGTCCATTACAAATAAGTACGAAAATTGAAAACCTACCTTCAATTTTAGTTTCAAACTTCTTCGAACACGCTTCAACCGCTTCGAGCTTCGTCCTGATATCACTGTGTCACCTACAAAACAAAAATTGTTAGTAAACATAGTCCAAAAATGAAATAAGAAGAAAGAACGAAGAGTGAAGCTGAGAGAAGGAAGAACTTACCCAAAGTAAGTTATGAAAGTTTGGATTGAAACCAACAAACATTTATTTTTTATAACACAATGTGCATTCAATAAGGCCAACCAACATATTCAATATGGTGGATAAACGTCTAATCAATCAGAATATTAGAGAATAAATGTTGCAAATTAATTGGGCAGATAAAAATCAAATCAAGTACACTTACTAGGATACTTTAAAGTACACTTTCTAGGATATGGTAGATATGAACAATTAATGACCTTAGGTTTAGCACACTTCATTTTGAAATAAAACCAGCATAACTACAACTTCTAAAACCAACCAGTCTAAAGATTGTTTAACCAGCCTCATAAGTTGGAAAGCAACAAATTCAATGAATATCATAGTCACTGAACATGACCTAACTCACCGTTGGTAGGAAACCAACAGATCTCGACATGCAATTTGAAAACAAAGAGAAACCCGAGAGAAATCGCATAGAAATACATATAGAAACAAAAGGAGCCGAAACCCTAGCTCACCATTGTTAAGAAACCAAAAATAGAGAGAAACCAGAGAGAAACCATACAGAAAAACTCACTCGAAATCGAAGAAAGAAAAATAGAGAGAAAAGAGAAAGAAAACGAGAGAGATGGAAAATACCCAAATGGGACTTTGAACGACAGTGAAGAGGAGTAGGTGTGGGACGCCCGTGAACTCAGTGAGTAAGTGGCCACAAACACCGCGAGTAACCCGACCGTGTAAGCGCCATCTTCACGCGCCAGGTTGTAACATATTAATAACTCAGCAGCCCAAACGCCGAGTTATTTCGCTTCTCGGCCCAACACGGCTCATAAGAGAGAAAAGATATCAACCAGAAGTAAAAATTGCTCTAATACATATTGAATCAATATTTGAAAGAGTAAAACTGGACAATTTTATCCGGATTGAATTTATTCGTAGAAATTAAAGGTAGAAGTCTAAGTAAAACATAAGATTGTAAAGTGTCTTTAGAATCTCTTCATTTGTGGGTGAACGATGTTTATGTGCTTTCTCATTTGGATCATTGGTTGCCTTTTTCGTGAAGACCTAGATTCGTTCTCGAATTTTTCTACATCGGTGGTATTGAACTTGGTTTCTTCATTGAGAGGTCTACTATTATTTAAATTTGGGGTTGTGGAAATGGATTTCTTCACTTGAGTTGTGAACGGTTGTAAAGGAATGTGTGCTCCTCAGACTTTTTTTTTCTTTTTAAATTATAAAGAATATTATAAATTAAGTTAGGGTTGGTAGGACGAGATGACAGCACTTGGAAACATATGATAAGGAAGAAGTGGAATTTGGTAACCACGTGGCAGGTCTTTCAAAATTCACATACAAACAAAAGGGCAAGAAAATTAAAAATTAAAATAATAATAGCACTCAATTTTATTATTATTATTATTATTTTAAATATTACAGTGAAAAAAATGTGGAAACGAGCGGAGTGGCAATTGAATAGTTATTTAAAGATGAATGTTAATAAATATTGAATAATTAATTAAAAGATTGATGTGAGTTATGATTGAATGATATATTTGATATAGAATTTGATAAAGTGATTTGATAGAATATTTGATGAATAATTGAGAGTTATTTTTTACTAATAAATACAAACGAGTAATTTTTTTTTGAAAAATGATTTATCATTCATAATTTTTCATTAAAATAATAAATTAACATGCTAACTATGGATTTTGATCTCTATAATTTGAAATTTTCTTTTATTTTAGTTTTAAAATTTCAAATATCTAACTTAATTCATGTATCCAAAAAATTTAAAATGGATTAGCTTAATTTTTGTTACCTTTTTTTATCTTTAGAAAAAAATTAAATACATTTATATTGTTGAATTAATTTTTGTAAGAAGATAACTTTAGTTTTATTATAAAAATTAATTTGATACTTATTAAATATATAGATTAAATTAGATATTGAAAAGTTTATTAAGAAAAGTTAAAATATTTAAGGTGCGTTTGTTTCTCTTAGGAAAAGAGTAAATTGGAAAGTGGTAAAAGAATTAATGGTAGTTTGATACTTGTCTATAATTTGATTTTAATAGTGATTAAAAGATATATTTGAAATTTGAAATGATTTGAAATAGAATTAGATAAATAATTAAAAAATAATTATTTATTATTAAACACAAACAATAATTATTGAATAATTCCGGAAAACAAACGAATATAGCACAAGGTGAAATATTGTGTGAATTGTTTTAAAGGACCCACCAAATACTCAATGGCTTTTTGCCCACCTTGCCCCTTCAATTCTTCCATACACCTTTTTAGTGCCTACTCCTTTTTTCTAATCTTTTGAACAGATAAACCACTCGTGACGTGGAAATCACCCCTTTAACCTCCCACAAAAACTTCCTCCACTTTTTATTACAAATTTATTCATTAAAATATCTTTTTGATTTTTGGCTGATTGAATTTATTTTATTTTGATTTATAAATTTTTAAATATTTAATTTTAGTGAGTAGACTATGAAATTTGTTAATTTTAATACTTAGACTTACAAAAATAAAATAAAAATAATAGTCTAATAAAATATCAATTATTTATTAAAATTGGTAAATAAAAAGAAAGAAAGAAAAATAAAATCTTTTTGGCTTCCCTCTTTTCTTCCCATTCTAATTTTCTCACACCGCTCTTAATTTTATTTTGAGAATTGTAACTAATTTTGAGTTATATTGTAATTATAACCTAACTTTTGTATGAACTCGTTTATAACACAATTTAATTTCATTTAAAAAAAATGAAAATCTACCCATCTCTAACTCCATCTCTTCCCTTTTTGTTTTCTCATCTTTGTATGCTATTGTTTTCATTGATTTCTATTTCACCAAACTTGTTTAATGGAAGAGAAAGTGATAAGTAAAATAGTTTTGAGTCAATTAAATTGAAATACAATGTGATGGGCAACAACAACTGGTCCTTCATTTTCTTCGGTGGAAAAACTTCAAATTCATCTCTTTATTTCCAATCTACGTTGTTAGAGATCTCTGTTCACAAAATTGAGACCAGATCTGTACCCACTAAGAGAATAGCTCTTCAAGGAGATAAGATACTAGTCGTTTTTCGTCACCGCCTCCAACACCATCAAGCTCTAGGCACTGATTTTGATTTAGTTGAAATCTATCACCGAATTGATTGAAAACTATCCACTGAACTAGTGATTGAAGCTATCAATTGAAATACAAAATTATCAGTGAATTGATTGAAAACTATCAACGCACAATTAGAAATGAGAGTAATAGACTAAAAATAAAAATGATAAAAATGAGATTGACAGATATGGAGACATTTGAGTACTTTTACTCAACATTTTTTGTTTAATTAATGAATAATTGCATTTTATGAACTATAATGACATCAAGTGACTGGGTAGATTTTTAATCCAATTCAATATTATGGTAACTCATCAACACAAGTCATTCACATATTACTTTTTTTTTAATTAACTAATCAGTTAAATTTGAATTTTATTTATAATGAGATGGTAAGCTTTCCATTTTATACCTATTCATTTATTGAAATTTTAAAAGTAGTCTAATATACGAAGAATTATTAAATACATTCTCTCAAAAAGAAAAAATAATTAAATACATAATTCAGAACTTAGTGACACTGTTAACTATTAAAATTAAAAGTTTAGGTTATATTTTATAATGGTTTAATTTTTATTTTTAAAAATTAAGCATGAATTTATTTTGATATCTATGTTTTTGCTATGCTTTTAAAAAAGAAATAAAAGTTTAGAAACTTAAAAAGGTGTAACTTTTTTTTAAGGGAAGATAAATTATTTATAAAAAAAATTGAATGAAATCGAGTTGAATTAAAAAATTTTTTTTAGAAAGAAATCAAAGTTTAGAAACTTAACAAGGTGTCATTGTTTCAATGGCTTCCTTTATGATCTTATACGGTTGTTTGTTTCACGTTATTAACTAGACATCACAAATAAGCTTTTACTGTTTCTCTTTAAACAACCACATTCAAAACAGTTATAGTAAGAACTCAAGGCGTGCTTGGCACAGAGATTAGGGTTAAATTAAAAGAGTTAAGTGGGGAGGAATGTTAAGTTAAGTGGTGTTTGTTGGAGAATTTAAATTAAGCAGAGTTAAGTTAAGCTGGATTAAATTAAACTGTATTTGGTATGCATGTTAAGTATGCTGGGCATGAATTAGAAGAAATTAATAAAGTATGTATTGTTTTAAAATATAACAATTCAAATTGATATTATATTATAATTAATGGGAAACAAAGTTGGAAAACAAAATTATAAACAGATAAAAAAAAGAATGTAGTAAATGAATTGTTTTTAATATATTTGTATGATAGTTATTGAAATTGTGATAATTTAATTGTATAAGAAATATGTTAATTACACATTCATATTCTATATTAATAAATATAGAAAGTACCACAGATATATAATTTTAAAAAACTTATAGTTGTTGATAATTTTTATTATATATATATATGTTTTTTGTAAAAGTAAAATTAGGTTTCTTAGGCTTGAATAGAGGAGCGTAGGCAGAGAGTTACTTTCTCAGTTAAGCGGGAAAGAAAAGAGCTCGCCAGTGGGAGCAATCCACCTAGTCTGAACGAAGCGTTCTACTATAACATGGTGACTCAATTGACCACTATTCCTACCAGAATTTTTATGCACGACCTACTAAGTAATTTCAAAATTTAAACTTTAGTATGGTTTGAAAACATATACAATTTAATCCTTACGATTTAAAATATTAAAATTTAGTTTTAAAAATTTGATAAAATCTAAAAAGTATAATTGTTGGTAAATAAATTAAGTAAGAGTTAGTTATTTTTGTGTTTCATAATGAGAGTGTGATATAAGTAATTAATTGAAAAAAATAAATAATTCATACATCACATTTACTTACTTAATTCGCCTACGATTTATGAATAACATGGACTATTTTTTAGGTTTTTTTCAACAATAAGGACTAAATTCTATTTATTCATTCACAGGGACTAAATTATATATTTTTCCAAATCTTAGAGACTAAAATCTAAAATTTAAAATCATAGGTATTAAACTCTAACTTTTGTAAAATATAGAGACTAAATTTATAATTTATCCAAAAAATAATAATAATAACCGAAGGGGGGAGGTTGTGATGTATATCTCTCTTTGCTAAAATTGATTTTTGGTTTCATTTCCTTTGAAACCACTAATTTTGATTTCTCTAATTTAGTCAACGAAGAACAACCATTATTTATTAGTTTTTTTTTTTTTTTCTTTCGATTTCAATATATTTTCCTTTAAAATCGAGTTCTTTTGATTTTTTTAATCTTTCAATTTCAATTTGTTACCTTTCGTTTAGATTTTTACCTCTTCCAATTTTAATTTATTGACTCTTTCATTTTTCGATTTCTTCCAAATAGTAGAGCTTTCTATTTTTGATTCATTTTCTGATTCACTTTAGTGATTTTTTCATATTTTTCACCTTCACATAACTTTCGAAGAAAAATAAGAAAAAACGCAGAGGAAAATTGAGAGAAGAATAGTGATGAAGAAATAGAGGAAGAATAAAAAATGCTGAGTAAAAATGAGAGAAAGAATGAGGATGAATGAAGGAGAGAAAACATTGCTAGCAAGTAAATGAAGAGGGTTAAATTGAGTTACTTGTGTCTATGGGCCAAACCTGCCCTCATTTTTAATCACATATTTCCATTTATAATTATTCATTTCAATTAGAGATATCCACGGGTGGGACGGGGTAGGGGAATGACTTTTCAATTTTCGTCTCCGCTTTTAAAAATAATCCTCCTCCCTACAAAATTGACAATTTTTTTATGAGGATCGGGGCCGAGAAAGCTGTGGAGATGGAATTCCCTGGCGGGAATTTAAATATTTTTTAAAGTAATAAATTCAAATAGTTAAATGTTTTTAAGATAATATATATTAAGTTTTAATTATATTTTAAATTTTTAAAGAAAAATGCTTATTTGAATATATAATTTTACCGATATATATATATATATACAAAGTTAAGAAATAAATATAAAGAAAATTATTAAAGAAAAATTGGGGTGAGGATTGAGGAAACGGGGAACACTTTTTTCCGTCCCCGGCCCTGTTTAGGCAACAGGGTAAATTTTGTCCCGTCCCCAGCCTCGTTCCTCGCCTAACGAAAGATTCTCCACACTGAAAATGAACATTTATGATATCAATCTGATCCTATAAAATAAACACTCACTTTCAACTACATGGAACGATCATTCTACAAATAATCACCTAAACAAATTATTACTAAAATTTAAATTTTTAAAGAATAAAAACAACTCTTTGTTATAATTACTAAAGAAAAATAATCACTTTACATTCAAAATCTAAATATCAAGATTTGACATTTGTTCATTTTATTGATAATGGAAACTATATGTGGTGGTTGTTGTACCACGTTTAATCTTCTTTTTGTCCTTTGTTTTTTGTTTGTTTTTGTTTTTGGTTCATTGTTGTTATACACTCCTCTGATTCACTTTATAATCTATAGATAGGTTCTCTCAAATAAATAAAATACTCACATTGGTTAAAATAATATTTGAGTTTGAATAAATTATAGACTTGTTCTATTTTACTCACTAACTTTCAATTTTTTTTGAGAAAACACTTAATTTTAGTCCGCTAAGTTATCTTTTTTAAATTGGGCTGAAATTGATTAAAAATATTTAGCCTCTCACCTCAACCTCTCTGTATCTGCCATCTGCCATGGGTTTCTCTCTCTTCAACCCCAGGCTTAATCTCAGCCATGAAATCTTAGCCATATCTGAAGAAAAAAGTATTATAATAGTCTATCTCAATATATATAAGGGCAGGTTTGTGGATTATGATGGAAAATGATAGGAAGGAAAGTGTTAGGAAGTCTGTGTTTTGGGTACAAGGTGCAGAGTTGAAGTGTTAGGAGGTGTGAGATGAGAAGCGTTAGAAATTCTGTGTTTGAGGTGCAGGGTTGAAATGAGAAGTGTTAAAAAAAAAATCTAAATTTAACTTAAATAAAATTCTTTTAATAATATAATTATTAAATTACTACCATGTTCAAATGAAATTAAAATATTATAATTACTAAATTGGAATGAATGTTGTCAATAACTTCATTGTATTAAAATAATGAAATACTTAATTAATATTCTTTGAAGCCTAGAAATAGATGGTTTTGAAATTCAAATTTTCTCTCATGAAATGTGTTTACATTTTTCATATTAAGTGGGATAAAATAATATTTATAAAATTGAGTGACAATATTTGAAGTTCGAAACTAGAAGTGTTATAAATATCTCATACATAACAACAACATAGCATGTGAACACAAAATATAAATAGTCCGAACAAAACATCTAAAATCCAAACATCTCCCCTCCCATCCCATCATCACATTACTTAACATTATTTCTATCCATTTCGAAGCATGTCACTACAAGAAAAAACCCTAAATGCGACGAGGGCAACGACGACGGACAAAAATTCTGTCGCTGTTGATACGATACGGCGACAGAAAACCACATCGTCGCCTTTGTGTCACACCAACGGTGACGGAACACTTGTTCGTCGCCTTTCCTCATAGCAAAGGCGACAGAAATGCTTCCTCTGTCGCCTTTGATGTAAATCAAGATTTTTGAATTGCGCAAAGGCGACGACAGAAGCGCTTTCGTCGCCTTTGCTTAATCATTTACCCCCAAAACCAATTTTGGGCAGAAAATTTTTGGGCTTCGGCGACTTCACCGCTTTCTCTGTCGCCTTTGCCCTAACGTTATTTGTTTTTGGTGGGCAAAGGCTACGGAGCTTAATTCCATCGCCTTTGCCCCCGATTACAGAATGCAAAAATCGCCCCTTCTTTTCCATTTCTCCGTTTCAATCTTCCATTTTCTC
>JBBMEG010000004.1:5619192-5634705 GCA_037832605.1 Cyclanthera cordifolia
TAAAATTACTTTTAAGGAACTAAAAAGTTAGCGAACACTATTCACCCCCCTCTAGTGTTGCCTTTCGATCCTACAGGACTCAGTCGACTCTTAGGAGAGTCCTGACCTCCACAGCCAATCCACTCGGATTGACCTACTCGTTGCCGGACCTGAGAAGGGTGAGGCTGCAAAGGCCGACCCCGGGAGGTCAAGGCCTTCCTTGGCCGACCCCCTAGGGGTCGAGGCCTCCATTTGGCTGATCTCGGGGGGTCGGCATTGGCTTATTTATCCTTCGTGCTGGTCCCAATCACTTCTAAGTCTTTCGGGATATTTTAGCCTACAACAACTATTAAGAGTTTCCGCATCACCACACTTTTCTTTTCTCTTGACTAGTGATTGCTTTAATTTTTCAACACTTTTAACCAAAGGTATTTCGACTGATATTGTATCTCCCACACTTTCGCTATTCATATAAAATTTTGCGTCAGCAAAGTGAGATTCAGCTTCTGAGAAAGGATTAGTGTATGCAGTCACTTTCTTAACACCATTTTGTTGATATTTAAAACATTGGTGCAATGTGGAACATATTACTCCATTTTCATGTATCCAAGGACGCCCCAATAATACTTTATAGGTAGTATTGGAATATATTACATGAAACAATATATTTTCCTTTAAATCATCAACAGTGAGCTCTAGACGAATCATTTGAATCGCTCGTTGTCCACCCTGATTAAAACCATGAATCATTAACTTATTATTTGATCATTCCTACATCGAGATGCCTAGATATTTCAAAGTTGTCTTTGGCATTATATTGATTGTAGAAACATTATCAATAAGAATTTGATTAACCTTTTGCTCCCTGATGTATCTAGCAACAAATAACAGTCTATTATGGGGCTTTGATCCGAGCAACGAATCTTCATCTGTAAATTCTATAGACATGCAACTTGAATTCATTGTAATTCCTTGAGAAATATGGTCAGTTGAAACCTCTGGATCTTTTAGTGCATTAGCTAGAGTATTTTTAGTTTCTTGAGGGAGCGCAAATAAATCATTCATTGTGAAGAATGTTAAGTCTTCGAGCTATAGTTATCACCTAAGGTGAACTGGGGGAAGCATCATTGTCATCACCATCTATGATATTAGCAACATAGCATTGTACAATTTCACTCATATCTTCAAGCAAAATCTTTGGAAGAAATTATTTTAGTGTAATTAGCTGGCGTAATCGAGTGATTTCTTCTTCTTTTTTTTTTTTCAACACAGGTCTAGGCCTTTTTGTATACTTCTTCACTTTTTTCTTTGCAGCTTACTTTTCCTTATGTATTCTGAAATGAACGAAATTCTTGACGAACAAGCTTTTGTTTCTGCTTCTTTCGTCGAGTAATAAGGATCCAACCTTCATTTTTTTTCTCCACTTTGCTCATGCTTCTCTGAGGCATTGTGAAAACTCGTATTATGAGAGAGTTTCTTTCTTACCTTATTTTCCTTTTTCTCTAACTCTTCCAAGAGATTTCCTTAAAGGAGTTCTCCCTAGGAAGAGGTTTTTCTTCAATCCAAATAAAAGTAGGCTCTAGTGAACCAAACTTAATTAAACATCCTCTTTTATTACAAGATGCATTTGTAGGTGATTGCGCGATTGAAGGGTTTACTATAGCAACATGATTTATTTGAACTATTTCATCAAATTCAAGCTCAATTTTTTTTTCTTGAGCTAACTTCAAAATTATTTCTTTCAGTACAAAACATATCTCAATCGGATGACCCAGAACTCTATGATATTTACAGTAGTTTGGGTCATTAGCCCTTCCCATTTCCTCTGGTCTCTTGCATTCATGGAGTACAATCAACTGATTTTCCAATAATTGCTCCAGCATATCTGAAACATCAGAATCTGAAAATGGTAAAACTTTTTTTTGTCTTTCCTTCAGAGTTAAGCGTCGTTTCTCATTTTCATTTTGGCGCTTCTCTATTTACTTTCCCTTCTGTTTTAGAGTAGACTTTAGAGGGGCTGTGTTGACAACCATTGATTCCTTACTAACAACTTTTGTAATCTTTTCGGGAATTTTCATTTCTTTCTTTTCTTTTTTCACATCAGGGACTAAAAGATTTTTATTTCCTCTAGCAGCAATACTTAGCTTCATATCGTGAGCGCGCGTTGCTAATTCTTCAAATGTACGAGGCTTTATACTTGTAGGATATAGAGAAGTTCCCAATGCATACCTTGGGTGCACATTTCCACAACCGATAGTTCAGTCAAACGATCTTTACAATCTAGATTTAGAGCTCTCCATCAGTTAATATAGTCAACGACAAGCTCACCTTTCCGTTGTCTCGTATTTGTAAGCTCAGTCATACTTACTATTCTCCTTGTACTATAAAGGCGATTCAAAAATTCTCTTACAAATTAACCCCAACTATCAATAGTTTCGGGCTCTTTATCAGTATACCAATCAAAAGCATTTCCTTTTAGAGTCCGAACAAATTGCTTCACAACCATTTTCGAACGTTTCAATGAAATGAGCAATATGTTGCTTAGGATTTCCCTTTCCATCAAATTATTGAAATTTAGAGCTGGTACCCAATAGGCATCTCAAATCATCAATTTTTTTTTATAGGGTTTGGAATATGAATGATAATTTTGATTAGATCCTTCGTATTTAGCTTTAATGGTGTTTGTGATCATATCATGGAGTTGAACAGATAATGAAGCGACAGAAGTCGAGTGTTGGGGCTGAACTTCTTGAATGTGAGTCTTCCTTTTTTTTTTAGCATTTATGGGAGGCTTTTGGCTCGATTCATCAATATCACGCCTTTCAAGATAATTCTTTAGAGAAGCAATTTCCAAATCTTTATTTTCAACAATTTTCAAAAGCATTTCTACTTTTCTTTCTAATTCATCTATTCTTTCATCATCTGATGCAACTGCATCAACCATCATCACAGACATGATGTCAGAAGTTTTTGCTTCCTTCAATGGTTCAGATTATGAGACAGATTGATCAAATAAAGGATTTTTGCAATTCCACCTTCCTCATTCTTCGACATCTGAGCCCATATTTTGATTGCAATGAGAGAAGCTTGCTCTTTTTCCACTAGTTGGATTTCTTTGGAGCGATTACGTGTGAGCGGTCCAGCGTAGGTGTTGGTTGATGATTTGGAAGCATATTTTAACCATAGTTTTCTTCATGATTTTAGATGAGAGAGGAGATGAAAGGTAGAGTTTGTCCCACTAGGCGTTCGACGACATTTCTGGAGAAAATATTGATTTCAATATGAAATATAGTGGATTACAACTTTATTCTATCTCCTTTGATTCTTCTCTCACAAATACAAGAATTTATAAATAAAAAAATATAAAAAAATATATATATAAAAAAACCTTTAGTCTTTTGACAATTTAGTAGCTTCAGACTTTAGGTAGTTTCAGTAACTTTGATCTTCAGATTTGATCAAAGCTTCAATCTTCAAGAGGACTGATATAGTAATCTTAGAGAGTTTTTTGAAGCTCTGATGTTCAAGACTACATGAAAAGCTTTTTGGATTCCAGAGAAAACTTCAAGTCTTTTCTTCTCCAGATTTTCACTGAGCTCTCCAAATGAAGAAAGAACTCCCTATTTATAGAGTTTCCATGGACTATGGACTTGGGCCAGCAGATGGGCTTTCGACCCATCTTCAAGGAATGGGCTTGGATCAATAGGTGGACTTTGGCCCAAATATCTTCCTGGATTTGCCTATAAATGGATTTTGGGTCCAAATGTTTTCATGGAATAGGCTCGAACCAATAAGTGGACTCTTACCCAAATATCTTCATGGAATGGGCTCTGAGCCATATATATTTATGTACTTGACATTTAGGGGCCCAATCTACTTTTATATAATGATTGGACTTTTGGTCAAAATCATCAGTTGACCAAAATTGACCAAATATAAACTTGATCACGTTTATGAAATGACACGTGTCCCATTTTAGTTTCCCATGATTTAATTTAGGAAATCATATTAATTTCTAATTAATCTCTAAATAAAAAATATTCACTTCGCCATTATTTTTTTATTAACGACATGGCATGTTCGAATTTGTCGAAATTTCTATTCCAACAAGAGCAGCAGACTTTCGTCTTCTCTATATATCATATATAATACATTTTTTTAATAAAATAATAATAAAACTGAAGATAAAAAAGTGGATATAATATTAAACCAGCTCTAGATTTTTTTTTTACACAAATAAGAAATTTAAAACCAATAGGTGTTTGTTTATTAATAATTAGGTGAGTGATTAGTTTGAGTAATTAGAATGCATAATTTAAGTTATTAAAAATAATCGTCAATAACTTGTTTGAATGTAGATTTTATGAAGAATTGAAAAGATAGCTAGTTTGATGTGGATTTTCGTGGAATGTTATAGATTATAGCTTGTTTGAATGTAATTACACACTAGTACAAAAGAGGAAATAGGTGAAGGTCTATCCAATTTTAAAAAAACGCAGATATAAGATGATGGGTATTTTGGTAACTGGTAAAGTCCGTCATAAAAAAATTGTGACGATCAGAAATGGTGACAGGCAAAAACCATCACCAAAGACCCGCAACACCAAAAGTATTTGGTTACAGTTTTGGTCTGTCACCCATTCTTTTTTGTGATTGGCGTCGGACACCATAAGCTCGTCACCAAATCCACGTTTATTTTTTTTTTCGTTTCCCCCCAAACCCGAGACCCCATCTTCTTTTTCATTTTCTCACACTCTCTTTTTTTTTTTTTTACCCGAGACCTCATTTTCCAAACCCTCGAACCCTTATCTTCTTCATTTCAAATCTCCAAACCCTCACCATTTCTCATCCTCTTTTTCATCTAAAATCTTCATTTCTTTTCTCCTCTCATCTCAAAAACTCACAAATCCTTAGCAATACAAGGTCCCAGATCAAACTTATATTTTTCTAGTATAGTGCGTTTATTTTTTTTTTTTCTTTCTTTTTAATCGTATTAGTTAAATGTGTTCATGTTTTTTTTTTCACTTTCTTATTTTGCATAGATGTGTAACCAAACTTCTTTAAACTTAAGAAACTTGTTGTATGTTTGTAGCAATCAAAGCAAGTGTTTCAAAGCTGAACATGGATAATACTTTAAAGCCGAAAATTGATATTGCCAAAATCGTAGAAGATGAATTTGAAAAGGTAATTTTTAGTGTTATGCAAAAAATTCCAAAGTTAACTTTCTCTTAATTTCTGAATAATTTCTTTCAGGCTATGTCAACTTATGGTTTTGAGATTGTTCAAACGCTCATCGTTGATATTAGACTAGACGAGCATGTAAAGAGAGCAATGAATGAAATCAGTGCAGGTAATAATCCAATCCCTAATATTCAAAATTCGAATACTTTTTCTTTTTTTCCTTAAGCTTGGTTCAAGTTTCGTTAGTATCCATACTCTTTGAATTGAAAATGTAGATGTCAATTTGCGCCATGTGAACCTTTTATTTTGTTTACTTTTTCAGTTTTATTAAATAAGATATCTTGTAAAGGAAAAAGGGAGAGTGGAAAAATGAAAAGAAGATGGATCTCGGATTTGGGGGAGGGGGAGGGGAGAGAAACGAAGAAAAAAAATGTGGATTTGGTAATGGGCTAATTGGTGTCGGATGCCCGTCACCAAAGTGAATAGGTGAGGGGCAAAAACTATCACCGAATACCTTTGGTGTCGCGCATTACAGGTCTTTGGTGACGGTTTGTATCCGTCACCATTTCTGCCAGTTACCAAATGTCTTTAATGTCACCGGTATTGATGACGGTCATGTGCTCGATATCTTTTTTGAAATGTGTCGGCATTTGCTCGTCACCTATTCTCCGATTTCTACCAATGACATTTCATAATTATTAATTTAACATAAAAACAAAAAATTTCATGTATAGCAAAAAAAAATTCATGTATAACAAAATTTAGAAAAATATTTCATATATAACATAAAAATGAGTCGTTTATGTAAAATGACCAAAATGTTTTCGTCTCAATGAGATTAACTGATAGCTTCAATCAGTTCAATTGATAGCCTTGAATCAGTAGTTTGATAGCCTTCAATCAGTGGTTCAACTAATAGACTCAATCAATTCGATAGATTCAGCTCACTAACAGTCTTCAATCAGTTTGCTAAAAAAAGATAAATTTGGAATTTTTGAAAAACAAATAAAAATTTAGAAATTATTTTTAAGAAAATATTATAATTAAAATAGGGAAAGGAAAAGGGGAGGGGGGTTTTCAAAAAAAAAAAAAAAAAAAAAAAAAAAAAAAAAAAGTAAACTGTCATAAATTTTTTTTTTTTTAAAAAAAACGTTTTTTTTTTTATGAAAATGTGATGATTTCGAAGTTTTTGAAAATTCATTACAATTTTTGACATTTTAGTATTGTATAGAAAATTATACAATAAATGTATGATATTTTAAGAATTTTCATAGAAATAGAAGGTATAAGGTATTTGAATGTTTCATAAGATTTATAGCGTTTTTCACAAATGCTATTATAGATCATCCAATATTTTGAGATTTAAGCTCCTAGAACATGTAGATCATCTCTCCCTCACAAACGGTATCATTGACATGAATCAAAATAAAAGAAGAGTAGGATGACGTTGTTTACTTTAAAAACGAAAATCTCCCTATTAAACATGAGTCAACGACCACTAGAGATCGAAAATTGTCACCGAACTGACCATATCGATTTGCTTGAAAATAAAACTGAACCAATCGGTCGATTTGTTCGGTTAAGTCGGTTAATTCATTTTTCTTTTTTTTTTCTTTTTTTAATTAAAAAGCATATTCATCATACAATTTTTTTATTAAAATTTTGAGAATTAATTAAAAAAAATGAGCATATTAAATACTTTTTAAAAACAATTTTAAAATTAAGTTAACTTTACAATAATTTTATAATAAATATAATTAAACGTATCAAAAATACTAATATTATATAAAGGAATTTTTTATTAACCGAAAAATCGAACCGACCAACTTAACCGACCGAAAAATTCGGTTACATTTTTTTGTAATTCACACCAACCGACATATACATGAAAATCAACCGACCGCCATTAATTCAGTCGGTTTCGATCGGTCAAATCGATTTTTGGAGAATGTATGAACACCCGTAGCGACTACGCGTCGCACAACTAACAATATCATCATCTTTCAAGTCAATACGACGTTGCTCAAACTTGATAATGTTAAACCTTAACATTTCTTTTGTTTAAGATGTTACCGGAGCTATTATAATATAAAATATAAGTTTTATCTACAAACGTGATTGATTGTGATTGTTGTGAATTAAAAGATTAGAAGTTAGAATTTAGCAATTAAATATTTTCTGTAAGTTTGATTGATGAATTTGTGTCACTAGAATAGTCGGGAATAAAAAAGATGGACCCTCGAGCCTGGATCCGGCCAGATTAGAACAACAAGTTCAAAACATATTTTCATGGGTGGAATGGCACATATGGAACCACCAGTTTTTTTTTTTTTTTTTTTTTTTTAAAGAAAATTTTACTTTAAAATACATAAAAGTAAATCTTAAATAAATGGAGTATTTTCATTAAACCTACGCACAGATTCCACAGCAGCACTTTGCCCGATTACCCTATCACTCTCTCCCTCGTATAGCCAACCCATCATTTTCGTCCAAATTCGTCGCCGGAGTAGCCTCGCCGGGACTCTACTGTATCGAAATCAAGAAATCAACGGACGTTTTTCTTTAATGGTAATAACTTGTTCAATTTTGTTTTTGTGCGTCAGTTTCTAGGTTTTTCTGTTCTTCGAAGAATCGCACGATCGCTTCTGTTTTGTTGTGCGTTCAAGAGGAAAATGATTGCTTCATTTCTTATAATTTGCGCATTCTTTGAAATATGAGTAAGGTCTGTGGTATATTAAGTAAAGTTCTTGTCTCATTAATTCTGGTGCAGTTAAGTGGTGGGCTCGAAGATTATCTGGTAGATGGTTCGTTCTACAAGTAATCTCCGTCTTTAGGAAAAATCCGCATGGTAGATGCTGTGTTGAGTGAATGAGACTATAGTACATCGGAGTAGAAGAAGAATCAAAATGGTATTCTTTAAATTCTCCAAACTATGAATTTCTTGGATTGTTGGTTTGATTCGTTGCTTCTGAGCTTGAAAGAATGTGTTATTTGAGTAATGGATATGTTCTTAGAGTCTGAGCAAGATCTCATGGAACGATCCAATTAAAATTTTAAATCTAAACAGTTCCCCTCTTTTAATTTGTATGTATATGTACAGTTCGAGTCCCCATATTCAAAATCTCAACCGGGTCATCTTTTAAGGTTTACTTTAGTTTTTTTTTTTTTTAAATTATGAAGTAGGCTTAAGTGGCTTTGATGTACTGGATAGTCAACTGGCTTCCTAGTTTTATCACCTTAATGACTAAAGTGTTTGTGGTTTTGCAAGAAAAATCAAATGGTTTTAGGACTTGAGACTAGCACCATTTTACTTATATACAAGTTCATGGAACATAAACCCATCTCCATCTTGCAAAAGTCTTTTTGGAAAAAGAAATCCACCTAAAAATAGTCGGAAGAGTGATCATGGAATTAAAAGAAGTGAGGAAAATCGAAATGTGATGGCAAATAGCCTATTGCACCATTTATTATTTTGTGGTATCTTCTCTTACCATCACAAGTGGGCATAGTAGTCAAGAATTTCTTGGAGAACTATGAGAATACGAGTTCAATCTGTAGTGACAATCTACCCAAGAATAAATTTTCTATAATTTCCTTGGCAATCAAATAATACAGGGTAGGATGTTTGTCTCATGAAAATATACACTTAAGCTAACCCGAACACCACATGTTAAAAAATTAAAACTTTTCTTTTCATTACCCGGTGGACCTTTAATTTTGAAAAAGACAGAAAGTTTCCACTTACTCTGATTATTTGTGATATTCTGTCCAGAACAAAGGTTTTTGGTTGGCAAAGGGTGCTGGGCACGAAAATGACGCAAATTCATCTTTTGACAGCCAGTCATTATTAGAAACAAAGCAGGCACGTCACTGGTTTATAGATGGTTGTGAGGCACAGGTTTTCCCCAACAAGAAGCAAGTAATTCAAGCTCCAACTAGTAAAATGACAGGAACCCTGGCCAATGTGAATGTTCTTCATTGGGAGCAGCATACCGATAATTATCAATCTGTTTCACATCAACTTATTGGTCGCATATTTGGACCTGAATCAGTGAGATCTGCTGACTTTGATTTAACAAAAGCATCTTCTGTAATTCCTGATCATTTTGATCTCAGGAGAAAAGGTATGGAAAGGTATGGGGAGGATGAGGATGCATCTGTAGGGTTGTCTATATCTCATGGTTTGGAGGATTCTGAGACATCTCTTAGCTATGGAGGAATTAGAAAAGTGAAAATCAATCAAGTTAAAGATA
Organism: Cyclanthera cordifolia; assembly: GCA_037832605.1. Classification (NCBI taxonomy): domain Eukaryota; kingdom Viridiplantae; phylum Streptophyta; class Magnoliopsida; order Cucurbitales; family Cucurbitaceae; genus Cyclanthera; species Cyclanthera cordifolia. Next base: position 5,628,606 of record JBBMEG010000004.1, read on the forward strand.
ATGTACATGGTTTGCAACCATGTCTAAGAAGTGATTATAACAGGGAAGATGGTGGTCAACTATCCATAGAAGGTTTCTATAAGGAAATTGAATCAGGTATTGTATCATCAGCCTATATTAAGCAGGATGAGGGTTTCGATTTGATAAATCAAACCTCAAACAATGGGGATCACCATATTGGGTTACTAGGTCATAGTGGAAAGATAGATGACAATGTTGTCTCCATTGATGACGATTACAGTAAGCAGGATCCAAATATTATCTCATTTGGTGGATTTCCTGATGACCAAGATATTATCTCCCTAGGCAGGTCTCTTGCCAGCCATGACGCAACATTCTACGAATCTTCATTCCACCCATCTGAAGTTGTTGGTGTCACAGATTTTAAATCATCAAATTTTGATGTAATTATGAGCAGTACTCAGATAGCTAAGCAAAAGCCTGATACGATACCAAAGAGTAGGCCAGAATACAAAATGAGGAAAGAAGCTCCAAACAGCTTTCCTTCAAATGTTCGAAGTTTGATATCTACCGGTATGCTCGATGGTGTTCCTGTGAAGTATGTTTCTGTAGCTAGAGAGGTATTCCTTTTTGTTTGTTGCACTATTTACATCTTAAACTGTGCTCGCCATGTGGAAAACTGATACTTTTCACTGATTTTATTAGGAACTTCGTGGAATTATAAGGGGATCTGGCTATCTTTGTGGATGCCAATCTTGCAACTTTTCCAAGGTTAGTTGTCAAAATGTGTTCATCGTGTTACAGCTTAAGACCCAGTCAATCAGACCTAACGCGCTTTCTTTCTTTCCTTGGTAGATGCTTAATGCCTATGAGTTTGAGCGGCATGCTGGCTGCAAAACAAAACACCCAAATAACCATATATATTTTGAGAATGGGAAGACTATTTACCAGATAGTTCAAGAATTAAGAAGCACGCCGGAGAGCTCGTTGTTCGATACAATTCAAACCATCTTTGGTGCACCTATCAATCAGAAATCGTTTGGTATATGGAAAGGTAAAGTAAAGAAGTTTCGTTTTTTGGATATCAACTCTCATCCTTCATCACTAAGCACGCACACACAAGCAACTCTTTCTACTTTTAACACTTAAAAAACATATTTTGCATTCATTTTTTCAGAATCATTTCAAGCAGCTACCCGCGAGCTACAGCGCATATATGGCAAAGATGAACTTAACCTTTAGCAGACTTCATGCCAGTTCTGTAAGTGTAGGACAAGATTAGGTGTGGGTACTATGCAGAGAATCAAGTCTTGCTTTCTAATTGATTCATGGTCTCTAGTATAAGTTTTTGTGGAAGTTGAAAATATGCAAGTATTTCCCCGATGCTATCGTTTGGTGGTTTAAATTCAATTGAAGCAACCATGTATCAGTAAGTACAGTGTACCATGGTGGTTAGAATTTAGACTGTGCTCCTTATTTGGAGTTTTCCTGACCATTTTACTTTGGAAACTAGATCCACATTTGGAAATCTCTTAGCATGAAAACCTGATTCTAATTTTGTAGCTTCAGTTAATGTATTGGGGGTTGAATTATGAAAACATGGAAATTTCAACATTTCTATTCTACTCTTTTGCACATTCTTTGAAAGTTGAATCCGCTATACCTGCTACTACATAATTACTTAACTTAAAAGAAGTCCTATTATTGCTTAAGCACCAAAAGCTGGACTAAATTTCCCTGTATTATAGAATACCAAATTCTTGTAATGAATATTAAACTTAATTTCATTGTTTGATCAAAGTCTCGGTATTTCTTTTATGAAATATTCAATTTTTAATAGTCTGAAACGTCGACCAGATGATTTCTTACAGCACATTGGAGAAAGTAACATTACGAAGATATGTTCATCATTTGGTTTATATACAAACCATCTTGTAGCAAACAAATAATTGGGATAACAATGATACTGAAAAACCGAAAAGAAAAGAGTAAAAGAAATAAATCTCTTTAAAATATAGACATGATCACAACGGAAATTCTAAAAGCATGAACGGACTTATCTAACTATTACATTCTAAAATGAAGTTAAAGAATCACAAAGCAGCTAGATGAAGAATGACTACTTCAAAGGGTTTGATCAATTTAAGAACCACAGCAAGCTGATTTTTGCGCAGGCTGACCAACATTGGCTCCCTGGGCTTGTTGATTAATCTTAATCGTCGAAGGCTACAAACAAAACAACAGCCAAATTTGTAGTATAATATTGTAGCTTGTGTTATTCTTGATCTTTTAGGTTTACTAAAGCAGAAAATGATAAAATACCTCGGCTTTAGAATCGGAATCTGCATTATGTCTTATATCCCTTGCTATTGAAAAGAAAACTTCTTCCACATTAAGATTAGTCTTTGCGCTCTGTAATGCAAAAATCTTTTCATCTTAGAACTTTTCACATCATTATGGAAATGTTATACAAGAGAAGAGCAAGTAACTCACAGTTTCAAAGAATTTTATTCCATATTCATCAGCAAGCGCCTGTCCTTTGGATGTTGGCACAGCCTGCAGGATGTTAAAGAAACGATAACAGTGGCGGTTTCGTAGAAAAAGTAATCTTAGTTAAGAACTTAGAAGATAGATTTTTCAACGAAAATAATCAAACATTTTCCCCATTTATCAGTTTAGTAATATTTTCTTTTTGATGTAATGACAGTGAGCAAGACCAAGGCAATTATAAGCAACAGTTTTTTCACAAGATATGAGGTTAGTAGCACAACAATTTAGAGTTGATGCCTTTCTTTTCAGTTTTCATAGCAGATTATAGCATACCCTTTTGCTTTCGTCCATGTCGGCCTTGTTTCCTACCAATATCTTGCTGACATTATCAGAAGCATGTTGTTCAATGTTGCGAATCCAATTTCTAATATCTGAAAATGGTTGGTGGTGAATAAGAAATGAGAAGGCAATCGATAAAAGAAAATGGAAATTATAAAACACCCTCAACATTCCTATACTCGCCTCATGGGAGAACAATATGTTGGAAATGAAAATTTTGTCAAAAGTTCGTTCACCAAAACAAAAATCTACATGAGAAATCTCAAAAATGGCACAACTCACTGTTGAAAGATGACTCGTCGGTAACATCGTAGACCAGTAAAATGCCCATTGCTCCACGGTAGTAAGCTGAAAACAACAAACAGAACAGTTGAGAAACTCTGCCCAACACTTGTCTCATGATGATTAATACAGATACAATCTAGCCCTGGAAAACCCTAAGAGCATCTTGTTAAACAAACAAAAGAAAATCAATCTCCATCTGCAACAAAGATGAAACTGAAACCTACCTCTGCTGTCAAATATCATCGTTTACTTTGTTCTTGGAAAAGAACCATTTCATTGATATATGAAGAGTCACAGAGAAGATAGATAAGGAGACAAAAGTAGGAGAAAATGAAATAGGGTAGGATATGCCAACTACATAGTTTATATAGACCTATTATGAAACCAGCAACAAAATACAGTTCCTAAGCACTCGATTCTAAGCCCGACAGAAAGCATAAATGTAAAAAATGTTGTGAATACTAAGTGTAGTCTCACATTGATTAATTAAGGGTAGATCATGAATTTATTAAGAGAGGACAAACATCTCTACTGGTATGAGACATTTTGGATGAAACAAAAAACAAAACCACGAGGACTTATATTCACAGTGAACAATATCATATTAAAGTGGAGATTCCTCAAGGTTCTATCCATTCCTTAACAAATGGTATTAGCGTGGTGACTTAGCCATACTGAAAAAACCTTCAAGTATGAAATAAAGAATTTATGAGGCCCAATGTGGTATGAATGATATGATATAGCCATAATGAAAATTCATAGTTGAGCCACCTAATGTATGCAGCTTCTGAATGTGCTCATGATTGAGCATATCTGTACTTCTCTAGTGTGGAATGCTTATGAAATGATTGTCTCGATGAGGAGTAGTTGTTTTCTCAAACATAGATCGAGTGAATCTGTGATGAGCTTACATGTGGGCTTAAGTGTAATCTAAAAGAATCCGTAGTTTGTGATTAGGTGGACTCAAGTGTATTTCAGAAAATAACTATCAGTTAAGGTAGACTCATATGTGGTACTTTGTTTGACAGGAGAATTATAGGGATACAAACAAAGTGTAGTTCCTCATTGGTTATTTAAGGGGTAGATAAAATGTGTAAACATTTTAATTGGTATAGGTCTTTTTGGATGAAACTAAAAACAAAGTCATGAGGACTCTTATGTCCATGGTGGACAATATCATACTAATGTGGAGATCTCTTGAGGATTCATCCTTCCCTTACCAAAACAAGGTGTTCATTTGATAACCATTTGGTTTTTCAAGAAGAGTATTCGTTTTCTCAAACTTAAGGAAATATTTGAATTTCTAACTAAGTTCCAATAACAAAACTACTTTTTCTTTAGTTTTAAAAACTTGGTTTGATGTTCAAAAAAATCGAAAAAGATAAATAAGAAATGATTATAAGCATCGGAGCCTCAGAGATCCGTTTCCCAATTTAGTAAGAGATCAAGTAAAGAACAGCCCGAAGTAAATGTAACATGTATCATGTTTCCAACTCCTAATTACAAACAAGAAAATCTCACAACAGACCTGTGGTGATTGTACGGAATCTCTCTTGACCAGCAGTGTCCCAAATTTGAAGCTTAATCCGTTTCCCATCAAGCTCAATGGTTCTGATTTTAAAATCGATGCTGAAAAAGAAAAACTCAATGTCCCAGTTAGTTGAGAAGGAAACTTAAAAGACGTGAACATTTATAAAGTTGATTTACACACCCAATGGTAGTAATAAAACTAGTAGTGAAGGAGCCATCTGAGAAACGTAAGAGAAGGCAACTCTTACCAACACCTGCACGCACAAATGACCAACAGAAAAACAAAGGCGCGGCATTAAGTAACATTGCAATGAGGACCAAATCAAATTTTCAAAATCTGAGGGATACAAGAAAACTAACAATCCCAATTGAAAATGACACAACCCTAAAGAGGGAATTACAAAAAATGAGACTCTATTTTGAATCCGAAAATGAAATAACACACCGCTATCGCCGATTAATAGAAGCTTTATGAGACAATCGTAATCAGCCCGAGCTCTTGCAGGTGGAGCAGCCATAACCTAAAACATCATTAAAAAAGAAGATACAAATTCAATCAACCCGACTGACGAACAAGTGATTGAAAGACATTAAAATGAAAAACCCCCAAATGCTAGGAAAATGTACCAATTCCCGACACCGAAAATAGAAGAACAGCCACCAACCGAGCCGCCGGAGAGGCGCGTGCGGAGGCGCGTGAGTAATTTAGAGAGAGCTTGACGGTGATTCGTTGGTTAGTTTGGCGATATTAGCGAAAAAGGGGAAAATTCTTTACAGATCGTCTAACCACCTGTAAAGAGCACTCCTGTTTCTCGGACTTTATTCCATCTTAATCGGATGCATATGAAATGACGGAATTAGCCCTGACAGCTGTCACTGGAGGAGTAGGTATTATTTCGACAGTTGTGGATTCCCAAGCATAATTGATAACTAAATGAAAATTAGTTGTGTACTCAAAAAAAAAAAAAAATGAAAATTAGTTGTCGACTGCGTTGGCCATCTCAGCAAATTGGACGACGGTCGGTCCTTTCTCAATTAGTTGAATATTCTTGTATGAAAAAATATAATATTTTTTAGGGGTGTTTTGCGTCAGATTTGATGGAAGGATTAGTTTTAGTGTTTAATAAAAACTAGTTTGTTTGAAGGTTTTAGAGAGTGTTTAGAAAAAAAAATGTAATTAATTTTTGTTTGTGCGAAGAGTGTTTATCGAAGAGTTATGAAAAAAAATATTTATGTTCTTAATATGATGTGACATTTATGAATATATTTATTAATTTTTTTTTTAACTTTTAGTTGTTTCAAATTTCAAATTATTATAAGTACTGAAGATTTTTTTTTGCATTTCTTGTTAAATAAAAGAAATAAAAGAAAATATGAATTTTTAAAATTTTTAAATAATCGAAAATAAAAATATGTAATACTTTCGTTTTAGTTTAATTTATGAAATATATTTTTAAAATACGAACTTAATTGTGGAGTTGATGTTACTTTAACA
>JBBMEG010000004.1:5634805-5647273 GCA_037832605.1 Cyclanthera cordifolia
ATTCAGGAGGGACATTCCTCTATGGTCGTCTTCAGTAGGTGGGATGATGATAAACTCTTCAGGACAGGGTGCAGTTCTGTCGAGGTGTCCCTCGACTTTGTGTCCTCTAAGAAGAGGTAGCACGATGTTCTTCCACAACAAGAAGTTGCTGCGGTCTAGTTTCACAGGAATAACTTGATTTAAAAGATTGGAACAAGACAGAAACCCAACCGGTGTATTCTGATGTTTGACGAGAACACCTTGTCCTTCTTCGTAGAGTTTTCCCTTTCCCTTAGCAGCTCGTTTCTCTGCTTCAAGTTTGTTTTGAGTTTCTTCGGCTAGTTTGTTCATCTCTTGTTTGTTCAGGTCCACTGAAGTATCGGACATGGCGCTCTGATACCAAGAAGGAAAACACAGAGAGCAGCAAGGGAGAAGACAGAGAAAAAGAGATAAAAGTCTAATTGTGTGCTTACTTCATTATGCATCTTAAAGATGTTTAAATACACAAAGAAGAGAGGAGTGGTTAAGGCTAATAAATGAACTGAAGTGCTATTACATTACTAACCAAAACTAAAACCAGAAGTAATAACCAACAGTAATAAAGACATTAATAAAGTAGTGGTAGTTGAGAAGTACAGCAGGGACATGCTTAAGTTAATGTTCTTTAACAGGGATTTTATTTTTTTTGAAGGTTAATACAACCTGAAAAAATACGTGATACCCAAGCAAATCTCAACCGTATTAAAGATTGTAACAGGTGAATGGTTCATAATACACATGGTGATAAGAATTCTAGTTGGAGAGTTTTTTAATTATTATTTTTTTGTAATTTCTACGGCTTCCGGTTGAACGTTTACAATACACATGGTGATACAATGGTAAGTTGAGAGTTTGATATTTGTGAATTGCCTAATATTTCAACCTATTAAATATTATAACCTGAGTTTAGGAAGAATTGATGTAGTAGGGATGTTTTAAAAAAAAAAAATTTTGACATGATATAGTAAACATCATATTTGCACAATGTTTGTAAGCATATGAACAGATTAAAAAAAATGATATAAACAAATAAAAAAAAATGGTATTACTTAGGATACCATATTACAATGCATGTTTGTAATAGTGTAACATTCGTATTACTCAATATAAATAATTTGATTAGTGTGTTGTCTTATAAAAAAAAAAGTAAACAAATATATGGAGTTAGTTTACAAATGTGCACAAATCTTTTGATACTCTAACGTGAAGTAACAATATGTACTATGATATAAAGTAGAGAAGTTTGTAAGAATGTTTTATGAAGTAATACACTTATACTATACAGTAAATGTAATGCGTAATTACAAAATATAATGAGTATTAAAATAGATTTATGAAAACATAAACAAGAGTATTACAACAATTATTATACAACATTAATAGGTTACACGAATTAAAGATATATTAGTAAATTAAATAATAACTTAATGCTCATTGCGACTTATAAAGACAATTACAAACGAAATGTTTGAGTAGATGTTGGCTAAAACAGTGTCGAATGCTAAGAAAATAAAAATGATAGAAAGTGACCAGTATGATAAGATTTTTTTAGGTGAGATACACTTTTTTTTTTAAGTAAAAAAGGGATTGAGGGACTCAAACCATATGCCTTGCGTATATTAATACATCACTGATGACAACTGAATTATGCCCGCTTTGTCGATATGCACCTATTTTATATAAGATATAATAATATCGTAAGGATCGATGACGCATTAATTTCATTGTTTAGAGGTAATATAGTTCAGTACCATGATCACGTGTTTGATCCTAGAAATCACCAAATTGTACACACAAAAAAGTTATATTTATCAGCAGCTTCTTGACGTCTCAACTGAGAAAACCTCAATCATTAATTTATTTTACTTTTCTTCATTCATGTTCAACACCATAATTACAAGTTCCATCCTAAAAATTGATATTTTTAATCTCCTCCCCAACATTTTCTTCCCGCCTTTTTTTTTTTAAAGAAAGATCTATTAATCAAGAACCAACAAAACAACCGCTCTCCACAATGGAGGAAACCGCGGGGGAGAACCCCCCCCCCAAAAAGAGTGTTCCTACTTCCTCCAAGGAAGATAAAAAGTTTCATACAATAGCAGACTCACATGGGCTTTTGGCCAACACATCTGCCACTCCATTACAAGACCTGTTACAAAAGAGAAAAAGACCCAATATCGATAACTATATTCTTGAATTCAGTCAAGTCCCTGTAAGGCTTTCACCACCTCATTAGCATCTGATTCCACAATCAGCGGAGGAATCCAAGAGCAAAGGTCCACTATATTTCTCAGGCCTTCTTTGATCGTCACCCCTTCAAGGACTTTAACAGCACAGTTCTTAAACCCGGACTTGATACCTGCAACAATCGGCCTCCCTTTGTCGTCCCGAACGATCCAGCCAATCTTCCCCTCTCCCGATCTTGGACATACAGAGGCATCCGAGTTGAGCTTCCAAAATCCTTGCGGCGGTGCTTCCCACCTAACCTTCTTTTGCTCCATCGATCTCCCAACTGCACCCGAAGAACCTGAAAAAGAAACATGGTAAGCGTCAATCATCTTAGCAACACTAGCCTGGAGCATAAGGAAATTCACACACCCATTGCCATTCAACACCTCATTCCGGTTATTCTAAAGACTCCAGATAATAATCAAAGCTTTAAACCTTTCCTTTTTACCGATTTTCAGACAAAGCCTCCCCCAGATGTCAATACCTTTACCCACCTTCGAAAAATAATCCTTAAAATCCACCAAGGAGGGAAAAACATCCAACCACAGCCTGGTAGCATATTTACACTCTTTAATAATATGCATATCGACTCATAATTCTTATAACACATGGGGCACCTACAGTCCACATCAACCCTCCGACCAAAGATATTACACTTAGTTGGAATCGCATTAGCAATAACATTCCACGCCCCGATCTTAGTTTTAGGGAGACAACGGGTACTCCAGAAGCTATCCCAGGAAGAGGCATAAACATTCCCACCCGAGGGCGAAGCTAAACCACGATCTGCAATGTCCAAAGCAAGCTGGTAGGCATTCTTAACCGAGAAAACCCCTTTAGGGCATTGATTCCAAATAATCTCATCAATTCCACCCGTCTCACTCAAGGGAGTCCCAAGAATAACTTCAGCGTCATCCACACAGAAATTATTTTTAATGCCCTCAACATCCCAATTCCCCACCCCCAAGATAAGATCCGCGACTTTTCTATTCTCAAAATCACCGGAAACACAACTCACAAAGGGGTTTCTCGAACGAGCGATCCAGGGATCCTGACCAATCCTAATACTAGCCCCATCTCCAACTTTCCACCTATACCCCTGATCAAACAACTCCCTCCCCCACAGAATACTACGCCACGCATAAGAAGGATTTCTCCCCAGCTTCGCTTTCAAAAAAGCACCATCTTTAAAGTACTTCCCAGAAAGCAACCTGCTTAGGAGGCTCTCGGGATCTTTAAGGATCCTCCAGCTAAGTTTGGCAAGCATAGCTTGATTGAAAAGATTTAAGTTCCTAAAACCCAGCCCACCCAAATTTTTCCTTCTGCAAAGCTTCTTCCAAGCAACCCAATGCGCTTTACTTCTGTCCCCATCACTACCCCCACCAAAATCTAGCACACAACTGCTCCAGACTATTATTAAATGAATTCGGAAGCTTAAAACAACTCATGGTATAGGTAGGGATGGCTTGACAAACCGCCTAAACCAGCACCTCCTTACCCCCTTTCGAAAGCATCTTCCCCTTCCAAGCTTGTAAACACTTCTCCAAGCGACCCCTAATCTAGCTAAATAAAGCTTTTTATCCTTCTGATTTTGAGACGGCATACCTAAGTGGACTCTCAAATTATCACTAATCTTAACCTCCAACATCTTGCTAAGAACGTTCGCCTTATCTTTTACAATGCAACCACTAAACATCACACACGACTTATCAAAATTAATCTCCTGACCAGAGGCCAACTCGTAACAATTAAGAATATCTTTGATATTGAGGCACCCTTCTTCATCTGCCCTGAAAAAAATCAAACTATTATCAGCGAAAAATAAGTGGGAAATTGAGGGACAATAATGATTAATCTTAAGACTTTTAAAGGAGTTCAAAGATTCTTCCCTGTTCAAAAGCAGTGATAGTCCCTCAACACATATCAGGAAAAGATACGGGGAAAGAGGATCTCTTTGCCTCAGTCCTCTATGAGGTATAATCTCCCTGAAATGTGCACCATCGATCTTCACAGAATACCTGACATAAGAAATGCATTTATCCACCCTATTGATCCATTCCTCACCAAAACCCAACTTTCTCATCATCTCAAAAAGAAAACCCCACTCAACCCTATCATACGCCTTGCTCATATCGAGCTTAAGCGCAGCCCACCCCGATTTGCCTTTTTTACGTTTATTAATAGAGTGAATGTATTCAAAGCCCATTATAACGTTATCAGTAATCAACCTCCCAGGACCAAAGGCAGCCTGGTTCTGGGAAATAACCTATGCAAAACACATTTAAGTCTATTAGCCATGGTTTAGCAATGATTTTATAAATAGAATTGCATAAACTAATAGGTCTAAACTCCTGGATATTACTAGGGTCTTTGACTTTTGGAATTAGAGCGATGACCGTTCTGTTCAGACTACCCACCTCTTTTCCCTCGTTCAGTATCCCAAGGCACAACTCCACCACTTCGTTTCCCACGATATCCCAATACTTTTGAAAGAACCTAGAATTAGTACCGTCAATGCCCGGGGCTTTTGACTGGTTCATCCCACCTAACCCCGCCTCCACCTCCTCCCTAGTAAAAGGACTATCCAAAATCCCCATATCACTGTCGGAAACCTTTTTAGTAACTCCCAAAAGAATTCTCTCAACAACCCTATCCCCCTTCCCGAACTTTGAATTGAAAATATTATTCAAGTACTCAATCGCAACCGAAGTAATCTCGTTATCCTTATCAACCCAGTTCCCCCCGACATTCTTAATTCTCTCAATATTATTACTTCTATTCCTCTGGGTCGCTCTAATATGGAACCATTTAGTATTTCTATCCCCCCACTTAAGCCATTTTTCTCTCGACCTTTGTTTCCAAAAAATTTCTTCTTCCTCGAGAAGCCCCTCAATCCCTTCAACTACAGCCATAGCCTTGATCCTCCATGTCCAAAATCTCGTTGAAATTCCCTCCAATAATCCAAGGCAACTCATGATTTTTCTCCAACCTCCTCAGCAACTCCCACGACTCCTTCCTTCTTGACAACATTGGACTCCCATAGAAACCCGTAAATCTCCACCACGAACCATTATTCTTAACTATCGCATCTATATGTCCCTGAGAAAAGGAACTTATCCTAACTTCCAAGGAAGAGTTACAGAGGAGTATCAGGCCTTCCCTAGACCCAATACTCGGCAGACACCAACTGCTATCACAACTAACCAACTGCTTGATCATATCCATCGCCGAATCATTACACTTTGACTCGCTAATAAAAATAATCTGAGGTTTAACTTTGAACACTTCATGGAGAAGCGCCCTGCAAGTCCGGGGGTTTCCCAACCCCCGAGCATTCCATCCTAATATTTTCATTGCGTCCGGCGAGACTGCTCAATAGCCTCCGCCGATATCCCGTTGATTGCCTCAACGTAGTTAAACCTCCATTTTTTGCCATTAGCTTCAATTTTCATTCCAACCAAAGCATGCTTAGCCCCACTCTGAGTGTCCATCGACCTTTCCACTTCCATATCATTTCCCTGATTTGCTTTTTCTCTGGGTCTTCTTTTCCATCTCTTTCCTGATTTTGTTGTAGTAAAACCAAGGTCTTCAATAAACCTACCCCCACCTCCATCTTCCTCAGACTCCTTACTTAAATTCACCATAGTTCTTTCTTCAGATAAATCCTGTTTTTTATTTAGCCTAAGCCTTTCTAAAGGGTCTTTTAATTTTAAATTCTCTAACTTGGACTTTTGCTCTCCTTCACCAACCAGCTGTTTCAAACCCACCCCAAAAGCTCGTTTCTGGTCCACCCTTTCCTCACCCACCACTCCAATTTTGAGCCCAACCCCTTCCAAAATTATTTTGTCTTTTAAATTCGGCCCAACAATCAGTTCTGGCCCAACATAGATCTCTAAGCCCCCTGCCCATTGTCCAAATTGCCGCCAACAGTCCCCTTCTTTTCCAGCTGGATCACGTATCTTTTGCACTGCACACCCGTACCCTTATGTCTTCCCCCAAAACTGTTGCACTGTTCTGAGCCCATCTCTCTGTCAAACTGCCCGGTCTTCTCACTGTCATGGCACCTTCTCCCAAAACTCATCTCATCTTCTCTAGCCGTTACCAACCGCCTCGATTCTACGAGTGAGTCGCGACTCAGCCCGTGTTGGCTCAGGCCGGAACTCGCCGCTTCACCCCTCTACAATTCAGGTGCTTCGTCTTCCCTTCCAAACTTGGTTTTTCCGATTACACCTCTGCTACCCAGCCTCCCCGCTTCTGCAAGTAAATCGCGATTTTGACCGAGTCGGTTCAAGTTCGAACTCGCCTCTTCTCCCCTCTGCAATCCAGATGACTGGTCTTCCCTGCCCAACTTCGATTTTTCGATTTCACCCCAGTTTCTTTCCTCCTCTATTTCCACATCTTCTCCTTCGCCGGCTACAACCTTCCTTTTGCCCAAATTAGAATCTCTACTTATTCCACCGCTCACTGTATTCCTCACGCCTCCCCCCCCCCCCTCTCTTCCTCTTCCTCTTCCTCCCAACTGTTGCGAATTTATCCAACCTTGTTGTCTCAGCGGGCTGACCTCCCTTAAGTTGTCGCTAAAAGGCCAGGTTCTCCCTTCCTCCACCACTACAAAGGAACATCTTGTTTTACCATGCCTCATCCGACCGCAACCATTACAGAAGTCTGGTAACTTTCGTAAGATATTCTAGCCCATTTTTCTTCCCCCAACGATCCACTCTTCACCTTTATCGCTCTTCTCAGGGGGTTACTCACATTAATTCTAGCTCTAATACGTATAAACTTTCCCTTATGTCGATTATCTCCAATTTGGTCCCAACATATGAACTCGCCCATCATTTCTCCCAGTCTCCTAGCCCCTTCCTCCGAGTGGTAAGCCGACGGAATATCGTGAACTCTAATCCAGAAAGCAGCTTTTTTGAACTCAAGCTCTGAGATCCTTCTGCCACCATTCATCTGTTCAAACAACAACACAGCACCATCAAAAATCCAAGGACCAACAGAGGAAAGTGTTTGCTCCTAGCACTTCTATGCTCACTTTGTTTTATGCATTCCAAATTCTAGGGATAATTTTCCTAAACACATCTGTACTTATCACCTTGTCCGTTAGTACTTTACAAACAAGATCATTCTCTAATTTTCTTTTGAATTCTTGAATCTCTTAATCTTTCAGTTCGAAGACCTCCCCATCCTCCTTTTCTCCAACACTAACCCATTCATCAAATCAACAAAGGCTTCAGCGTCCATTCTCACCACCACTTCACTCCCTCGTCCACCCAACACTCTCTCTCGCCCCCACCCTCACCCTTCAACCTTAGCCCACACTCTCCTCACCAAGAGGACCCTAACCTCTCAAAGCTCCCTCAAGAGAGAAACTTGAGACCCTTTTGTTTTTTCTTTTTTCTTTTTTTTTTCCCCGCCCTTAACAAAGCAGTAGCGGGCAACTCAGATATGTATGGGACCACAGAAATGGATATACTTTAAATTGGGAGCTTAACTACTCAAGTAAGTCCTTTGGATGATAACATTACTTAATTATGACTACGAAAATGGAGAGAAATGGCATCAAAATAAAACAACGGTCAAGTTGTTTGGATATGTCAGAAAAGTCATCTGGTCAATTCCTCGAATGCAAATTGATGTAATCGACCTAACGAAAACAGTGTAGCATTCCAAATCCCTAATTCATCTAGGCTTACAAAAAAACAAAAGATCAAATCCATAACAACATCATACATTACAGATTCTACAAACCCTAACTCTGCAATTCAGCGTTTAAGCCTTGCTTGGAGACTTGCCGGCCTTTGATGGAGTCTCCTTCACAGCCTTATCTGTCTTCTTCGGCAACAAAATCGGGTTGATATTCGGAAGAACGCCGCCGCTGGCAATAGTTACGCCCGCCAGCAACTTTCCGAGTTCCTCGTCGTTCCTAATCGCCAATAGCACGTGCCTTGGAATGATTCTATTCTTCTTGTTGTCTCTCGCCGCGTTTCCGGCCAATTCCAAAACCTGCGAATCCGAGAAACTCAAAATCAGGACATCAGCGATTGGAAAGAGAAGAGTGAAATGTGAGAAGAAAGTGAGAATTCGTTTACCTCAGCGGCTAAATACTCCATAACTGCGGCCAAGTAAACCGGAGCGCCGGTGCCGACACGCTGAGCGTATCGTCCTTTCTTCAAATAACGAGCGATACGACCGACGGGGAACTGCAGACCGGCCTTGACGGAGCGAGATACCGACTTCTTCTTCTCGCCTCCTCTTCTTCCTCCTGCGCCTTTCTTTGCCTTGCCGCCGGTCTCCATTGGATACTGATCAAGAAATTCAAGCTACTACTCGCCGAAAAGTTTACGAAATTTTAATCGGCGGTGGTGAAGTCTGAGACTGGTTAACAATGGGAGTTTGTTACAGATTTTATACGGAACGGGCCGAGGCGTTGGGAGAATGTGAGCCGTTGGATAGATGTTTGATCGACGGTTGTAAGTGATTTATTTTAGCGATTCGTGGCATTTTGCATAGACTGATGAGAAGAGTGTATGGAGATTTGAATTTTTTTGGGTTTTGGTCGAAAATATCCATTTTCCCGCTGCGTTTTTCATTTAGACAATTTGACGTATTTTCATTAACCTCTGGTTTTTTTTTTTTTTTTTTTTTGGTTGAAATACAGTAAGCTCTTGGAATCGAGATGTGTGTTCCCTCACGATTTTTTTTTTTTTTGACAGGTGAATTAAAAAAATGTTAAATTCTACAACATGCGGGAGAAGGGAAACAATAAAGTGAGGCTTGAAACTATCTTGGGCTACCAAAGCAAGATTGAAATTTCAGCACCTAAAAAAAGTACAATTACGAGAATGTCTATTTGTTGTATAATTATTAACAGAATGTCTACCATTTTAATAACTTTAAATTAGTGTTTAAATTTGTTTTTTTTATAAATATTTCAATAATTAGTTCAATTGCTATTGTGCTCTTATTAATACTTTGAATTTGTGTGAGTCCTTAAAATCAATTTCAGATTCATTCCTAATTATCAACATATATTTAAATATTTAAATGAAATAAGATCTAACCTACCAACAATCAAGAATCTATTTATTAGTTAAATAAACTTTTTTATTAATAAAACCATTCTTATTGTTATCTTATCTGAAATCTAGAAAACAAAAAGGACAATTAATTGTCTAAAATTAAAAAAAAAAAAATAAAATATATATATATATATATATATATATATATATATATCAAATTATTTAGACTTTCAATCGAATAGGTGTACGTTACATTGTCTTGCATACTAGTACATACACAAGAGTTATGGGAATTGTGGTCAAATTAGTTAAAGAGAATTGTGATGGTGAATAAACCTATAATAAATAAAAGTGAATATAGTGTAACTTACCTCGCACATTAAAGAGTAGATCAAATAAACTCTTGGTTTCCTCCCTGTACACTCAAAAGCATCGTCTTAAAGTCGTTAACGTATGCCTCCAAGACGAACCCTCCCCCTTTATTCGAAACTCAAACTGATCGTTTACGGCTCATAGCAATTGAGTTTACTATTAACGCAAACTAGTCTCTATGATGTGTTTGTGACATCCATACTTGTACATAACGTTGTGATTTTAGTCAAAATACAACATTTTATGTACACAACTAGTCCATATGTTGTGTTTGTGGTTTCAATTACATATTGTTGTAGTTTTAGAGAAAATGCAACCGTTCAAACCAACCCACCCAAACTTTTATGGGTTGGGTTGGTGCTTGCATTGACCTAAAATTAATTTGTGTTGACCTGAACTAACTCAAATTTATTATTAATTTAAAAAATATATTTTTTACCTATAACATAATTTAATATGCATATATTTATTTTATTTATTTATTTCATATTTTTAAATTTTGAAAAAAGTAAATATTTTAAATAGTTTTTATAATGTATGTATAAAATACTAGTATGTTTTTATTTTTTTAAATACTTGAGTTGAAAACAAAAATGATTCAATGACTTACACCAATCCGAAAATATATGCTTTTGGTTGCTCAAACATATAAGATTGTATGGTTAGTGGATTCACCAACTCATAAATCTTGCCCAAACAAAAATGACTTATTGACTCAACCCAATCCGAAAATATATGCTTTTGGTTGCTCAAACATATAGGATTGTATTGGTTACTGGATTCACTAACTCAAAAAATTTGGTTTATCCAAAAACAATTCTTAACTCAATTCAACTCAACTCATGTACACTCTATTTTGATCAAATCCTTATAACTAATAATTTAAATTGATTTCAAGGAAAGGCCAAAGCATGGTATATGCAAGAGATGAAGAGACGACCAGCTGACTCACCACCTCTGACTTGGGATGAGTTCAAAAAGATGTTCTACGACATGTATTACACCAGTATTGATAAGTAAGCAAAGATTGCAAAGTTTACAAGCATTCAACAAAGAGATGATTTAGTGGTTGCTTACGAGCGGAGGTTCAACGACTTGGCTCATTACGTTGAGGAGCTTAATTCGTACAGTAGCTACTTCATGGATGTACAATACCCTGACATTCGATGAGACGTAAATGCACACAAGCCACATACTTTTAAGATTTGTGCCACCTTAGCAAGAAAGCTGGATGAGAAATTTAGGGCTATGGGAATTGAGTTGAGGCCAGTAGAAGCAACCCAAGGTTAGAAGAGGAAGTTTGAGGTTACCAGCTCATTTGGGTTTAGAGGGCAAAGTAAGAAACCTTACGACAAGTCGGTAGAGAAAAGAGCAATTCATAACCACCAAGATTTCGAGCATGGTCAAAAGTATGAGCAGCGAAGTCGAGAGTTTACAAATCACACTTATCGAGAATGCAAAGGTTGCAATGAGAGACACATTGGATAGTGTGAGTCTGGGGAAAGAATGTGCTATAAGTGGGACAAGGAAGGTCACTTTGCTAAGTACTGTTCACAAAAGAATAGTCCACGAGCTAATTCAAGTAGAGGTTAGAGTGCAACCATCTCTTGACAAAGAGCTAAACCAGTCAGCTAACACATTCTCACATAGGCTACACTTCTTGGACATTCCACTTACGCTTTATTTTGGTTTCTAGCATGTGTATGTTCTGCTTATTGTATGTTGACTAATAGTTTAGAAGAGAAATCCTTGAGGTTCGAGTTGTTAGTGGCTACTCCATTGGGAGTACGCATGTTAGTTGCAAGTAGGTCAAGGCCTGTAAGCTAGTTAGTTTTGTTATTCCTTAGATGTTACACTCGTAGCTTGGTTATAAGTGATTTTGACATTATCCCGGGCTTGGAGAATGCTCTAAGTTTAATACGATTTTGAGAAACTAAGAGTTTAATACGACTTTGAGAAACTATTAGTTTAGTTTGGTGAAAGTGCATTGGAGGAGTCGATTTATCGAGAAGCTACTTGGAAGTGAGGGAAGTTTAAGCATTTCGATGTCGTGAGTTAACTTTCAAGGACAAAAATTCTTTTAAAGAGGGAAGATTGTAACGGCCCAAGATTTTGATAAAGTTTGCAAATAAATTATATTTTGATCTTCAGAATTTTGGGAAATTAAAATGACTAAATTACCCTTCAAATGGTTAGTTAGACTTAGAAATAAGGGCGAAAAGGTAATTTCAAGAAAATAGGGTTAAATTTGAAAAATTGGATAGCAGGGAGAAAATTGTAATTTTTGCCTAAAAAAAGACAAATGACGAAATAGGGTAAAGGACAAAATCTATAAATACCTGGCAATTAAAACCCTAATCATTGCGCGTCATAATTAGTCAATCATTCAATAGCTTTTTATGTGCAAGCAAGAGTCTCGAGGCACCGCCACCATCAGTTTCCATGCAACCACCAACGTCGTTAGCTGTTGCAGTCTGCGCAACCAATCCAGAACCGCCACACGTCGCCACGCTCCGATTCCAGAGCGGTCGCTCCCGCGTTCGAAAATAAGTCATGTAATATAAAAATATATAGTTGTACCAAAAATAATTAAAATAATTACCTGATCTAATATAAATAAATCTTTTATAAAAAAATGAAAATAAATCTACGGTAAAATTAATCACAAATTTAATACGTTATTTATCACTCTCGATTCATTCGTACAAAATGATGTCTACTCAAATATACAATCATGCTATTACTTCGAAAATTGAGTGGTCGTTTAATATTAAAAGTAACATCAAATGCATGTAACTGAAGAAAGAAAATTTTCATGAAAAAT
>JBBMEG010000004.1:5648717-5660598 GCA_037832605.1 Cyclanthera cordifolia
AAGTCTCGCCCGCCCAATCGCTTGTTGAAAGTAGTAGGTTACTTAGGCACTTTTATAAAAGTCTTGCCTTTTTCACTGTTTTTTGGAACTTTTAGGTTACTTAGGCACTTTTATAAAAAGTCTTGCCTTTTTCACCGCTCTATGAAACCTTTAGGCTACTTAGGCTCCCTTTGTAAGGACTTGCCCATTTTCGAGTTCTTTTCAAACTTGAAGGTTCCTTAGGCTCCTTTGGCAAGGACTCGCATTTTTTCCTAACTTTGTTATTCGCAAATAATCCTTTACTTTGGCTATTATGGACTATTCGTCTAATTACGAAATTGATTCCTACCACCTTAGCCTCCTCTTTTCAAAAAAGGACTTGGCATAAGGCCTTGGTAGTCGTAGGTGGCTTCCAACATTTGGACCGTGTTCTTTGGACTCCAAAGCCTGCAGAGTGTACTGTCTTCGAACGCTCCTTTAGTGGTTGGGATCTCCTTCCCTTTCTTTTAAGACTCTCACCAATGGTATGGTGGACCTTACTTCGAATGACTGCCTGCCTCCTCGCAGTTTTTGGACGACAGGTCTTTATGCGCATTTCTTCAACTTATTGGTACCTTCGAGAGGACTTGCGCCCTATGCGCTCCTCTTGGCCTTCTAGCATCGATCAATTTAACTGGGACTTAGCCCATGCTCGTGAGGCTCAGGGTGTTGCTGAAGTCGCCTTGGCTGACTTTCGGACTTCCGCTAAAGCGTCCAAAGTCTTGTCGCTTGAACTCACAGGGACGACTCATCTACCCCTGCTCAACTGTGTCAGGAGTTTGACTTCTGCTAAAGTGAAGTTGTAGGATGCTTCGTACTTAGTCAATTTAGTTGAAAGGCTCTCCTGTCTTTGTAACTTTGGAGAACAACTTTGGCACGACTACTACCGGTTGGGCGCTAGACCGAATGAAAGGACGGGTTACCCATGGTAGCCATTGTCTCTCTCCAGGTCCTTTTGTGCCACCACAGCAGCAGAGGTCGCTGACCTCTTTTTGATGGCCTTCAAGTCTGGACTTTCAAGTGATCCAGCACATGTTGCTCATAACTTTCGCCTCTCCTAAAGTGCATCTGAGAATGACCTCCTAGGTCAGGCCCCTCCAGCTAGGACCGAATCTGTCCAAGCCGGACTTAGTAGGCCTAGTTCCAGCAAGTGCAGCACTGGATGACCTGGTTGCTTTTTGATGTACTTCTCTTTTTTTATAGCCATACATTTACCTAAGTATGCAGACTAACTTGTTACCTTTGTATTTATAGGCCTTCATGCATTTCGCCTCGGCTTCCCATCGCCTTTCTGAGGACTCGTGTCACCCTCGCTCTTCTTTGTCCACTAGCTCTAAGAAGCTTAAGTGGGAGCTGGTACATGCTCGAGAAATTCAGCGAATTGCCAAAGCTACCTTAGTCGACTTTCAGACTTCTACCGAAGCGGTCAAAAGTCTTGCTGTCTATACATGCCAAAAGGACATGTCTACCATTGCTCGCCTTCGCCAAATGTTGGCTTCTACTGAAGGGAAGCTGATGAATGTTTCTTACTTGGCTAGCCCTGTGAAGGGCTTTCCTGCTTTCGTGATCTTAGAGAACAACACCGGTGAGGCTGCCATCGGCTGGGTACTGGACCGAATCCAGAAGGGAGTTGCTATGGCAACCTCCTTCCCCTTTTTCGGCCTCTTTGTTCCAGCACTGCGGAAAAAGTCAGCGACCTTTCCTTGCCAGCCTTCGAATCCATAATTGTGTCATAAAAACTTTTGTATATTTTGAGAAAGATGTGGTTGATCTATGTTTCAATTGTATGAACCACCAAATTATTGGTCATGTTAAAGTGATTGAGAAATACCTAGTCTTGATATCATCTTGAACTCCACAAAGTTTCAACCAAAATCGAAAACACATGTAAATGCTCTTTTTTATCATTGGAACTGTTGTATGTCTTCATGGTTTATATCTTAAACTTGTGAGACACATTGTCTCGCATGATCTCATATGTGAATGTCGATTCACCAAGTCTACTATATTGTCTATGTTAAGCTTAAAATTATCTGAAAATTTTTTCATGTCTCCGAGCTAGATTTGTATCATATGCAGGTCATAAGCCCAATACTTTTTTTTTTGCCTCATCATTTCTTAACTTTTTGTTTGCTTGTTGACTAGCTCTCAAAGATATATCTCTCTAGATTTGTTCCTTTTACCCGAACACTTAGGGTATTTTTGAGCCACCAAGATGAAATGGAGAAGAATGGGAACATAGATGATTCTTAGCATTTGAGCAATCAAGGATTTTTCTCCCATAATCGTGTTTCACCAAAATCACATTTTTACTCTTTTCCTAACTTTTTTTTTTCTTTTTTGTAACAACTTTTATTTAACCTGCAATTATTTTTACTCTTATTATAGTATCATTTTATTCACTCGAAATACAAATAATTATTCTCCTCATAATCATTTATTTCACCTCAAACACAAATCAGGTTGTGCTTGGGTATGCTCAATGATATGGAGGACGTGGATCCCATTAATTACACTAATATTACTTTAATTCCTAAGGTTCAAAAGCTTGGCAAAATGGAGGAGTTTAGGCCTATCAGTCTCTGTAATACCATTTTCAAAATCATTGCTAACATGTTGACCTCGAGGATGAAAC
The DNA here is from genome assembly GCA_037832605.1 of Cyclanthera cordifolia. Lineage (NCBI taxonomy): Eukaryota > Viridiplantae > Streptophyta > Magnoliopsida > Cucurbitales > Cucurbitaceae > Cyclanthera > Cyclanthera cordifolia. Next base: position 5,651,371 of record JBBMEG010000004.1, read on the forward strand.
TTGTCGAGGTCGGACCTTTACAAACGGGAGGATGAAATCATCTGTAGCTTCAACGATAATGGTTTTCTTAGCGTGAAAATTGCTTATCATTTGACGACTAATGTGTCGCTTGCTAGTAAGGCCTCTCCCTCGGACAATTCTTTGAATGTTAATCTCTGGAAGTCTTTTTGGAAAGTGGATGTGGCTCATAAGATTTAAGTCGGTGCTGTAATGTGTTGACAAATTTGATCCCAACCCATGCTAATATCCAATCTAAAGGGGTTGATGTCAATGGTTATTGTGTTCTTTGTGGGAAAAAATGTGAGACAAACATTCATGTGATAAAAGATTTGTAAGTTTACTAACTTTGTCAATTTTTCAGTTTAGTGGACTTTAAAGAAGCATTATGGGATGTGATCTGCTCTAAAATTCCTAAAGATGATTGGTATATTGTTGTTATTTTAATTTCATGTCTTTGGAATTTTAGGAATATGGTGTTTCATGGAAATTTAAATGCTAACAAAAATGATTTGATTATGGTGGTTCGTAATGTTTTAAATTTATACAAAGTTCCTTTGGTTACATATTCTATTGGGAGAGAAAACTCTCTTCTGATCATAAGGATAGGTGTAGGTGAAGGCCGCCTCCGGGTTGGAGTTGGAAGTTGAATGTATGGCTTTTGGAACATTGTGCGCAAGGAAGGTGGTGTGGGGTGGATTGTTATAGATTCTAGTGGCACTCAAAAGGTTTGGGAGCAAAATGGAGAATCAAAGCTTCTTCGATCAACTTAATGGAAAGCTTGGCTATTAGGGAAGGTCTAAAGCATATTTTGGACTGTGGTGGAGATGACATCCCTTTTATCTTGGTGGAATCTGATTCTTCATGTATTTTAAATTTGATTAATGGTGTTTCCCTGGATATTTATGAACTCAGCTTTGTTATAATTGATATTAGAGGCTCGATCCCATTGTGTGGGACATTTGTTTCTTTTTTTGCGGGAGAGCTAGCAATAGTGTTGCCGATCTGCTTGCAAAGGTTAATCCCTCATTTGATGTTTTAGGTTGTTCTGTTGCTCCGAATCTTTACGTGTGGAATTCGGCTTTTTTGAGGTGGGGAATCTCCACCCACACATGACTTATGTAGTGACATTGGAGCGTGTGTGCTCAAAGTTGGCATTTTTTTTTAATATATTAAGATTAAAAAAAATGTATCTTAAAAAAAAATCATTTTTAAAAGATACGTACAAAAAGTAAAATTAAATACCAAACCTACAACTTGAAAAGTTAAATTTACCATAGTTTCGGCTGTTCCTGCCCTTACTTTCATTTTTCTTCTCATGGAACCAAACACGCCTTAAATTGAAAAATGTGCAATATTTGGTTACAACTCACCAATCCGCAACCAACCTAGATAACTAATAAGAAACATCCACGTGGAGATAGTTTCTTCTCAAGTCGTCTCTTATAGGCCGTTGATTTATTACTCATCCAAAAGACGATCCAACATACAGTATTTAGCCAGGTCAGCAATCCGGGTCTTCAGCCATCGGCCAATCAAAACTAATCGAAAGCAGATATAAATAAGTTTGCCCTAGCTCATTCATCAGAGCAAACAATATCTCACCTAAAGTTTCAATTGAAATTCGATCCGAAACTATCCGCCGCTTTTCTTTCTTCTAAACAAATTCCGATGGCACCAAAGGCAGAGAAGAAGCCCGCCGAGAAGAAGCCAGCCTCTGAAAAGCCGGCCGAGGAAAAGAAGTCTGAGAAAGCTCCGGCGGAGAAGAAGCCCAAGGCTGGGAAGAAACTCCCGAAGGAAGGCGGCGCCGTTGCCGGAGACAAGAAGAAGAAGAGGACGAAGAAGAGCATAGAGACTTACAAGATCTACATCTTTAAGGTGCTGAAACAAGTTCATCCGGATATCGGAATTTCCAGCAAGGCCATGGGTATCATGAACAGTTTCATCAACGATATCTTCGAGAAGCTTGCTCAAGAGTCGTCTAAGTTGGCTCGCTACAACAAGAAGCCAACCATCACTTCCCGGGAGATCCAGACCGCTGTCAGGCTTGTTCTTCCCGGTGAGTTGGCCAAACACGCAGTCTCTGAGGGCACAAAGGCGGTGACTAAGTTCACAAGTTCTTAATATCCCTAATTTTATGAAGTTAGGGTTTCAAATAGTTGCTTTTAGATGAAAGTAATTGAAACAATTAGGGTTAGAACGCTGTTTTAATTACCAAGTGTTGTCGTATTTGTTATCTTTTGGATTTGGCAGTTTCTTCTCATATGATTTGTAAATGTTCTTTTGTGTGCGAGTAATGAAAGTAATATTTTTCACCTATGGTTCTGTCTTCTGTTTATCATGTTTTCCGTTGAAGCTAATCTCTGGATGATGTCTTGATGAAGAACAGCTTATGAATTGAAAGACTTCGACTTCTTAATTGATATCATACGCAGTGTAAGTACACTCGTAACTCTTTATTTGTACTTCATGAATGAGTTTGATCTTCACTTTGAAGTTATTGAATTCATATTCTAAATTGTGCTGTTGATATCATACTTCTTGATCTTGTTCAGCGAGTCGTGTTCTTGATTTATTGGAGTTTGGTATAGTATATCTCGAGTAATCGATCTTTGTCAGAGTTATCAATTTCATATGAATTTGCTGCCTTTTTTCTTTTTTTTTTTCTTTTGTGTAGCTGCTGCTGATGGAAATTTCCAAGCATTATCTACTGGTAACTTATGTCAATGTCTTCTGAATGTTACTGTGTTAACTATGCCTTTATATATATATATATATATTTATGTAGAATGCTTTGACTTAGTATAGCTACAGTTTTGAAAGAGCTACAGTTTTGAAAGAACTGTTTTGCTTAAAATCATCTGCTTAAGATATTTTGAGTTGCTACTATTTGCTATTTCCAATCATTGGGCACAATGTCTTGATTTTCAATGTTCTAATTTTTATCATCCTCTTTTTATGAGGATCTTCACATGAATTGGGCTACATGATTAATCACTTTGAGGAGTCTTATTTATCATATCCTAGTTTAGAATTTATGATTTTCTTGCTTGATGTTTGATATCTTTGAAAGAGTTATAACCATGATTATTGCTTTTTTTTTTCTTTTGAGTGTACAACAATGAGGTGGGAGATTTGAGCCGATGATCTTTGGTCATCGAGTTTATATTAATGCCGCTAAGCTAATGCTTTTGTTGGCAACCATGATTATTGCATCAATCCTGTTTTTACAGAGTATCATTTTGGTTTTGGTATTGCCTAATGTTTTTGGTATATATTTATATTACTCTATCTAGCCAATTACACATCTTTCATGCCTTTTTATCAGTTTGTTCATGGAATTGTATTGCACACTTAGAATGGCAATTAGAAGCTTTTTCTCTAACATTTCTTTCCAACATTTATGAAAATTGTTGGTGGTTATTGTTTTGATTAACATGTTCAAATCCTGGAAACTTATGTCCAATGATTAATGGATTGTTGTATTTCATCAGGTACAAGATATTAAAATAAGATGACCGAAAGAGAGACATAGCAACCTGATATATAGAAACTGCGAAGAATCCTTTTCAGGCAGTCGTCCTACTTGCAGCCATTTCCCCTCTGTGTGTTCAATTAAAATCTCTATGGCCATAGCCTCATTGATCTGGATTTCCTCAATGCTAACCGCTTCCTGGCTTCCTTCGCTCGGGATTTCACTTTCACCAATGTGGCGATGCTTTCCAAATCATGGGGCTGCAAGGATTACATCAGGTTACCTCTTATTAATGTGCATTTGAAGAGATTTTTGGAGAAAATGTAATTTATAGGATAAACTTGAGATTTATATTGATTTCAAATATGGAATATAGTGTATTATTATTTTATTCTATCTTATTTGATTATTCTCTCGCAAGTACAAGAATTTTTAAACAATTTGCAATCTTGAAAGAGCTTTTTGTAGCTTTAATCTTTAAAGACTGCATGAAAGGTTTTTCGAACTTCGAAGGATTTCTTTCTCTTAAGATTATCCAACCCTGAAAATGAAGAAGAAACTCTCTATTTAATAGTTTCATGGATCATGAACTTGGGCCAGCAGATGGACTTTGAACCCAAATGTTTTTTATGGGCAGGGCTTGGATCAATAAGTGAACTTTGACCCAAATGTCTTCATGGGTTAGATTTAGTCATTAAGTGTGCTTTGGTCCAAATGTTTTTATAGAATAAACTTCCACTAATATATGTATATGGAATGGCGTTTTGGTCCCAATTTGTTTTAATATAAAGATTGGGCTTCTGCCCAAATTATTATTTGACCAAAATTGATTGTTTCTATATTTGATGACATTTATTAAATGACACGTGGCTCGTTCTTGTTTCACCATAATTTAATTTAGGGGTTTTATCAATTTATAACTGATCCATAAATAAAAAATATCACTTTGCATTATTTTGATTGGTGACGTGGCAGATTTCAATTTGTCAAAATTTCTATTCCAAAATATACATATATATATATATATATATAAAATTAAATAAATTCACAGTTTCAAATTTTCACCCGATTGTAGAATTGTGAACTTTGTACTTTATTAAGTTAATAGATAAAATCAAAATTAATTTGAAATTAGTATTAATAAAATTAGATTCAAAATGATCTTAAATAATTTTAATACAATTTAAACATGTTTCTGCAGTTTGAAGAAAAACATGTTAACTTTTATTAAGAACAAGTTATTTAAAATAATATATAAGGGCTAATTTTAAGGGTTTTATTTAAAGTTTAAAAATTGAAAAGATCGTGAACTAAAATTGAACATTTGAAAATTTAGATTCAAAATAGAACAAAACTTAAACTATATTGACCAAAATAATATTTTAACCAAAATTTTACTTTTCATTAATATTTTAATAGTAAATGTGTATACATTTATCTGACATACCATGACTCATTTTTTTCATATGAAACATGTTTATTGTGATTGGGATAAAACGTTTGAAAATATGATTATTGTAGTGATTGTTCAGTTGTTGTCTGTTGTACCAAACCGACATGAAATCAATATCTTCGAATTTTTAATAATTGGGTCTAAATCGATGTCTAATGACAAAACAATTGGTTCGATTCAATTTTTGTTTGATTTTCGATTTTGATTTCAATAACATATTGGTCATATTTTCAATTTTTTGTCTCATTTTTAACTTGAATTTATAATTTGATACTAAGGAGCTCTATTTTACTAACAAAAAAAAAAAAACAGTATTTTTCATAAAATACCTAAATATTTGCAATACTTTTACTTCATATTTTACATTTAAATTTATTTAAATATTTGAATACATTTGGAATTTATAAAATTGTAATATTGTTTTAATAAATTAGTTAAAAAAAAACCATGTACAAAATACATACTATTTTTATTATAAAAACTGTCTATATAAATAAAATATATATATATATATATAAAAAAAAATCTACAAATTTCATTCTTTCACTCAAATTTACATCCAAATATGTAAAGACAACTCACTGATATTACCACTCTACTACCCATTGCAAATCGGTTAGATACAATTAGTTATCTAGTAGGTATGGTTTGTTACACTTTGTTATCCAACAGATATAGTTTGTTTTCCAAGATATCAATGACTCTCTGTTATAAAAGGTTAGTAAATTACACTTAGAAAATACATTGGAAATATACATCTTTCTTACTTTCTCTCCCTCGTCTCTTCTTTCTTTATGTCAAAAGTACACAAGTACTGCATAATATTGTCATGGTATAAGAGCTCTAGATTATTATATCTCCAAATTTCGAGGACCCCTCCTAAGCGGGCAAAATACTTAAGCAGACATTTCATGATCTCAAAGAGTTGGATCCGACCCAAGCGAGTGAGTCAAAGCGGGTATTATTTCGGTCACAAATTCGGATCTAGTTCAAGATGACTTTCACTAAATGGTGCCATCTTGAGGGGGCATGTTGGAGATTGTTGAAGATACTCTCACCTTGTGGTCATTTGTCCCTCATTAGAAAGGTGAAGATTTTTCAACACATATATAAGATAATGTGGGCTACTCCTCTCCTTGCCAATTGGTTTTGAGATAGATGCTCACACTATCTTGTTTGTAATAAAATAGAACTTCTCTTATTTTCTTGATTTTGTTGTGTTTTCTTCCTTCTTTTGCTTCCCTAATTTCAAACCAGAAAAAAAAAAGGCTTCCTCAATGGTGACATTAAGAAGCCTGAAGCTGGTTCGAAAATGACTGCTGCTCGAAAATGTAACAACGATATGATTACTTCTTGACTACTGTATTTCGTTTCTAAGGAAATCACTGCTAGTATTGTGTACACAGGTGTGGTGAAAGACATATGAGATGAATTGAGTGAACGTTTCAAAAATAGCAATGAGCCAAGAATTTATTAATTCAGGAAAGAATTACTCACAACAACTCAAGGTAATATGTCTATTGAAACGTATTTTACTAAATTGAAAACTGTCTGGCAAGATTTATGTGAGTTTCACCCCATTGATGAATGCACTTGCGGGAGAAATAAGGCTTTTCAATCTTTTTTTCAAGCTGAATACACTATGATATTTATGATGGGTCTGAATGAGAGTTATGTCGTTGTACTGACTCAAATTCTTCTGATCGAGCAATTACCCACAATCAATATGGTCTTTTCACTCATTATTCAAGAAGAACCACAATGAATGGTTGGTTCAAATGTTTTTGTTACTGAGCCTATCGTTCTTCTTGCTTCCGATTAGCCCAAGAATTCCATTGCTACTTCATCTAAACGAAGACAACGACCTTATTGCACTCATTGTCATTGGATCGTACAAACAATAGAGAAATGTTATAAAATCCATGGTTATTCGCCAGACTTTCACACTCGAAACCAAAGCAATCCCACTATTGCATCAACCAGTACAGTAGCTGTTGTTCAAGCTAATCCTTATGATTTTTTAAGCAACCTTGATGCTACTCAATGCAATAAATTGATGGACTTCTTGAGCTCCAAAGGTCAAAATAGCAAAACCAAGAGAACATGAGTTGTAGCACATTCATCAGGTATTTGTGCAGCTTCTACTAATTCTAAATAAGCTATAACATGTTGGGTAATAGACTCTGGGGCATCAAGACACATTTGCCACTTACATACTATGTTTCATAATTGGCATAACATTGATGAGTTGTCAATTATCTTATCTACTTCCTATAGAGTGATTGTTGACCTTATAGGAGATGTTAAGATCAACAAAGATTTAGTATTGGTTGATGTGCTTTATATTCCAAGTTTTACTCTCAACTTACTATTTATTAGTTGTTTACTTGCATGCTCGAAATATAAAGTACAGTTTTCTAAGAATGGTTACGAAATTCAAGAGGACGATTGGCAGTGTTAGAGAACACAATGGATTATAGCTGATGTCTGAGAATAACTTGGTATTTGCATGTGTTAGTGTAGACTAGGTCATTTGTCTACAAAAACATTAGACCTTATGAAGAATGTTTTAGAATTTACTGGCTCTCATTAGTTCACATTGTTTGTATGTCCTTTAGCTAAACAACGACGATTGGGTTTCCCGTTTAATAATATTTAAGATAATGTTTTTGTCCTTGTGCATTGTGATATTTGGGGGCCTTTTAAGGTACTCACTACTGCTGGTTTTTGTTTCTTTTGGACTATTGTAGATGATTGCTTACGATATACTTGTGTTACGAAACAAATATAGTGTTTCACTCATCATCCCACAATTTTTTAAGATGGTTCATACTCAGTTTTCGAAGGTCATTAAAAAGTTTAGATCATACAATGCCCCTGAGCTTCAATTTACTGATTTTTTTGCTTCAACTGGTATTGAACATCAATTTTCATGTGTTGAGCGACCTCAAAAAAATTCCGTAGTAAAGTGAAAACACCAACATCTTCTTAATGTTGCAATGACTCTTTATTTCCAGTCCAAAGTGTCTATACAACTATAGGGAGAATGTGTATTAACAACTGCTTTTTTGGTTAACCTCGTTCCTATGCCCTTATTATCACACCAGACTCCTTACTTCATATTTCACAACAAAATCCAGATTATAGCACATTACGAACATTTGGATGCTTGTGTTATGTCTCAACCTAACAAACTCAATGTTCGAAATTTGATCCAAGAGCAACTTCTTGTGTTTTTCTTGGTTACCCACCCGTTATGAAAGAGTACAAAGTCATGGATTTAACAACACATAATATATTTGTGTCCAGAAATGTTCTTTTCTTTGAAGATGATTTTCCTTACCACAGTACACAATACACTCAGAAACATGAAGATGCATTCTCAGACATTGTTCTGCCTCAACCCACTATTCATTTTTTGATGAATATGAAAATAATCCTGATGTTAGTCAATAAATCAGAACTGCTATATTTCTAGAAGAACAAATAATTCCTTCCTTAAGTGGTAAACATGTTAGTTCCCATAATAATGATCAGATCACAAATTCGAGTGATGATATACCTTCATCCGCTATGGATCAGTTGCATTCACATGATGGCCAAGTTGAAACCCAAACTATTCTACCTTGTCCACAAAATAATTCATCTTCATTCTTATCTCATCCCGAGTCGCAAGTCCTTCCCAAAATAGCATAAGCTCCAACTGGAGGAAATAATATGCCTCTAAGAACATCTTCTAGAACTCATAAATTGCCCATTTATCTACAGTCATATCATTATTCTATGATTAATCATACCATCCTTCCAAAATCTATTAGCTCATCCAATCCCATTCAAAAATATTCGTCCTACCAGAATTTATCCAATCACTGTCAAAATTTATACTTCAAGTATCCATCATTTTTTAACCTTCCTCCTTCCAACAAAATGTTAGAATTCCACATTGGCGCCAACCAATGGATAATGAAATCAAGGCCATGGAACCCACCACTCCTCAATTGAAATTTACATTTAAATAAATTATTGAGTGCTATAACTATACAAAAAATCTACCTTCAAAATAGTTTTATACTGTAATCATTATTTTTAATTAATCAATATAACTCTTCATGTAACAACCCGTAATTTTGGAATTTAATAAAAAAAATTAAGTTATTATTTTGGTTCGGGAAATTCGGGAGTTTAATTGACTAAATTACCCTTAGGATATTAATTTTAGGCTCAATAAAGCAAGGGCAAAAGGGTCTTTTCACGAAATTCGGGTCAAATTAGGAGTTTTAGGTCAACAGGGGCAGTTTTGTAA
>JBBMEG010000004.1:5660698-5685479 GCA_037832605.1 Cyclanthera cordifolia
TTTTAACTAGAATCACTCGATACAAAAAAAATATAAGATGCAATAACGAAATAGAAAAATATGAAAGTTAAGGGAAAGAGAGACGTCAAAATTTTAAGGTGGTTCGAAAAATCCATACTCCACCCTCCAAGACTTCTTGGAGAGGATTTTATTACTGCCTCTTACAGAGTGAGAAAAAAATCTCCACGGCCCTCTTTTTTCTAGGCTAGAGAGAAACCTAAATCCTTTTTATGGGTTTAGGATGAAACCACTATAACTCTCTTTTTCTTAGACGAAAGAGAAACTCAAATCCTTTTACTGGTTTAAGATTAAGCCAATTTGGTTTTCTCACAACTCAAGGTGTACCCACACCTTAATACAAATCCCAAAGAAATAAAGAAAATAAACCTTACATAATACCTCTTAAGGCAAAATACACAAGTTAAGTGTTGACAGCTTCTTCACTAAATTTTGAATATGTCGATTTAAGAATTTGTGAAGTAAGTTAAACATTTTTGGACTGTTATGAATATTTTGTTGTGTAAATTCAGAAGTCAACACATGTGATTTATGGAAAAGAAGATAAAAGACGATCTTTGGATTTTGGGGCAAAATGATCAACGGATGAGATTTGATAGAGTTATGATCAATTGTGACCTTTAGGTTTAGGGAAAATGTAATAAATGGATGAGGTTAAGTAGATATGAGATGGAACGTAAAGGCCGGACCTTAACAATGGTTTCATCTAGCCCTTTACCCTAGATGCATGAGTAAAACGACCTTTAAAACTAAAAAAATGCTTCATTAATAAAATCATCAAAATAGTTCTTAAAATCAACCAAAAACAAGGTACTTAGTTCATAAAACGATTCAATAAAGAAAGAAAACAGTAAAACACATGTCTCTAGGAATTCCATAAATAATGTGAAAATCAAGCAATGTAAGTAAATAAAAATCTAGACAAGCTCATGACCTTCACAGCTCCGGATCAACCATCCTGATAATGCCCATGCATATGCGTGAATGCCCACAGAGAATAGGGCGAGTTATTAAATCCAGTAAGAATCTCTAACTTATGATCAGTATAAGCATGAACATGATAAATAAGATGCAAGTATAAGATATCAAATGATGCATATAATGAGTGGGCACGCCGGGACAACCCAAATGGGATAATGCCATCCCGAGTTTTTAGTAGATAGTATTTATAATGTCGAGGCAACCCTTTTCGGGATCTGTTTCTTGGGTCTTTAGTAGATAGTAGTCATATTTTTGGGGAAACCCTTTCGAGATTTGCCTTCTCGGGTCTTCCATGGATACCTGCATATGGGATTATAAATGAATGTAATGATAGAAAGAATGGATACAACGTACTCTCGAACATATCAACATGTGCAACATCTATAAGATGTTAACCTAACATGAGTCTCTAGCATGGTTCAAAGGACTTAACAATCAATACAGGACATATCTATTTAGTAAACAGAGTAATTAACAACCAGGGCAAACAGTTATAGAATATCAAGTAAATGCACCCAAATTACCCTAGACATGCTCATAATTACCCACATGAACCCCATGTTAAGGATGAATTCCTCTTACCTTTGCCTATTTCCACTAATTAGACACTAAAGTGCTAGAACCGCGAGTTCTGGAAGCTTTCCCAACTATAATAAGCCCAAACAGTGTCAAGGAGTCAAAATTAGCACTTAAGACTATCAAAATCCGACACATAGCATCGAAATACTAAGAAAAGACTACCTTTAAATTTTCGACGAGGTTGACATCAACGCATGAAGGGAAGATCGTCGGTGCGTTAATCAGACGCGCAGAGGACAAACGCTGCATGCTTGGTACACGTGGTGTGCTTCGGATGGCTGCAGCGAGGTTCAGGAAGCGCTGACAGGTTTGAGAATGGAAATCCAATCTGGAACTGAGGGCGAACAACGATGCTGACACACATCTGACGGTTGCATGTGCTATCAACGGTACTATAAAATGACGAGTTGGGGGCGAGTGAAGACGTGCGACGTGGTCGTCCCTGGTTCGCTGTCACTGGCGCTTGCGCAGTCTTTGATCTGACAGTCACTAAAAACGACACTGACAGTGTCAGTATTGGCTGGCAACGCACGAAGAATGGGACGCGGTGGTTAAGTTGCAGCTAGAGGTGTCTAAAAAAGAGTGAGATAAGGTGGACGACGCTAAAATCTTTGCAAACAATCAGTTCCCTAATCAAATCCTGTTTTTCCTTCTATATAAAGCAAAATCCGGGTAGAAAAATTATCAAAATCCCCCAAGGGTTAAATTTAGCTTTTTTATCCTCTTGTTTTTAATTCTAACTTTACCCCTCTTAGGTTTAAGCTAGATTAATTAATTTTAAGCCGAAAATAAATCGAAACAACTATCTGAAGTTCTGATAAGTACAAAAATGACCTTTAAATTGTTGGGGAGAAAAACTCGGGCTATTACATGTAAAGAGTTTCTATATAAAAAGAAATAATAGGAAAAGGAATATCTCATTTTTTTTTTCTTTAGGCAATTTTTCCTTTCAATCTTTATTTGTCAATATCTTCTTCATTTTAACTTTGATTTGAATGATTCAAAATGAGTTAAAATCATCTCTTCAATCTCTAAAAATAAATACTTAAAATTCAAAAAATACTGGTAAATAAAATTTTAGTTTGTTATCATCAAAACACAAATAAATAAATAAATTAATTTGAGATAAGTGGTCAAAAACCAAAAACAAAGTGTTTGGTTGGTGTTGTGATAGGGAGTCAAGCTCTTTGTGATTGTTGGGTCCATGAGACTAGGTTGTGAGCTGAAGTGTTGATCGGCTTATGCTTGAGCATGTTTGATATGATATATTGTTGAATGGTACCTTGTAGGATATTGCATGCTCTAGCTATCAAGGGTTGTGCCATAAAGGCTTAGTAGTTGTAATTAAAGAACAAACATTTAGTGTTACACATCTAATGTAATATTTCGATTATTAATAAAGATTATTATTTTCATTAATTGCTCATTAAATATACAAACGTCATTTAGCCTTATCGCATTCATTGGATTAGTGGCAATACCCCCATGATTATTTAGATGTACACTTAGACAAGTATATGATACATACAAGTAGATCTTGTTTCAAGTTAATAACCCAAAACGTTTACAGTATATGAACTAAGATAAGCGCCTAAGTCCTGATGACACCGTTGGTACGACCCGCTTTACAAATGTTGCAAATGACTTGATTCTCTAATTGTTCATGTGGAGATATGTGAGTGAGGGTGCCTATGTGAAAAGAATTTATTGCATAAGCGAAACTAGAAGTTTTATGATCAATCTACTAATTCTACTATAGACTTGCATCAATTACTTCACTAAGGATAATTGTATGTCAATGTGATCTTAATCCTGAGTGGGTTGTGAACTTCTACTTTATGAAAGCGTCTAATGATCTACATGAATGAGACTAGCCAAAGAGCTCTAAGTCAATAAACTTCTTAAGTTGCGGATTATTGTAGTGAGTGGTTGGGAACGCGACATCAAAAGAAGAAATTGCCTTCCTTGATATTGAAGAAGATGTAGAGTTGTTCTCTTAAACACTAATTTTGAGGCTTGAGCAAAGGGTACATGCCTCTCATTGACCCGATGGGACACTAGTTTATAGTAGGGCTATAAATAGCTAGTTCATTAGAGGAATCAACTGTGCTTAAGAAGAAAGATGTGATCACATAGGTAGAACAAATCTTTTATCCCAACTGTTTATTACGAACAAGCTTGTGGAGGATCACATAACAGATGACCGATTATATCCATGACATAACTTGTCATATAGTGCAAAAGAGTTCAGCACAAACCTTTAGTGAAATAATCCTATTGTTAACAAATAGGAATTTCATCTCGAGCTGCTATAGCTTTTAACTTATAGGTCTACCAGTCCCCGGGCTAGCTCATACATGTTGGCATAATGTTTTATTAAAGAGTAAATTTGAATAGTTCAAATTCAATTATTAATTATGTTGGACATAATTAATAGGAGCGTATGTTTAATTTATTAAACTTGGTGATAAGCTCCAATGTTGCTCGATTTTACAAACCTAGAGGTTCTTCTAGGATCCTTGCAAAAACTCACTAAAATGGAAAACTTAACACTTGATCTCAACCAATAGTTAATTTAGAATGGTGAAGACTCTTACACTACACTTAAAACCTATGATGGTTACTTTTAGATCCTAAGACAACTCACTCTAGAATTAGTTTGATCAAGACTAATCCAATTAATTGATTTTACCTTCAAATTTAAAGCAAGATTTGGAAAAAAGACAACGCCAAAAGAAGGTCAAGAAAACACAAGTTTTTTATATTTAATATTGTCCAAATAAGGTCTTACAAGGCCTTTTCAAGGCAAAAAATTCGTCCATGCCTTGGAATACAAAAGACTCAAAAAGCTAAATGCATTTTGTAGAAAATAAGACTTAGGAAGCCAAAAGTCAATTATGCATCAATTGAGAGGCTTAAATGTAAAGACCGGACCCTTTAATGGCCATAAAAAAGAACCCTTATCCAAGTGCATTAACTAAATAAACCTTGAAAACATTTAATGCAGCATACTTATTTATCAAATCCTCAATTGTTTAAATCATCAAAAACACAAGTTTCAAAAGATTCGGAGTACTCCTTCAAAGGAAATAATTAACCAAAAGAGGTAAAACTCAGTGCTTCAAAAGTAAATTTTAATGCTAAACGCAAGTTTTCCCAACTAGCAAATATAAGAAAATGAGAACTAAATAAGATGCAAGACATAAAAGAAAAGACTCGATGTGCCCATGGTCTCCACTGCGCCAGATCAGCCATCCTGGTATAGCCCGTGCGTACATGTGGATTCCCACAGAAGAAAGAGAAAGTGGGTGAGTATTATAACTCACCAAGGTATAACTAATGAGTCAATTCATACAACAGTGAACTAAATAAAGTACAGCAGGATAATTAAACAAACAGGGGAACTCAGATACAACGATGTCGGGGCAACCCGAAGGCTAAGCCATCCCGAACCCTCATGTTCACGCACCGGGGCATCCCTACTTGAGATAAGCCTACCTGATCCGTTTCTTTACATTACAACGAGGCAACCCATTTAGAGCTAAGCCAACCCGGTCCCGAGACATATTCAGGTATCACACAGTAAGACTTACAATTTCAGCAATAACACAAAATACACCCAACTAGTAATATTCGAGTTTATCTAACAAACATTTATTCAGTTAAATAGTTCAAGACGAGAATTAACCCCCCTTACCTTGCTCGTTTCCTACTCGAGGTGCTCCTAAATGTCCAAAATGCGACTTCCGGAAGTTTCTCCTACAAACACTGAGTGAAACAGGGTTAAAACGTCAGAATTAGGCCTTAAAACTATCAAAAACGGATCCAAAGAGTCGAAATTACCCAAAAACAAGTACCCGGATATTTTCCAGCGACCAACGGCGGCGCGTGGCTGGAAAAGTCGCTGGAGAAGTCGACGGCAGCGGCGCGTGACGGCAAGACTCACCGACGCGTGAATGAAACGTGCGGAAGACAAAACCTGCAGGTCTGGGACGCGTGTCGCTCACTAGTTGGTTGTACGCAGGCTCAGGAGACAATCAGGCTCGGGAGACCGTGCTGCAGCTTCGGATTGGTCGGCGCAGAAAAACATGCCAGTTTTCAGCGGCTTTGTCAGTGCACATAACACGAAGTCTGACCGCACTGAAATCGATGCGATCTATCGGTGGCGCATGGAGTTCCACGAGATTTGTCGGCGACTGCACGGAATCCCACGCGATCTGTCGGCGGCTGCACAAAATGCGAGTCTGACGGCACTGAAAACAATGGCGACTGTCTGGTGGATGCTGTCCCCGAGGCGAAAAAAATGACGGCGGCGCTGACACGGTCGGCACCAAAATCCACGAGCAATGATTGCTTGGCAAGTCTTGTCGGCGGCTGTCGGAGAGTGCAGAAAACGAGAGAGTTTGGTTGGACGGCGCTGATTTTTAGAAGGAAAATCAAAACCTAATCATTTTATCCCTTTTGTCCTATTATATAATGACAAAATAGGTGGCAGAAATTACAAAAATACCCCTATGGCTAAAAATGACCATTTTAGCCCTAGTTTTCAAATTTCGACTTCACACCCCTCGAATAAAACTTTAATTAAATGCTTTTAATGCTAATCAAGAATAAAAAACGACTTCTGGAATTCCCGATAAGTTCAAAAAGAAACAAACTAGCCTCGAATTAAGGGCAAAAAGTCGGGCTGTCACACTATTCCCCCTTAGAAAACTTTCGTCCTCGAAAGTGAACTAAGGTGAGAACAACTCTAGGTAGCGGGCACGCATGTCGTCTTCCCTCTCCCAGGTGGCTTCTTCCACTGCTTGACTCCTCCAAAGCACCTTAACCAAACTGATTTCCCGGTTCCGCAGAACTTTTCTATCTTTGTCAAAAATTTGCACTGGCACCTCCTCGAAACTCAATCCTTATTCAGCTGTAAGGGCTCGTGATCAATGATGTGTGCGGAATCGTGTACATACTGTCGAAGCATCGAGACGTGGAAAATATTATGCACACTTGACATGGATGGTGGCAAGGCCAGTCGATATGCAACTCCTCCGATCCTCTCAAGAATCTCAAAAGGTCCAACGAATCTTGGGCTAAGCTTACCTTTAGATCCAAACCTTAGGATTTCCTTCATGGGGGACACCTTGAGGAAAACATGATTCCCCACTTCAAACTCTAGGTTTCAGCGTCTGACATCTGCATAGCTCTTCTGCCGGCTCTGCACAGTAAGGCTTACCTTTAGATCCAAACCTTAGGATTCCCTTCATGGGGGACACCTTGAGGAAAACATGATTCCCCACTTCAAACTCTAGGTTTCGGCGTCTGACATCTGCATAGCTCTTCTGCCGGCTCTGCACAGTAAACATCCTTACACGTATCTTCTGGACCACATCATTAGTCATCTGTAACAACTCAGGGCCTAACAACTTTCTTTCTCCTACTTCTTCCCAAAATGCAGGCGCTCTACAATGCTTGCCATATAAAGCCTCAAATGGTGCCATCCCAATGGTGGACTAATAGCTATTGTTATACGAGAACTCCATCAAATACAACCACTAATCCCAGCTACCAGGAAAATCAAGCACACACGCCCTCAGCATATCTTCTAGGATCTAGTTGACCCTCTCAGTCTGACCGTCTGCCTGTGGATGGAAAGCGGTACTGAATTTACACAAAGTTCCAAGGCCTTCCTGCATTCCTTTCTAGAAGCGCAAAGTAAACCGGTCGTCTCTATCTGAAACAATGTTAACTGGTGTCTCCTGTAGATACAACAAGGCCAACTTTTCAACAGAGTAGTCCAATGACCCCGGTATAAAATGAGCGCACTTAGTGAATCGATCCACGATAACCCAAATCACGGTGTAACCCTTCGCCATCCTAGGAAGACCCGATATGAAATCCATAGAAACGTCCTCCCACTTCCACTCTGGAATACTCAATGGTTACAACAGCCCTGCTGGTCTCTGCCTGGGTGCCTTTACCTGCTGGCAAGTAAGACATTTACTAACATAATCTGCTATGCCCCTCTTTATGTTGTTCCACCAGAAACCCTGCTTTAAATCTTGATACATCTTGGTACCCCCTAGGTGCCAAGCAAACGAAGAACTGTGGGCGTCTGACAACAACTCGCTCTAATCTCAGCGTCGGCAGGAACCACTAGTCTTTGCCTGAACTGCAAACCCCCGTCTGGTGCAACTGTCCAATCACTGCCCTCCTCAACATGTACCCTACCAAACAGAACTGCCAGGCCCTGATCCCGTTGCTCTCCCTCCAAAATCCTCTGTCTCAGTGATGACTGTATGGTCAAACGATCCATCTGCGTGGTAGCCTGCTGAACTAAGACATCTCGGCTCTGCTCAACTCTCTCTGCAAAGGGGTCTAAGTAACCAGTAAAGCTGCTGAATGTGAAGTTTTCCTACCCAGAGCATCAGCAACCACATTTGCCTTCCCGGATGGTAGAGAATCTCACAGTCGTAATCCTTCACTAATTCCAACAATCTACGTTGTCTCATATTCAGTTCCTTTTGAGTGAAGAAATACTTTAAACTTTTGTGATCCGTGAAAATCTGAATCCTCTCCCCATACAGGTAGTGCCTCCACAATTTAAGTGCAAAAACCACTACTGCTAACTCCAAGTCATGAGTGGGGTAGTTCTGCTCGTAGTTCTTAAGTTGTCTCGACGCGTAAGCTATCACTTTTCCCTTTTGCATCAAAACAGCACAAAGTCCTCTTTTAGAAGCATCACAGTACACCACAGAACCTTCTGTTCCCTCCGGAACAGCCAAAACAGGAGCAGAAGTCAAACGTCTCTTTAGCTCTTGGAAATACCTTTCACAGTCGTCTGTCCAAACAAACTCTTGGCCCTTTCTGGTTAACTGAGTCATAGGCCCTACCAGCTTTGAGAAATTCACCACAAACCTCCTGTAGTAACCAGCTAGTCCTAGAAAACTACGTACCTCTGCAACCAAAGTAGGACTGCACCAACTGCTCACTGCCTCTATCTTAGTAGGATCTACTGAGATACCCCTACTTGAAACATGTCCCAAAAAGGCAATTTCACCTAGCCAGTACTCACACTTAGAAAACTTCTCATATAACTGATTATGTCTAAGTGTTGTCAGCACCTTCCTTAGATATTCTTCATGATCAGTTTTGGTTTTAGAGTAAATCAATATGTCATCAATAAAAACGATCACAAACTTGTCTAAGAATTCCTTGAACATCCTGTCCATCATATCCATAAATGCTGCAGGTGCATTGGTTAGACCAAAGGACATCACCACGAACTCATAATGTCCATAACATGATCTAAAAGCTGTTTTGGGAATATCCACCTCTCTAATCCTCAACTGATGGTAACCAGACCGCAAATCTATCTTAGAAAACACTGAGACTCCCTGAAGCTAGTCAAACAAATCGTCAATCCTGGGCAACGGGTATATGTTCTTCACTGTCACCTTGTTCAGTTCTCGGTAATCTATACACAAATGCATCAAACCATCCTTCTTCTTAATAAATAACACAGGTGCTCCCCAAGGTGACACACTCGGTCTAATAAACTCCCTGTCAATCAATTCCTACAATTGAACCTTTAGTTCCTTTAACTCCGCTGGAGCCATCCTATAAAGCGCCTTTGAAATAGGCACGGTGCCAGGTTCTAACTCGATGCAAAAGTCAACCTCACGAGGTGGCGGCTTTGGTTGGGCGGTGCTGATTTTTAGAAAAAAAATAAAAATCTAATCATTTTGTCCCTTTTATCCTTTTATATAAGGACAAAATAGGTGGTAGAAATTACAAAAATGCCCTTAGGGCTAAAAATGACCATTTTACCCCTAGTTTTCAAATTCCGACTTCACACCCCTTGAATAAAACATTAATTAAATGCTTTTAATGCTAAAAGAATAAAAAACGACTTCCGGAATTTCTGGTAAGTCCAAAAAGAAACAAACTAACCTCGAAATAAGGACAAAAAGTCGGGTTGTCACATTAAATGTTGGACAAAAAGGTAGATATGCTTTAAATACACAAAAAAAAAATCTTCTAGTATGTCACTAGCCATTTATGAGCATGTTTTACATGGTTTAAATTTAAAAAGTCCTTAATTATAAAATATGGAAAAAACCTTGTTAACAATTCTGCAATATTGATTTTTTATAATATATGATTTCCCTACTGCCATCTTCATTTCATTCTCTTCTTGACTTATGTGCTAATTTTATAAATGAATTTGACCTCAAAATGTTTTTTGTCTCTACTTGTGCATTGTCAGGCTTTTGAAGTTGTAATGTATAAGCTTCCTTGAATCTTCTTTGCCTTACTCCTTGTAATAGGTCCTTCAGTTACATGCAATGGATCAGTGGTTGTATTTGTATCACTTGGTTATTAATATATTTGATATATTAATATAATATTTTATTGGATAAATTTTGGTAATGAATAATTAATTATAAATAATTATTTGATAAATATTTAAGAAGAGGAAATTAATTAATATGTTGAACAGATTAATTGCATAAATAATTATTCATTCAGAGGAATAATTGATTTATTGGATAAATTAATTTGTAAATAATTATTGGATAAAAATTTATTAAATGAGAAATGATTAATTTATTTGATAAATTAATTATTTATAAGAAAGAGTTGATTAAATTGTGGTGGATGTGCTATTCTCACAAAATAATTGTAAATGTAGTCAAATTTTAAAATATTTGCATATATAGTCATTAATACTATATTATAAATATTGTATTATAAGAAAATACACGATAATACATATTAATACAGTGATTACAATTGTAATACCCTAATGAAAGAAAAGAAAGGTCAAAGTTAAACGTTGACCGAATTCGACCAATGTCGTTTTGGTTAAGAGCAAAGTGACGTTGTTGTGTACGACGCATGGTTGTTGACTCTTGCTTAAGCGGAGCGAATTTTGTTTTTAAGAAAACGATGCCATTTAGCTCATTATTTATTCTTGATTCGTGCCGATGATGTCATTTCTGAGTGGATCATCATTTGTAGGTTATAGGAGCTAAATGATCAAAGCGTTGAGTGATGCATACATCCTACCTTGGCTTGGAGGTAAATAGCTACGTTTCTATATCGTGTACATTCTTGTTGTATGAATGCTCAAGAAACCAGTGTGAGATGTTAGTTGTGTTGCACACTTTTAAAGTGTTGTATGGTTTGTTATTGGTGTTTTCTCGTCTCTTAGAGAGATGTATGAGTTGTTAGTGATGTTTCACTCTTATAAGAGTACATTGTGTTGCTAATGGTGTTTCACACCATTGAGAGTGCAGTGTGAGATGCTAGTGATATTTCACTCTTTTGGAAGTGTAGGTGAGTTGATGATGGTACTTCACTTCTTTGTGAGTCAAGTGTGACTTGCTAAGAGTGTTTCGCTTCTTTGAGAGTGCAGGGTGAGTTATTAAGGGCATTTCACTAATTTGAGAGTGTAGGGTGAGTTGTTAATGATGTTTCACTCATTTGAGAGTGCTTGGTGAGTCGTTGGTATTATTTTACTCATTTGAGTGTGTAAGGCGAGTTGCTAGCATAGTTTTACTCCTTTGAGAGTGCAATATGAGTTGCAAATGGTGTATCACTCTTTTGAAGGTACACGGTGAGTTGCAAGTTGTATTTCACTCATTAGATAGTGCGAGGTGACCTGTTAGTTGTACTGCACTCTTTAAAGGGCGTAGTTGTACTTGTGAGTTGAAGATAATATAATGCACCTGAGTGGAAGATTGGAGTAGATCAATCAAAAAGTTTCGTGGGAATAGATCGATCCTACTTAACATAACAATCTGTTAGATTAGATCATATGTGTCATTCAATTGTCAATCACTTAGGGTAAATACATGCATATTAATGAATGTAGAATTTTTGTAATCACACGCTTCCTTCACGTTAAATGCATGCTCTTACCTTGTATTTTCATCACTAGCTACTCTTTTCTCGGTGGATGTTGTACGTTGTATTCTTATAGGAGAGTTCTTACTAATTGTTTTCAATACTCATTCTTTCTTAGGACTATCATTTCAGGTACATGACTTTACCAATATCTCTGAGCTAAGGAGACTGAGGATGAGCCAATAGGCTTAGCCCATTTGTTTTAGTCGTATTCTTTAAGCATTGTTTTCGAGAGCTTATTTATTCATTATCTACCTATTGCATTTGATAACTAAGCGTATTTGGACGAGATTCATACTGTTTTATGTTGTGAACTATTAAGAGTTTATTTTTTTATGTTTAAATGAGTATGTTTAATTTTCTTAGTTTGAGTTTCTACCGTGTTGTTGATTTATCAAAGAAAATGCATAAGTAAAGACCGTTTTAGACTTGTTATAGTCTGATCTTTATAAATGCTCATTTTTAGTAATTGTGTATTTCTATTTTATTTATAGAAAATAAATTCATATCAAAAGTAAAATAACAATTTATCAATATATTGAAATTTAAAATTAGTCTAGTTAATATTACATTATATATCTAACGATTTTGTTATCTCAATGACTAAAATTAAGCATTATTGAAATTAATTGAAATATCATGACTATAATTATTCAATTTTGAAACATATGAGCCAAATATAAATAAACTCCAAATTTACCTTTTTTTTCTTCTTCTAAATACACACTATTTAAAAAATAATAATAATAAATAAATAAATAAAAGAGAAATTACTTCACATAACAACTTTTCATTCACTTATTTTAATTGTAGTATTTTTTTTAAAATAATCCCTACATAGCAAATTTTCATTTGTTTTTCAAAATTTTTAATTTATCCAGCTTTTCAGCAAACTGATTGAAGACGGTTAGTGAGCTAATTGAATATCTCAGCGAACTGATTCAGTGTATCAGTTGAAAAATTGATGGAAGACTATCACCTGAACTACTGATTGAAGCTATGAATTGAAGTGATTGAGGTAAGGATATTTTGGTCATTTTACAAAAAACGCTCGATTTTTTTGTTATGTATGAAATATTTTCAAAATTTTGCTATACATAATTTTTTTTTTGATTTTTTTGTTATACTTGAAAAATCTCCTAAATAAAACTACAATAGAAAATGTCAAGCTTAATGGTTATTTAACCTACTTACTATTGATTTATGAGGAGAACAATAGCTAAAAAGAAAATCACATCGTACAATAAATGAAATCTAGCTGCTTTTCGGCAATTATATAGGTATATAATCAAATAACTTTAATGAAATTGTTTTATCTATTTTTCTTTCTTTTTAGTAGAAATTTGATAAAATCAATGGAAAATATTTATGTTTAGACTTTAGATCTGACATATGATTCATGTATGATATCTATTTCAGATTACCCTTCAATTTCAATAATGCTCGATTTTAGTCACTAAAATTAGGAGTATACATGGTCTGAGTTGGTTTAGTTAGGGAGAATTTTAAGACCAACTTAAAATCAATCCTCCAACTCGTCCAATCTTATGCATTAGAGCAACTCAATCAATTACCTAATCCTATATTTCGAGTTGAGTTAGGTTGGATTCTAGAGTTGTGTTAATCTCATCTTTATTCTATAAAACAACTTTATTCATACCCCATAAATATTTATGTTTAGACTATAGGATAAGATTGTTAGTACATGAATAAAAGATGGATAAGACTGTACTTGAATCTAGATTATCTATTTTATTAGTACATGTTATTTCTCATGCTAAGAACCTATGTTATTCTTCTATGTCTATTTGTTCTCGTGGTTGGATTCCTCGCCCTTCTACTTTTAAGATTTGGAATTGTGCTAGGATTGACAATAAAGCTAAGGTTAGTTCTTTATTACTCCAGGATGGTTCTTGGAACTCGAGCTTGGTTCATTCTTTGTTTGAACCGGACGATGCTAAGGTTATTTTAGCCATCCCCCGCCCTCGTGTTAATATTGATGACTAGTTAATGTGGCATTATGAAAAGAATGGGTGTTATTTGGTTAAGTCCTGGTATCGGTTAGCGTATAATTTATTGCATCGGCCTTGTTCGTCTACTAATTTGACTATTTTTTGTTGGTGGAAAAAAGTGTGAAATTCTATGACCCCTCTAAGATCAAGGTTTTCATATGGAAATTGTATCTTGACTTTCTCCCAACCACCATGGCTCTTTTTAAAAGAACGATTGTTTCCTCGGCCAGATGTAGCAAACATAATGGGGAGTGCGAATCGATTTTCCATGCTATTTGGGATTACAAGTTTTCTAAAAAAGTTTGGAAAATAACTCCCTTTTATAACTATTCTTGGTCTAGGAATACGAGTATTTTGAGATCTTATTATGTGGTTTGCTGATATGTTAAGTACTGTTTTGTTCGATAAATTTATGATTATGTATTGGAGTTTGTGAAATTCTAGAAACTATATGGTCTTGAATGATATTAGTGTGTGTGTGAGGGGGGGGGGGGGGGTGGATTGGATTTCCTAAGAAAAGTATTATGATGAATTCACTCAAGTTGTTAGAAGCAATACTAATCTTAGACCCTTAAACTTGAAGAAAGGTGTTCATATGTTGTGTCCACATGATGAATTACATTATAAATTGAACTCAGATGCTGCTTTTAATTTTGCAGATAACAAGTTTGGTATGAGTTGTGTTATACGAAACGAGAAAGGTGAAGTGATGGCTTCATTGGTGAGTCAACTACAACCAGTGCTGAATGTGGAGATTGGAGAAGCTAGCTATTCATGATGGTATTCAATGGGCCACCGAGTTGGGCTTTTCGCAACCTCATAATTGAATCAGATGCGTCAGTGGTTATTAACAGACTGGCTCGTGAAGAAGAGGATCGATCAGAATTAGCTGTGGTGGTGGCAGAGATCCAATGTAGTGCAAATCAGTTGGATTCATGTTCTTTTAGTTGGTGCAATCGTCTAGGCAATCGGCTTGCTCATGAATTGGCTAGGGAGGCTCTAAATGTTGATGGTGAGAGATTATGCTGGATTGAAGAAGTTCCCTCTCGTGTTGCGACAATTTATTTAAAAGATTTAAACGCTTGTTCGTCTAAGCCAACTGTTTCGGCTTAGTGGAAGTATTTACTTTTCTGTATTAGAAAAAAAAACTTCTCTTCCCTCCCACTAGAGATATCCTCGGTCTAAAAATCAATCCCGTCCCCACGGGGAATTTTTTAAGATTTTTTTTCCTTTTTAAATAATAAATTCAAATAATTAAATATTTTTAACACGAAGTTTTAATTAAATTTTAGATTTTAAACAAAAATACTCATTTGAAAATGTAATTTTACCAGCATATATATATTTTATAAAAAAAATAAAAGAATAATTATAAAGGAAAATATATTTTTTTTCAAAAAAAAAAAACTGTTGCGAGATCAAGGAATCGGGGACGGGGAATGTCCCCGTTAGGCAACAAGAAAATCCTCGTCCCCGACCCCGTTCCGCGCCTATCCGAGGATTCCCCGCCCCGTTAGTTTGTATGTATGAATTATTTCTTAATTTGGAGTTGAATTGAGTTAAGTTGAATGAGATTATAATAACGTTAGTTACGTAATATAAAGTTCACTAAAATAAATTCTAAACTAATTTTAAACATTAATATATCGATGAAATAATTATTTTAAAAGAATTTAATTTTTAAAAGGAAATATTTATAAAGTAAAAGAATTAAAAATGAGTATAATTGTAGTGTCCAATAAAATTATAAACTTCAAATCTTGATACAAAAAAAAATCATTATTAATGTCATGGTAAAAGTATAAATTTTCTAAAAATAGAATTAAACTTTGCGTTCTCTTATTTATGTAGGTATATGTATATAGTATATATACAGTCGATTTATTCTAAAATAAATAATATATAAATAGCTAATTAATACGACGTCGTAAAAGGAAAATACCGCGTAGAAACCACGTCGCTGAAGTCTTTATATCACCAGAAAAAATATTGATTTCAGATCTCGATATTTTTCTCCCAAACCCTTCATTACGACGACTGCGAAACCCTAATTTCGTATCTATCTTTTTCGATTTCGCCTTCACTATTTTTCTTCAATTTCTCTTCAAAGATGGCCGCTCCCTTGGATATGAGTCTTGACGATCTCATCAAGAACAACAGAAAATCCAGATCCGGAAACTCTAGAGGTCGCGGTAGAGCTTCCGGACCCGGTCCCGTCCGTCGAGCTCCCAATCGCTCTGCTAATCGCACTCCTTATTCCGCTCCCAAGGTATACTTCGATTTTTATGTCCTTCCTCTCCGTTTTCCGATTGTTTCAAAGTTTTAGTTGCTTTATACCGATTCCATGTTTTGACTTTTCGCGTCAGGCGCCGGATTCGTCTTGGCAGCATGATATGTTTATCGATCAGGGCGCGGGGTTCCCTGTGCAAGCTGGACGAGCCTCCAGCATTCAGACTGGAACTAAGCTTTATATATCTAATTTGGACTACGGTGTTTCTAACGAAGATATCAAGGTATTTCTATTTATTGCAGATGAGTATGATGCTATGATAGATTTCCTTTGTTTCCTTTTGCTGATAGTGGTGATTTTTTTACAGGAACTTTTTTCTGAAGTCGGTGATATGAAGCGCTACGGAATCCATTATGACAAAAGTGGTAGATCCAAGGTATTCTAAAGGCCTGGCCTAGTTCTGATTTGTTGTTCTTTTTTTTTTGTTCGTTGGTCCAAGTTTAGAAATCCTCTTTTCCTTAGGGAACGGCAGAAGTAGTTTTCTCACGTCGAGGAGATGCTGATGCGGCTGTTAAGAAGTACAATAACGTGCAGCTAGATGGAAAACCAATGAAGATAGAGATTGTTGGAACTAATATTGCTACGCCTGCTGTTGGTCCTCCCGCTGCCGTCAACCCTTTCAACAATTTCAATGGTGCTCCTAGAAGGTATTGTGATCCTATTCCATATTTATGCTCAGCTACTTGGGCAAAGTTTGTAATTTGATATTACTACTTGCTTTATCGAATTATAATATGAATTGCAAGTGTTGTTTGGAGGTCCTGCTATTTCATATTATTAGCTCTGCTGTTTATGGATTCTAGGAAGTCTATATTGCTATATTTATTAGAGGTTTGTTTTCCTTGTATTGTTGATTTTTATTTCTGTCTTTAAAGAATTCCTAGTGCAGTTTAGGAAACCTGCCTTCTGTCTCAATCAATTTATTAAAGCATTGCTAAATAATTTATAGTTTTGATAATGTGAAACACCTCTTTTTGTTGATGCGGTTCATTTTGTAAGTTTGGTGCCATGCTCTCAGTCAGTATACATCGAATTGACATTCTTTTTTTTATGTGATACAGGCAACAATTTAGGGGTGGTCTGCCATCACGCCAACGAGGTGGTGGGGGTGGTCGTGGTCTTGGAAGGGGACGTGGGCGTGGAAGAGGCCCAAGTGAGAAGGTATCTGCAGAAGATCTGGATGCTGACTTGGAAAAGTATCATGCCGAGTCTATGCAGATTAATTAGTTGATTCGTACATGCTTTGGTTCAGTCACCATAATCTGTTCTCTGTATCACCACCATTGTAGTCTTCGCAGAAAAGGGCTATAGTTTTCTAGAATTGGTTTGAATTTCCTTGCAGCTTTTGGGTTTTCTATTGTTTAGCTTTCATATGACTTCAGCGTGAAAATGTAATTGACGAACAGTAGTCAGTGTGTTCTCTACTTTCATTCATGAAGTCCTTTCTGTTTCATTTAATGAGTTGGGAATCAAAGTGGATCTATTACCCCTTTGCCTGATCACATCTGCGAGGATAACATTGGTTGGATATAAATGCCCGCCGCATTATGCACAACAAATGAGTTGCGGTTCCCTTTTGAGGTAGATACTGTATTTTTTGTGTAGTTTTCTTTTCCTATTTTTTTCCCATAATTTCTAACTAACTTTTTTCCTCAAATGTTTCTTTTTCAGGGAACTTCGGCTCAACTAAATTAAGGGAACATCGAAGGCTACAAATTCTTTGTAGCTGCTAAGTTTGTTCATCTTCTTAGCACAGTGTCAAGAGGTGGCTTTTGTGCTAAAAGATAACAAACTTTATAGTTTGCAAGAATTTGTTGCCTTATTCTTCTATGGAGTCTTCAATTTTGCCTGCTTTTATGGTAAAATTGCCTGCTAACAGGGGATATCCATATTTTAAAGTAATTGTTGGTCAAACATGTGCATTGTGGTGGTATCTACTTCGTGCATGTGGTGAAAATCTGCTGATCCGCCGCAAACATGAGGGCAGTCTTGCGTCTAAGGTACCATACCATCACTGAGTACAGTTCCAAGTTTTATTTTATTAAATAAATCTGCTAGAGTTCCAGCGCATGGTGACCTTAGATGATCGTCAACATCATGAGATTATGGCCAATCAATGAGCGGTAAAAACATGGTCTCTTAGGAATCTATTTAAATAGGCAAATGCATTTTGTTTTACTAGTTATAATAAAATTTGCCTGTGGTTGCGTTGTTTTAAGATGTGCGTAATTATCTTTGGATTTTAACTTCACTACTTTTAGAACGCATAGCAACAATGTGATTTCAGATGCTTGGTACTTACTCTCCAGCGAATAAGCAACATGAACTGCCTTATTTCAAGCATGAGCTGGCATTGCCGATGACCTAGTGTTATTAATGGATCTGGATCTAGGTTGCTGCCCAAAATTTTGTACTGGGCATGCTGTAATCTGTTTTTTGATTTACATTTTGTAGTCTGATTTGAAGAGTTCAGGCATGTTTAGTGGTTCAAGTAAAATCATTAATGTTCCTTAAATTTGACATTCTAATTCAGTCAAAATTTACTCGATAGCGCAAATTTGGAAGTTTATTTTGATATTTGATTAAAGATGGGTATTGTTTTAGTTGGTGATTTGAAATTATGGGATTGAAATTGTAGGTGGATTGATGCCATGTGGGAAAGTGGGTAGATAAAAAAAGAGTATATTGGCAATGTTGATTTTTATCTACTAAGAACAGCAAATCATGTAATATTTGTGGTACCATATGCTTATGGTTTAACTTGCAGCTAGTATATTTGTTACTTAACCAAAAAGTCGGTTACTTGAGAACACATTACATCTACCATTCTGATGAGACAAACCTGGCCCCATGTTTTCTTATTAATGAAAACCAGCTAAGGCCAGTTCAAAGTGGGTTGCCTTGATTAAGTCTGACAACGTGTTAGAACATCTCTATGTTTTCTGTGAATATTTTGTCATAGGTATGTGTTCCTTGTGGCCCAAGAAACACAAGTTGTTGCCCTACGAAGTTAGGACTCTTGCCGTTTTGTTACTTAATGAGTGGGGTATGTTGACTGTTTCTCGTGATCAAACTAAGCAATTCGCTACCGTTCTGTTCCCTTTTCAACCCTAGATATCTTGTGGAGTGTTCTTGCCCACTCTTCTCTGGTACAAATCTATGTTTCATTCTTTAACTTGGCTGCAAGGCGAGAGGGATGGATAATTTTCCCATCAGAATGAAAGGTAATAGATTTCATTGGCGGTGATCGAAAAGTGATGAAGATTGTTTGGATTTGTTACATTTACACATATAGTGAATGTTTAATATATACCATTATGGTCCCTCCTTTCAAGAGTCCAATTTTAGTGAAAAAAAAACTTATATTTGGTCCTTTCCGTTGAACTAACGTTAGCTTTCCAATATAAGCAGATAAATTATTTTTTTTAATTCCTTTCTCAACTCTTCTCTAGTTTCCGAAAAAGGCATCTAAACCAAAACTCGTGAATATGAAAAATAGCACAAAAAATGGAGGGAAACAGTGAGAAAGAAATGATTGGAAGTGGAAGATGATGTGAAAGCGAATAAGAAATTTGAATTTTTTACTATAATAATTTGGGAATAAGTAATGTTTGATGAAAGAAATTAGTAAAGATGGAGTAGAGGAAGACCAGAGTTTCTTTCCTTTTTTTTTTTCTTTTTTTTTCTCTCTCTCTCTCTCCCTCTCCCTCTCTTCATTTAATCTTAATTTACATACAACAACAAATACAAAGTGACTTTGGGCAGCCGATTGAGTGTCCTAGGAAAACCAATGCCTCCAAATTTCATCTTTTGCTCAGTTTCATTAACTGTGTTATGAGTTTTGCACTCATCCTTCCTGCACATATTTCTGCTTTTCTTTTCCATGACTATGAACAGACCAATCACAAGTTTCACTTCGAATTTCAAACCTCAACCTCCTGCTGCTCATGGTGTTTCACCATCAGTATTGGGAATGAACGGAGAAGTGGTGGAACCTGCGGAACCACATATTGGATTACTGCAGTCTTTGTTAATCTGGGTATTTTACACTCAATTTTGAACTTTTCATTTTTGGCATTTCAAGATCTCGCTTCCATTCTTGGTTGAGGTTTTTGGAAATGGTTGATTCACAATCGCCATTGAAACCCGGATAATGTTCCACCACAAGACAGAGGGAAGATATAAAAGAAATGCATTTAATCTGCTTTTAACGGAAAACTAACGTTAATTTAATTGAAGGACCAATTTTAAGTTTTTTCATAGTCTATAGACTATAATGAGAATTTTGAAAGTTAAGAGACTAAAATAATGCTTCAATCGTATTAAAAAAATTCAAAATGGACATTTTTAATGATTAGATATTTTGAAATTTATGATCAACTGATAATACGATAATGTTCAATGGAACTGTGTAGGAATTATGTTAAAAAAAAAAAAAATCAATTTGGTTTAAAATAGTAGGGTTAATCAATAAAAATATAAATTTTTTCACTATTTTAAATATTTAAAGCATGTAAAATATTTAAATTGATATTTGTTTATTAGATTAAATATAGGTAAAAAAATATCATTTTGGTTCTTGGACTATGAACTTTGTTCCATTTTAGTTCCTTAACCTTAAAAAGTTTAAATTTAGTCTTTCAATTTTGAAAAAATGTGCCAAAGTGAACATAATTAAGCTGGCATTAATTTTAGTCCGTGCTTAGAACAAAGATTATACAAAGATGATGCTGGTAAATAGCTAAGTGAAGTGCTGCCTAATTACAACAATATAACACTGAAGGTATGTAACAACCCCATTTTTAAAATTAAAAAAAAAATTATCCGGGGGCATTTTCGTAATTTTGTCACTAAAGGACAAAAATAGAAAATGCCAAAATTAGATTTTTGATTGGGTCATAATGACCTCGTTATTTGAGGGGAGTTGTGAGATTTCGTGCAACGAATGAGGGAGAAGGATTTTCAAAATTCTGAGTGCAGCACGCTTCCCGAGAGAAACTGTCAGAGCCGTCGCCGTCAGCCGTCGTCAGCACCGTCATTCGCCTGAGCCGCGAACCAGAGGACGCCACGTGTCAGCAGCCGGTACGCGCCCAGCTTCTTGGAGCAGAAGCCAATCACGTGCGCCGCCTGTCGAGCCAACTAGAGGCCACCGATCGCTGCACCAATCAGAGCTCGCTTCTGTTTCAACCAATCAGGATCCGCCGCCTAGTCAGCCAACCGTCAGTCGCCGTTCTGCTCCCCAATCAACGCACGCCACGCGTCGTGTCGTCGTACGCCGCGCCTGCAGCCGCCGCCAGCCACTGCCTGACTCGCCTCTGCCGCGCTGCCACGTGTCGCGCATTCACAGAGCGTCGTTTCCATCCTCAGCTTCGGATTGGTGGCTTGTTTCCGAGCCTGCAGTTCGCGCCCGAGCCAAGCCGAGCCCCACTCCGAGCCTGCAGCGTCGCCCGAACCTAGCCGCGCCAGGCCGAGCCTAGCCGCGCGTCCCCGAGCCTGCCCCTGACGCGCCCGAACCTGTCTTTCACGAGCCGCCGCCTCCGGTGACCGGAAAAAAATCCCGGACTTCGTCCCTAAGGTAAATCCCGTGTCCCGAGTCTGTTTTTGGGGGTTTTAAGGCCAAATTCTCACTCTGACCTATATATCCCCTGTTAGGTGAAGATCAATTAGGGGATTCGTTGCTCGAGTTCCAAGGGCTGTTTCGAGCGGTTTTCGGCCAAGGTAAGGGACTGTTTCCCTAGTGTAGGGTCGTTGTGGTAATTCTTGAGCATGTATATAGTTAGAAAGCATTGATTGACGTGATTTTACTGTGTTTATTGTGCTGAAGTTTTTATGAGTCTTTATATGATATGTTTAGTTGTTCCGGCATGATTATTGAATGTGTTAAAGATCGTTATGGCTTCCTGGGTGTTTAATTAGGTATTTCAGTATGTTCAACTCTTAGGTTAATGTGACATGTATAGGATTGGTCCGTTGAAGTTAAGTTCCCTATTCGCTAGGCTTCGAGTTCGTATTAGGAAGTTACCTGTTTCACCATAGTGACAATTGTGGTTTGTCTAGTTAGGTGTGATACCGAGCTAGGTTAGTGCTAATCGGCCCATTAGGAGCCGGGCTTGTCGACCATTGGTTATGACCTGAGTTAGGAGTTCCAGTGGGAACTGATGAATCTTAACGAGTTAAAAGTCTCAAAGGGGACACGTTGTTGAGCGCGAGCTACGATTAGATCAGACGTGGTTTTATCGCTAGACTCGTTAGGGGATTAGTGCAAGTGTCGGGCATTGAGGAAGATATTCCTGCTTCGCGGTAGTGTCAGGGATCGAAGGGCCACCCGATTAGCCGTACCTACCCAGAGTTCGCTTGATTTTTCCCAGGTGTCGTGCTAGGAGTGTGAGTCGGGAGATATCCCATTGCGGAGGGTGTTTGATCTACCCTGTCGCGCGAGTGTTTGAAGTCTGGCGGCAACCAGATTGTTTCGGCTCGCCGAGGTGCTCTCACTCTAGTATGGGTTACCAAGTCTGCAGTTAGAGTTTCGAGGCAAGACGAAGACCGAGTTTGATAAAGTTGGAGTTCAAGGTTGAAAGCTGGAGTTTCGAGTTAAGGTTGAGCTTAAGGCGTTACACGTAATCATGTTACTTCGTGTTTCTCTGATTATGTGCATGTTCTTGTTAGATCCCGGGCTGGGATCCCTTACTGAGTTTTCGCGAACTCACCCCTTCCATTGTGAAATCCTTTCAGGTACTTACAGGTGGACCGGGATGGCTGAGCTGAGGCTGTTGTGACCATGGGCAAGTTGCATTAGGTTCTAGGTTTATTTTAAAGTTATTAATTGATTTCACGGTTTAAAGCATGAAACTGAACTGAGGCATGTTTAGTATATGTTTTTAATATTGGTTTTATGTTTTCTTCGGGTACCCCTAAATTATGTTATGCTTTCTAAGTGTTTTCGAATAAATGCAAATGTCTTTTTACATGTCTCTTCAAGTTATTAGAATTTTAATCATGCATAAGAGGTTAAGGCCCCGAGTTTAACTCTATGTTGGGTCGGGTCCTTACAAGGTACCTGCTAATGTAGAGCGTGAGTGTCAGCACAAGATGCCCAGTCTGAATCTACATTTCCTTGTCCAGGCGAACAAACTAAGTTTGTTGACGGCAAATGATATATCAGAGCCTTGTTATAGTCTATATCTTTGGCATTAGCTCCTGTAACTATTATGATCCACATATACAATCAATGCTACAAATTTGACTTTCTCTTGTAAATAAAAAGTAATCCGACTTAGATTGAATGATACCAAGATTAAGAAGAGTGGTAGAAACTTGGAGAACTTTCAACCCATAGATGGACTTATTCAGTTTGCAGACTAGTTTTCCTCCCATTTAAGGTATCTTATCTTGTCCATATCCTTGTGAAAGCTCCGTGAAAACTTCTTCTTCCAGCTCCTCAGGTAGAAATGCATGGTTGACATCTAGCTGGATCAATGGCCAATTATGAGTGACAACCAAAGTTAAAAACACCGTACACCGTTACTGCGACATGCTTGCTACTGATGTGACCTTTTCTTTGTGTATCCTTTTACTACGAAACATGATATTTTATTTTAAAAATCCATATGCATCGGACTGCTGTTGTTCTTGTGGTAAAATGACTGAGTTCCAAGTTTTGTTTATTTCCATTGCATCTAACTTAGCTTTTATAGCCATTTTCCATTCCTCCTTTTTTACTGCTTCTTGGTAGCTCCTAGACTTAATGCGTGTAGTGATATGAAGAGAGAGTTTTTGAAAATTTGAGCTCAGTTTATCATAGGAAATGAAATGGTTCAAAGGGTACCTTGAAGCTATTGACGGGCTTTTGTCCTCAGTGATTAGACTGCAATGATAGTCTTGCAAGTAGGCTGGTCTTCATGCTTCTCTTCTTGCCCAAGGTAGCGGCTGTTCTGATGTTGAAATATCAGTAATCGTGTTGCTTTTCCCAACAACTTCAAACTAATCAATGAAGGTTTATTTCCTTTATCATTCAAAATGTCTGCCCCATTGTGTTTCAAATCTCTAGCCTCTGCATCATGTCCATTGTTTATACGACTAAATAGCTCAATACCGTTTTCCTTGTTTAAAGTAATAGTTGACAACTTCTTGAATTCATTTTTCCCACCCAACGGATTATTTAAACATATTTCTAAAGATTTTGGCAAGACCTGTTGGGTAATAAAGTCATCCATTGGTTTTCTTAGATTTTTGTTATGAAATGTGTTGATGCCGAAAAATGGTTAACGTATATCCACAGTAAAGATTTATTTAGCTGAGGACGAAAGGGCCGGCAAAAAAGCAAATTTAGGGCACACCGATGTGGTGTGAGCCAAAGGGCCTCCGATGCCTAAGTCAGAAACGGAATTAGGGAGAAATAGTTTAAAGCACTAGAATGGCTTAAGGGTACTTATCTTAGGAATTGCCCCCTGAAAGGGAGAAATGACTTGACTTTTATAGTAGCCGGTCTTGTAACCGTTGCGGCTCACTTATGGCGATATAATGGTCGGCCGTTAGAAACGTCCGCAATTAAGCCGTGTATGAATACCGGCGTAACTCCTGGCCGTTACCCTTTAGAGGTGTAACGGTTTTGATTCTGGACTTGGTCGACTCTTCGGAGAGTCTTGACCTCCACGGCCCATCCACTTGGATGGACCTACTCGTTGCCGAACTCGAGAAGGGTAAGGCTGCAAGGGCCGACCCCGAGGGGGGCCTGGCCTTCCTTGGCCAACCAGTTGCAAGGGCCGACCCGAGGGAGTCATGGCCTTCCTTGGCCGACTCCCGGAGGAGTCGGACTTGTTTGGCCGACCCCAGGGGGTGGAAATGGACTTGGCCGACCACCGGGGGGTCGATGATGGCGAGGCCGACCCCCAAGGGGTCGGAAATGGACTTGGTCGACCCCTGGGGGGTCGGCACTGACGAGGCCGACCCTCGAGGGGTCGGCAAGGACGTTGGCCGACCCCCGGGGGGTCGATGCTGGCGT
>JBBMEG010000004.1:5685579-5757391 GCA_037832605.1 Cyclanthera cordifolia
ATTAAATAAGTCTAAGGAAAAATAAATGAGCAAAGTATATAGTATATAGACTTTATTCTATATAATATAAAAGTATTTCAAAAAATGAAAAAAAAAATTCATGTATAATTCATGATTTTTTCTATATACTTCATGTATAATTCATGATTTTTTCTATATACTTTTTAACTAATCTAAAATATAAATATTAATTAAAATTTAAAATTATAGTTTTGTGCAAGATAAATGTATAATTTTGTAGTTTTCTTAAAAGTAACCTACCTTTTTTTTTTCTTAAAATTTTAAATTTTGTTATTCAAAAGTTATTTAATTGTTTTTTTTCCCAAAAAATATATATAACATAATAACAATAGTCATGTACATAAATATAATTATATTAAATTTTGATTTAATAATATTTTTAATTCTAAAATTTTAAAAATAACTTATGTTAAAATAAAATACACGTGCAACGCACATATAATATTTATAGTAGTAGAAAAGTCTTTAAATTAGGAAAATATAATATATTTTAATAACCAATAAATAAAGATATTAGAAAAAAATAGATTTTCTGATCCCAATTTAAAATTAGGTTTATTTATTTTTAATTGATATTTATCCAATAAATCTCAACTTCATAATAGATTCAATATATTATAATAAATAAATCTCAATAACTAATATACCAAATATATTATTTTTTTTCTACAAATAATAATTATTAATTCAATTAATATGTCCAACAACTTTAATTAATATTTCTTCTCTTTTTTCAGTGGGCGCTCTTTCGCCCTTCACTTTCACGACTCCTTGTAGTCAGCCTCGCGGTGGCTGATCAAGTTTTCACGCTCCAGAATGAAGCGCTTTTCTTCTGTGCCTCCTCGGGAGTTGACCAACTCCCCCACACTCTTGTACTTTTGCGCTCTGGTTAGTAGCTCAACATAAGTGAGTGAAGCCTTTTTTCTCCCAACGACCACAAGAATTTATCAATCTTGAGTCCAACTACGACTGCTACGAGAGTCGTGCTGTCGGAGTACCCTTCGACTTGCAGCGCCTCGTTGTTGAAGCGTGCTATGTACTCCCGAAGGGTTTCCTGACTCCTCTACCTCACGGTCAGTAAATGGGTGACCGATTTTTTCTGATCTCGCCCACCCAGGAATTGGGTGATGAAGGCTCTGGCTAGCTCTCTAAATGAGGCAATTGACTTGCGCTTAAGCTTCCTGAACCATCTCCAAGTCGGTCCTATGAGCGTAAATGAAAACGCTCGACACTTGATTGCGTCTCGGACTCCATGAAGTTTCATCCATGCCCGATATGAATCCAAGTGCTCTACAGGGTCTGTAGATCCGTCAATCCCTTGATTATAGAGAGCTTGAACTTTTCCGGGATGGACTCCTCTGTGATTTCCTCGGTGAAGGGAGGGGCAACTTGGTAGACCAAACTATCCAGGTCCAATCCGTCTTGGTCCTGCGCCTTCTTCATGCTCCCCAACTGATCTTGGAGGAGACGAAGCTGAGCTAACCAAGGTTGATCCTCGGTTCCGTCGTGCCCCGCCTCTCTTCGGCGTTGGTTGAGCACATCCCTGAGATCCGTTCCTAAGTCTGATCCCGCCGTCCGGGCACTTGGGGTTCTTGAGGGATGTGGGGTGGATGATCCTCGAGTGGTGCTCCGCGGCTGGCTACTTCTGACTAACTGCGTCCGGGAAGAGTCCTCAGTTCTGGATCCGATTCTCGGTGTCCTTTGTCGACCCGTGTTGGTTAAGACAATCGGTGTCATAATAGAAACATGATAATCAAAGCATGTGCTGATTATTCCAAATCTTGAAACTCTCATTTTGTTGGGTAGTATGATTTTAAAAATTAAATGTGGTGCAAATATTGATTTTTAAAACAGTTTGGCATTATAGATTGTAAATATTCTTTATTTTTATTTGTTTAGATTTGGGTTTTAGATGCCTGCTACAAGGCAGTACTGGTTTTGGGTTTTCCGTTAAACTTGTGGAACTATATTGAAAACAACTTGTTGGTTTGAAGGTACGCATCCTTCTAAAATGTATTGAAAAAATGTATATGTACTTACCGTTTAATAGGACGTTGCTTTGAGTACATAGGGGTTGGGGACTCGAACAATAGATCCCATGGTCATTTCTACGTTAAAATGCCAGCTATGGTATGCTTGCTTTGGCCTCATCACTTGAGTCTTAAACCATGCTTATTTGTTAATTATTGGTTATCTTTTTAAGTGTAAAGTATGTGATGTATTATTGATGATGTAAATTTGTTTTGTTTAGAGAATTTACCATTTGAGAACTTAACTCTTCTCTACATGATTAAATTCTATAGTAAATGAGAACAATATGAAAATGAATAAAAAAAAAGTTAAAGATAATGTTCTATTGTTTATTCTGATAATTTATTATTAAATAACTATTTACAATTTTAATGCTAATAAATGGATTGAAGAAATCATACACCCAAACTGAGTTTGATTAACATTATGGAATTTAATCATGTAGTGGTTATGTTGTGAATTTCTTGGAAGCTACATATCAAGATTCATAATTTAGAAGACTACATATTTTGAGAAAAAGTAATTCTTTTTTGTTTATACAATTAGTTTTATAAATAACAAGGCAAGTCAATTAAAGCTTATACATTGTAGTTTTTGGATATACAAAATTTGGAAATGTGACTGTATACTTTTCTTTGTAATTTTGGATTATGTAAAATATATTAAGCACTAAGCACTTGAAATATATTATATATATCATTAATGGTTATGTTGAGATGTTGAAATTCTTGTTTATTTATTGCAATTATGTCCTTTGAAAGATACCATATGTAATATATTGATCTGTTAATATATATCATTAATGATTATGTTGAGATGTTGAAATTCTTGTTTATTATTGCAATTATGTCCTCTGAAAGATACCATATGTAATATATTGATAGGAGGAACAGGAAGAACAACATACATGAGACCAAATTTGATATATATATATATATATATATATATATTCCTTGACGTTCTATGTGCATCAATAGAGGAACTAACTTGACGTTTGTAATATGTCAACATTATAATTAAATGACGTGTCTAAATTGTTAATTTAAGTATATTTACTTGACGTTTTTTTTTAATATCAAACGACGTTTAAAAAATGTCAACCAATGTACATACTTGACGTTTTCTTTAGAACAGTAGACAATAAAAAAAACATCAACTAAACCTCTCTTGACATTTATAGAACGTCAACTAATCGTCTACTTGACATTTATGGAACGTCAACTAATCGTCTACTTGACATTTATGGAACGTCAACTAAAACATCACTTGACTTTGTAAGCATGTCAACTATAACATTGGATGACACTTTTGTGAGCATCAACTATAGCGACTTTAGTTAACACTTTTGAAAGCGTCAACTCTACATAATAGTTGACGTTTTATACGTGTAAGCTAATCTAGTTTATGAAAACAATAGCCTTTATTAATAACTAAAATATAACAATAAATGTCTATCATTAAATGTTTTATTATTTAATTATAAATTATTAGTGCGCAACCCCAAACATTTGAGTATATACATGTACAAGTATAGATAATGTATCCCACACAATTAGTACAAATTTTCAATTTTATAAGAAGTAAAATTCAACATCTTTTTTATTTTTAAAAACATTCATTTAGATTTAAATCAGATTGGTTAAATATCCTCCTTGAAAATTTTAATAATTATCTTTCTGTATTTTTAATATAAGATATCAAAGGGTATTCTTTTTTTCCTAGTTTAGATGTCCATTTTCAACTATAAATATGAGGTATGGGAGGTCTCTATAATCATCTCATCTCATACAAAGAACATATTCTCTAAAGTTGAGATTCGTCTTCTTCTCCTCATAATCAGACCAGTAACAAAATATTTTTAGCTCCATTCCTTTAAAGGCTTCCCACCAAACACTTAGTGTAGTAAAAAAGTCATAGCCTAGAAGATTGGAGAAAATCAATCAAAAAGTTTTAGGAAGATAGTAGATCCCACTCAGCATAAAAACCTGCTAGATTAAATCAGAGACTTCATTCAATGTGAGTAAATCTGTAATAACAACAATTCGTACTTAGGGTATTGTAATCACATGCTTCCACTGTGTTAATTACATGCTTTTATCCTCTATTTTCAACAAGTATTAGAGCTTTGACTCAGGTTATTATTGTTGTTGAATCTTTTTAAATGGTAGGTACTTTTCAAAAAAAAAGAAAATCATTGGATGAAGGTTTTTTGTTTGAAGAATTGGCTAGACACATTATTAGTGAGCACTAAATTTTCTTTTATTATTGATTAGATAAATGTAAAACCTTAAAAATAGTTAGGGTTCTTGTTTTTTTTTTATTACAGTAAAAAGGAAATTTAGGAGCTGATTGGAGACTGCCTAAAAGTATATGCAAGACTTGGGTTTTTAACCCATGTCTTCTAAGGCTTTACATTTTCTTTGTCCACTATTTAAACTTCACTTTTCAATCTTTATTTCTGGTCAAGTCTTATGTATAACTCTTTTTGCATAGACATTATAATAACTCAAGCATTACTTCCCTGTAAATAAAGGTTAGTTTTTGGACTTACTGGGACCCCAAAATTTAATTTTAAATTAATTTTAGTTTTGAAGGACCTAAATGAGTTATATCTCGAGAGGGGTAAAGTTATAATTAAGAAAAAAAAAAAGCTAAGCTGTTAATTTTAACCATAGAACTATTTTGGTAATTTTTAAGGGTTATTTGGACTATAAGGACAAAATAGAGCTTTTGGGTTAAAATCAATGCCTGCATCGACACACTTATTTCGTTTCACTTTTTATGTTTTTTCTGCACTTGAGGAAAATAGTCGCTGAAAATTGCCTTAATTTCTGTTTTGTGAGAACTTGTTTACAGAGTAGCCGCCAACAACAGTGAATCAGAGGCGAACACGTTGCAAGCTCCCCTTCACCCCTAGCTCAATGAAACATGCATTTAACCACCAAGCACGTTCTTCTACACCTCTAATAGCACCGCTTATAGCTCCACACGTGTTTCGCGCCGTCCGTTTTCAAGGAGTCCTAGCCACCCATCGAGCATTGTGTGTTGTCTTTGTAGTGGACCTCGCCACCACAATTCCATAACCAATTTGAAGGTGCAGATCTATCGCCCGAGCCTACTGTCTCTTGAACTAAGTGTCAACAACTCTCAAACCTGTCAATTGCGCTATCCGAGCCTGGTTCTATTTATCTGTGTGTGCCACACGACCCCTTTCTTGGTAGATTTTTCCCCTGATTCTGTATTTCACGCATCATCACCAGCTCCTTCACGCAGCACCGTGCCACGCATGGATATGTGACTTTTTTGGCCACGTGCCCCATCGTTCATTAGAGGTATATTTCAATTAGTCATTTTTAAATATTTTCGACGTTCCAAGTCCAATTTTGATGGTCTTAGATGCTAATTTTGACTCTTTTACACTTTTTTGGCCAGTATTTGTTTGGGAGACTTCTAGTAACCGCGATTCGAGCATCTTTGAGCAAACTTAGTAGATATCGGCCAAGGTAAGGGAACCATATCCTTGACTTGAGATCCCGTGGGTATTTATAAGCATGTCTAGGAGTAATTAGGTGATATACACCAATGATTCTAAATTTATTTCTATGATTGTTATATGCCTCATACGATTGTTTGCCCTGCTGTTAATTCATATACTTTATTGAAATGCAATAGGAATCCATGTTAGGTAAACATGTTACATATGTTACACGTGTCATTTTGTTGTGGAAGCACGTTATGTTGTTATGCTTTGTGATTACGCAGTGTCAAGAAATCCTGTGTGCATTTATTCACTATAAAACCTAAAAGAAAATCATTCTTATATGATACTTAGGCATACATGCATACTTCATTGTAAGATCTAGTAGGTGAATCCCGTGTGATACCCAAACATAATCATCTACTTTAATATTAGCCCTGGTAGGTAATCCCAAAATTAGTGATACCCTGGCACGTAACGTTATCATAATAAGTCCTAGCAGGCAATGCTATTACATAGGATACCTAGGCCACAACCTCGTATTATCTTAAGTCGGGTAGGCAAATTCCTTTTTAGGGCTACCACGACAATACTATTTACTAAATCATTATCTGCTCATTATGCATTTATTACTAATTGCCTTACTCATGCTTATAATATCCTAAGTTAAGGATCCTTACTGAGTGTAACAATTCACAATTTTCTTTATGGGCTTTCACAGGTACATGCGCGCTTTACCAAGATGGTTGATCAGAAGTTGCGGAGGCCATTTACTTTCATTACATTACTTTCTTGCCATTTACTTTCATTACATTACTTTCTTCCTGCATTGATTTTGAGATATACGACTATTTTGTTTAATTATTTGTTTTATGTTTTAGAACTGTGTACCCTATTTCATTGAATGCTTACGAATTAGTTCTGGTTTTATTTCAATCAAGTACAATTCAACATGTCTCTAGTGATTAATGGACGTTTTACTCATGCATCTAGAGTAAGGGCCTAGATGAGACCCTAGTTTGGGTCGGGCCTTCAAAAACACCTCCACTAATATGTCTTCACATGAATAGTTAGGATCAAGTTGTCTGCTACCATTGCAAAGTGGGTAGTACCAATAGTCAATAAGACTTAGGCGCCCAACCTTAGTTCAAATATTATAGAAGAGTTTAAGTTGTTTACTTGGAACTGGATCCACTTGTATGTCTCTCATACTTGTCGAAGTGTTCATATTAATAACCATGGATTGATTGCAATTAATGCAAAAGAGCTGAATGATGTTTATCATTTAAATGCACAATAAATGAAATATAATAACTCTTCATTAACAACTAAAAATTGCATTAAATATTATACATTAAATGTTATTATTTAATAAAAAACTACTAAGCATTTAAGGCACGATCCTTAATAACGTGTGTGTTACCTTACACTTTCTTGAGTGCTTCAAAATGTAGTGAACTGTCACCATCACCAAAACCAAGGTGTTGTTCCACCATCCCACATCTTTCGAAGCTAACTTGACAGCTTCTCCCTACTGTCTCTTTGGTGAGGCACATCGCCTCCTTCATTGATGATGAACTACCGATGAAGACGTTGGCAATTGTCTTTTGATTCATCTTCTTAGCTAACTTAAGCTCATATTTGAGACTTTCTCACCATCTCTATGCTTGCATCGATCGAATGAAATTCTTCTTCTACTCAATTACATCAGTCGATTTCAGCTTGTCATCCTCTACCTCCTCTTAAAGACATTTTGACTGGAACTTTCTCAATGAACCCATGCATTTTTTGTCGGTCATCCAACGAAGGCTTCACTTTTCCAGCGTAACCAACCTCAAACACCCACCATAGTAGCTCCATGAGCTCCTCTGAACTTCACCATCACCGCTCACACCGTAGCCCCCCAAACGCCCATAACATTCCCTTCCAAGAAGCCTGACAGAAGATAGCTTTCACCAAAGGTTTCTTAAAGCCTAGAGAGTCTTTTTTGAAGTTTAAAGAGAGAGAAATAATCTCATTTTATCGATTGTCACAACTAACTTTTACTTTGATTTATCTTAAAAATAATTAGACTGAAGCAAATAATATATGTATTCATTTGTCAAAAACTAGTAATTAGTATGTAATTTCATTTTTGTGTTTTTGCTATGCTACATTTCAAAATTGATAGTTTTTTTCTCAATTTTGATTGGAAATTTAAAGCTTTTCATTTTTTGTTAATTATAACTTTGTCTCAGTTTTCAATTGCATTGTATTGTATTAGTTTGGAAATTAACCTTCTAAAAATCAGGTTATAATTGATAAAAGGTGAGGTTCATAAGCATGTGAATTTCTTTTTCGTTTGACTAAAATAGTTTTAAGATCAGATTTTAGGAAACAAGATATAAATAATTCACTAGTAGAAATCAGAGAATAGATGACGAATATTGATCGACATCTTTGAAAAAAAATGTCGGACATATGCCCGACATCTATGCCCATGCCATTGAAGGTCTTTGGTGACAAACGCAATAGATGACTGCACTAGTAGAAACTGGAGATTTAGTGACGGGCATATGCTGACATCTTTCACAAACGGTGTCGTACATAAAACCGTCATCAATTTATGTGACATTAAAGACATTTAGTGACGGGCTAGAACCGACACCGAAAATCTTTGGTGTGACGTAAGATGAGTGACACCAAAATGTGACGTAAGATGAGTGACACCAAAAGCCATTGGTGTCGCTCCAAAATCGACACCAATTTTTAAAGGTGTGTCCGACATTAAAAGTCTTAAAACTTGAATAAAAAAAAACTAAGTGATGATTTGTCTATTTCAATGCAAATATAATACAAAAAAATTTCTTGAAAATGTCAAACAATAAAATTTTACCTTGTATTTATTCATCTCCAAACTCATCTTGAAATTCAATTTAACTTCTAACTTTTGTTAAATTAACTAAAATTTTTGCAACATAACGACGTAACATTAAGATTACCCAAAAATCTGTTAACCTTGTAAATTCCTAAAATGAAACTAATATCCTACAAGAAATAAAAATACACAATATATAGAGACTTTGTCTCGCTAGAAAATACATCATATATACAAACAATATCATAAATATTTTACAATAATTAATCTTTATTTACTAAAACAAATCTACCTATGAAGTCTGCCCATTCGATTCGTACTTCATCCATATCTTCTTGAGCGTATGGTTTCGTGGTGTTAAACTAAAGCATAACACACAATTTCCAAATTAATAAGCAAAAAGTTTTGCAAGGTATATAGACTAAAATTGTGAATGAAGTAAAACAAAAACATATCTTTATTTATGGGGTGCACGTGTTAGATATCATCTTTCGTATGAACAATTGGACATAATATCCACACACTATTATTCTCAATTGATGAGGGCACTAGTGAATAAAATTTTTATCATTTTATTATAATATATAATTGTACATAAAAAAAATTAGAATCGAAGAAATCTATGTTTTTTTTACGTATCTTCACTGATTTCCATGTTAATTTTGTGGATCTGAACCCATTTTTTGATTGACATAATCGATAAAAATTATAGAAAAAGTGAAAACATTAGGATATTAAGCTAATTGAAAAAAAAAAAAAACTACTGAAAACAAAAAAACTTACGTATTTAAGATATGAGCTAAACTCTCATCCGACATCTTCTGACCGAGTGAGTTTAAAATATAAACAGTACCATTTTCAAGAATTAAGACTACCAAAATCCAATGGTGCCTAAACGACATAACGATGATTTTAAAATGTTATAAAATATTCATAGATATATATAATACATGCTACAAAGTTTAAAATTTAAAAATGCATATCCGGTATTAAAGGTAAAGAATACACGTTGATGAATATCAATACTCATGTTAAAACGATAAGCAAGACTCTTAATTTGCTCTTTTTGATTTTGATTTTCCAAAATCGATACAAAACTACTATCGTCTACTAGTAAGTAGTTATCGAGAATTTGTTGATCGTAAGTAGCCCAAATGCAGCTTAAATAGATTTAAGAAACGTAATTAAAAGTAACAAGTAGGTATAATAATTGAAAAAGATGTATTACTTACACAATATACAAATAATGTTAGTATAACCAATTTTTTCTATCTCACAATATTGCAAAATATCTTCTCTAGCAAGAAAGCAATTGTTATGACAACCAAACATGTTTTCGGTAAGGTCTACTTGTAACATGTCACAATCACTCATACTATGTTTGACTAAGTGATAAACAAGCTTGATTGTGGTTGGAAGCGTCATGCCTGATTGATGAGATTGTGTATTTGACACAATGTTCTTACCTTTGTTTGGAAGTGAGGGCTATGACAATAAATTTAATCTATTATTAGTAAAATAATAATGTGGTACATACTATAAAGAGAAAATATAAAATTAAATACCTCTTTCCATTCATTGGTTGTATTAATAATCCATGCACGCGGTCATGGCACAAAAGTGTTGACGGCTTGTCCAAGGTATTGAAGCTCGTCTTTTAAAGGAATTGAAAGGTTCAAATCCTTGTTGTTTCCAATTATTAAATACACTAGGACACGGGTGTTGTACTTTCCTTGTCGAAGACCATGAATTTTAGCAGATGCGCCGCTCGATTGATACATCATGCCAATGGCAACAGTATTTTCTATATTTTCAATGGCAAGTTGACATGCCAAACCCTTAAAAAAAACATAATTAGAGTAATACCGATATTAATTTGATAATATAAAAAATAAAATAAATTTAATAATATGCAACTTACTTCTCCTATGTCTTGGACATCGTGATGGGTAATGAGTTCTCTAATGGCTTGAGGCGTTTGAAAGATCTCATTTGCTTGCCTCATTGGTTCTTCCAGTATTGGTGTGATTGATCATTATTACTTCCTATACAAGGAGAG
Organism: Cyclanthera cordifolia; assembly: GCA_037832605.1. NCBI lineage: Eukaryota > Viridiplantae > Streptophyta > Magnoliopsida > Cucurbitales > Cucurbitaceae > Cyclanthera > Cyclanthera cordifolia. Next base: position 5,696,026 of record JBBMEG010000004.1, read on the forward strand.
CAACAAATTTGGCTATTTCGTTCAATTGATTTTTCTCCAATATTAATATTGGGACGAGCCATCTTGAAGAAAACTGATGAAGATAAAAATTGACCCACGCCCTTAACACGTTGTCGATGCTCGGGTGTTCCCAAGGCTTCGGTCAAAATATCTGCACCTTGATGTGCATTTTCTAACACACACTGAATTTAAAATATTATCAATTAAATTAAAATCCATAAGAGATTTTAAGTGTTAACTGTACTATCAATTAAAAATCCTTACAATTCGATTGGAGGCTTCAATTGTGTCTTTATCGACAGACACTTTATCCTTTCCCTTTCGCCCTTCCATCCATAGTAGTGCACGTGAGGATGGATCATATTTAATATTTACACCCTAAATCCACCAAACAATGAATTAGTAAAGTGGAATAAAATAATCATAATATGTAATATATATTAAGGTTTAGAATTCTTATTAGTTCATGACCGAGTTGGGCATAACCCTTTCTGGCCATAAGGTGAGGATATTTAAGAAGACTTTGTCTCTCTTTTTCTCTTCACTATTTTTCTATGTTTTAACACATGAGTAATATGCTAAAAATTAAAATAATATAAAAAAATACAAACGAAGTAGTTACCTTAAATTCTTCTGATAATCGAATGCTTACAAAATGATTCCACTGTTCTTGTGTGATGTATGCGTATTTAGTAGGCAGATGTACTAACTTCTCATGGTTCTTGTTTATAAACGGCTTGAGTGAACCTTTAAAGATTGTATCTAAATTTCCTGAATGTCCTCGTCATACATATCATGATCCTATGTTTGGACATCTTATCCACATGAAATGACATCTATTTAAAATAGAATAAAATCGGTTTAGTTATAGTATATAATACATGATAATATTTAGTTAAGTATTTAGCCCTATGAAATCCAAGACATGCTCTTTTAATTGATTAGGGATATCACACCAGGTATCGTAGGTGAGATGTATATGTGATCTGACACATACACCAGTATAATTATGCAATTTCTTCGCTCTATTTCCAATTTCTTGACCCCTACAGTTATATTGAACTATGCGCCGTTCTCCAACAATTCTTTCGTGAGCGAGCTCATGCAAGACTGTTACTCCACTAGTGAACCTGTTTTGAGCAGTCTGTTCACGGGAGTACCATCGGCATGATCGCTATCCGAGCTAGACATGATGTCAATCTGCACAAGAGAGAGAAGATATGTTAAAAATATATAATTGGTTAAATTATCTTCAAAATGATTAATATATAAGAAAAACATAACACTAACCTATTTATTTATCCATGTACCCTCACAATCATTTATATGTTAAAAATATATAATTTGTTAAATTATCCATGTACCCTTACGAGTCATCATCGACAATATTAGGCAATGTTTCTATGACCCCGTACCCACAATCTTGGCCAGTATCAACTACATCATGAACATGATCTTTAACCATTCTTTGTTGAGGTATCAAAATCACCGACCGAGGAGAATCAAGTGGATATTTTATATAGAATACTTGCTTCACTTGAGTGGCTAAAATGTAGGAGTCAGATTTACGTCTAATGCGATTAAGGTCTATAATTGTAAATCCAATGTCGTCTACGTTAATTTCATAATTATTTTCTACCCAATCACATTTGAATAAAACGGTTGAAAAATTAGGATAATCAAGCTCCCAAATTTTTTGAAGTACGCCATAAAAAGTCATTTTGACATAAGTGGATTTTTTTCATTCGACCTAGAAACTTGCAAAGTTTGTGTCGTTATCATAACTCCACTGTTCTGCACACTTCAAAGATCATCTCGATTTTTTGTATGATATTGAATATCATTGACCATATAACTATTATAAGTGGTTATTTCTGAACGAGGTCCATGTGATACCCACCTCAATGTAGATGATATAGAATTGTTCTGAACCCCTAAAACGAGTCCAACACGATCACACAACCAACTACTGAATTTTTGATTATATTCGTCTTGAAGCTATTTTTATTTTTAGACCTACGAGTATTCAATTTAGACGACATCTGCATGTGTTGATATACAAATGGAAGCATAATGTCTAAGTTATCTAGTACATACAAATGAACTTAATCAATCATATTCTTAATTGATGTTTTATAATTGGCATCAGATAATGGTGGATCAATCTTATTTTCATCTGTATTATTTGATGATTGCAATCAAACATATACAACTCCTTGTAAAAATTCAGAGCAAAACTCTATCGACTCTTCTACTATATAATTTTCAACAATGCATCCCTCCGATCGATTTCTATTATGAACATAACCTTTCAAAATCTTCATATATCTTTTAAGAGGATACATCCACCTCAAATAAACTGGTCCACACAATTCTATCTCTCTTACAAGATGAACCACAAGATGAACCATTATTGTAAAAAATGATGGTGGAAAAACTTCTCTAAAAGACATAAAGTGACCACTACATCATCTTGCAAAATCCTTTCAACTTAGTTGAATCTATCGACTTTCAACATATAGCTTTAAAGAAAAAGCATAGACGAACGATAGCATATCAAACATGTTTAGGCAAAATACCACGAATTGCTACAGGTAGTAGTTGTTGCATCAAAACATGATGGTCGTGCGATTTTAACTTGTAAAGTTTCAAATCACTAATCGACATTGTTTTACTTATGTTGAATGAATATCCTTCAGGTACTTTAATTTCAGATAATTATTTACAACGCTCAATTTCTCATTTTTTGTTTGTGTGTAACATGCTGGAGGCAAGAATATTCTTTTCTCTTCAATTTTTTTGGCTAACTTGGATCTGATATTCAATTCAACAAAGTCTTGACGTGTTTTAAACCAATCTTTTGTTTCTCTAAGAATATCAAGCAGGGTTCCAATAATATTAGAACAAACATTATTCTCGACGTGCATGACATCTAAACAATGTCGCATGTGAAAATGCTTCAAAAACTTGAATTAAATAAAATGATTTCTTCTTCCAATAAGTGTTTGTATGTTGTTCATTTCTATGTCCTTTACCATGAGTAAATTGAATAGTATTTAGTTCTGCAAGAATCACTTCACTGCTTAATGATTCAGAAGCTACTCCGAGTTCTTGTTCCCTATTAAAAGTTTTCTTTTGTCGTCTATATGAGTGTCTAATAGGTAGATATCTTCGATGTCCAAGGTATGCCATCTTTTTTCCCTTAGGTAAATAAGTATATGCCATCTTTTTTTCCTTAGGTAAGTATATGTTGTTTTCTCTCCACATATTGGACATGCATGATTCCCTTTTACAGTACACCCACACAAATTACCGTGCGCAGGAAAATCATTAATGGTCCACCACAAAATAGCTTTCAAGATGAAACGTTGTTGACGGTGTGCTTCAAAATATTCAATACCTCTATTCTATAGCATTTTCAGATAGTCAACTAATGGTGCTAAATAGACATCTATGTCATTTTTTGGTTGTTTGGGTCCAGAAATCAATGCATTTAACATAAAGTATTTACGTTTCATGCACAACCATGGAGGTAGATTGTAAGTCACCAACATTACTGGCCAACAACTATATCTAGTACTTTGATCACCGTGTGGATTTACACCATTTGTTGATAAGTCTAAACGAAGATTCCTCGATTCTAAACTAAATTCGGGCCATTATTCGTCTATTTGTTTTCATGAGAGTGTATTGGCTGAATGTCTTATATTCCTATCGACCTGACAGTCAGTAGCATACCAAGTCAATAATTTTTAAGTTTCTATCGTTCGAAACATTCGTTGATGCAGGCATGAATCTTTTCATAATTCATTCCTAATGTACTTAAAATCTTCTTTGCATAATAGGTAGATGTCAGAATTTCATTAGGAAAAGGGCAATAGAATGCTTAATAGTTCTAACAACTCTGTGAAACTCTTATCACTCCATCCAAACTTTTCTTTCAAATTATAAAGCTTAATCAATGCATATATCTTAGTAAAATTATTACAATTTGGGTAAATGGTTTCTTGGCATCCTCTAATGATTGCTCAAATATTGGCGATTTATCGTTAAACTAATCGTGTGCACCCTCAAACATTCGAATTTGGTCATTCCAAATCTTCATCTATAATTTGATCAATTGGAACACTTTCAATATTGCTTCTTTTCCTCGATATAGATTCTCCATGCCAAATCCATGTGTCATAACTCAGATCGATACCATTTACAAATAAACGGTCTCTTACTACATTCTCATTTTGGTACTTAGGATTCACACATTTCAAACATGGACAACAAATAATATTTGACCATTTGGAATATCATAACGCATTTTGTATAAAAGTCTCAACTCCTAAACTATATTCTTGTGACATTCGATTTTTAAGCATCCACAACTTATCCATATCACAACTAAAATTATACTATCAAACAAGGTAAATCAAACACACATTTTTAAGGCACTACTTTCAAAGATATTTCATACGTATACGTTTTATAGTTCAGATCCAAGATATAAAAAAGAAATGATCAAAGCTACATAATGCTACCATTCAAAAAATTAGTCGTTAATTATAATAGAAATTTAGCTTACAAAATAAATAAAACTATTTAAAACATATAAAATAAACAAAACTATTTAAAACATATAACCAAACGCACAAAAAATTTCTAAAAATATGCATTATTACCTTTGAATTGTAGGAGGTGGAAGAGAAAGCCACAGATCTGTTCAACAAGTTGTAAAAAGAGAAAAGAAGAAGTTTTTTAGAACAGAGGATAAAAGAAATGGAGAAATGTGAGTTTTTTGAGATTTGAAAGAAAGAAAAGAAAGATTTGAGATGAAAATGAGAAAGAAAAGAAAAAAAAAAGGGTGAGGGAGTATGTAGTTTAGGATGAAGAAGATGAGAAATAGGAAGAGTTTTTGGAGATTTTGAGATGAAGAAGTTCAAAAATGGTGATTTGTGAGAGAGTTTGAGAGATGAAGAAGAAGAAGATGAGAGTTTGTAAGAGGGTATGGGAAATAGGGGTCTCAGCTACGGGTAAAGGGAGATGAGGGGAAAGAAGAAGAAGAAGAAGGTTTGTAAGGGAAAGGAGAGGGAAGAAGAAGAAGATCGAAGATGAGGGCGTTTTTGGAGGTCTCGACCGCGGGTAAAGAGAAAAGAGAGGGAAGAAGAAAGAAGAGAAAAAAATCAAACTGAAGAAGAAAGGGATTTTGGCGCCGCGAAAGAAGAGAAAATAATAGGGTTTGACCGACACCAAGAAAAGCCGGAAATAGGTTTTGGTGTCGGTCTGAGCGACACCAATTGTTTCTTTTGGTGCATGTTTAAACTTTTTTGGTGTTGGCATAATTGGTGCTGGTTCAACCTACACCAAAAGTACCAATATTAAATTTGTGGTGTCGATCACAATTGACGTCGGTCTTACAGACACCAATTTACCAGAACGACACCAAATGAGATCGACACCTTATTTCCATGTTTTGAAATTTAATTCGGATTACCGTCACCTATTCTCTCTTTTTGTCGTAGTGCCAGCATGCCCGTCACCTATTCTTTTTGTGACGGACTTTGCTAATAAATGTGAAATATTAAAGTATCATTTTCTTAAGACTGTTATTATTTATGCTTTTGAGACCATAATTATTTGTGTCTGTCATTTAAAGTTTGATTGGATTTTAAAAAAAATTGTTGAGAATTGTGGATCTGCCATTTGTTATTAAATTGGACATATTAAAGTATTTTTTGTATGGCTTGTTATCACTTGTGCCTAACATTAAAAGTCTCTGCACTAAACTTATGGTGATGGTTTGCCTATTCTAGGCAAATATGCTTTGAAATGTCAAACAACCAAAATTTCACCAATTTTTTTTCTCACTGCTAACTCATTAAATGTCCAAAACTTCTAATAACTGTATACCAATCCAAATAAGAACTAAATAAGAATGTGTGGGCCATAAATTTCGACACTATAACAACACAATAATGCAATTCCAAAAAATAAGATTCTTTCTACAAGAAACTACATTATACAACAGAATCGAACTCCGTGGCGCCATAAAGTACTATATACAACATATATTTAACATAAGCTACAATATATAAATACATATTCGTCACTACATATCAAAACAAATATGAACACTAATCATTCTGTATTAAATATCTACCTAAAGCCTGCCCACTTCACCCGTACTACATCCATATCTTCTTAAGTGTATGAATTTTGTGGTATTGAACTACAAATATTAAAAAAAATCAAATTATTTTTTTTTAAAAAAAACATATACAAAACTATGTAATATGAATATAACATGCATGAGTAAACAAAACTTACCATTTTTATAGAGATGATCCAATATCTATCAAAGTTCTAAAAACATAAGAAAAAATATTAAAATGAACCAGTTGAGTTAAAAGATATGTTCCATAGAGATCATCCAATATCTATCAAAGTTCTATAAAACACTTACTTTCAAGATATTCTTATATGTTTTATAATTCGTTCCAAAAAATGGAAGAGCAAAACATGATAAAAGTCACATGAAATTAAAAGTTTGAAGCATTAATTGATGTAAGTTAAAAACAAATGACTAAGCTACATCTTCATGCATACAAGCTACCATCAAAATTAATCATCATAATAGAAAATTAGTACAAATTTTGTAAAATTAAAATTCATTGATATTTAAAAATACAAACACAAAGATCTCACATAATTTATACAAAATTAAATTTCAAATTAGCACTAAATTAATCAATAGAATAATTTCTTAGATGAGAAATGATCATAAAATAATTAATAATGAGTGTATACTTGCTAAGGTGGAAGAAGAGAGGAAATGATCGTTGAATGAGTGTCTCTGACGAGCTTGGTTTCTTTGACTAGATGGTCGCCGACGAGTTTGTATCTCCAACTTGTGGCCATCGACGAGGGAAAGAAATGAGAAAAGAAAGTTCAGAAAGAGGGTTTGGTCTTTAGATGAAAGGGAAAGAAAAAAAAAAGAGGGTTTAGTGTTTAGATGAGAGGAAAAAAAAGACGAGAGTTTAGATGTTGAGATGAGGATTTAGGGGGTTTGGTGGTCTCGGGTCAAGAAAAATTGGCGAGGAAGAGAAAAAATTGAAAATGGGGGTCACGGGTCTTGCGAAAAGGAGTTTTTATTTCAAAATATGGAGACTTTTGGTGACAGACACTTTTGATGGCAGGCTGCCCGTCACCTTTTCTTAATTATGTCATGCATTAAAGGTGATGTGTAGCCCGTCACCAATGCTCATTCGTGACGTACACATAAGATGACGGGCTACCTGTCATCAAAAACGTTTTTAATGATGGGTAATGCACATCACTAATTATGCCAGTCATCGAATATCCAATTTTTCAATGGGCGTCATTTTTTTATCAGTATTTTCAATTTTTTTAGATAGTCCGTCATCTTTGCCCTAGTAGCGATTACTGTTCAAAATTCTATCATCAATTGTCTCTGTAATTGGTCGTGAGAATTTCATGTCGTGGATGTGGAGATATGGGCTTGAATCTCAGCCGGCCCCAATAAATATTTCAGATTTATGTATTTCAAAATTAAATTTAAGATCCTATTATATACTTTTTAAACTTAGAGGACGTACTTTACACGATTAGATATTTTAGAAATTTTTGTTCATTTTAATATAACTAAATTAAGAAGATTATGAACTTGAATATAAACCATTTTAGTTACATGATAGTACATGATGCTATTGAACTCTGCTCCTTTTGGTAGACATGTTTGTTAAGAGTTCAAATAAATATAAGAAAACCTACACATGAATGTGTAAGTAACCCCTACTTTTTTAAAAACGTTGTCGCTTTGATGCCACAGTACAAAATTTATTTTTCTTGTCTTTTTAGTTTATAAGAAAAATTTGTGAGGTCCTAAATTTGCCACATATGAAAAAAGTTGATTTATCTACACATTTTTGTGTAAGTAAGTTTTTCCATAAACATAATTCATGTATTTTAACCTAGAAGTTAAGAGTCTACGATCCATTTGTTCATAAATATTGTTATTACTATTATATTGGTCAAACTTGAAATTGTTGTAAAGTACATTTTCAAATATAAAAGCAAGTCTAATATGTTATGGTTATTTTTCTAAGGAGTAAAATGTCATTAATCCTCGAATTTGGGTTCTATCATTGAAAATTTGTTCTAATAAATTTTGATTCAGTTAAAAAAATTAGGAAAAATTGCACAAACACCATTAAAGGTATAATGCTGGTAACAATTAAATCCTTAAACATTTAATTTGAGCAATCACCCCTCCCCCTCGAAAGTTTGAAAAGTGTTGCAATTAACACATTTAAGTTAATTTTAAGAGATTTTCACATGTGCGAAGAGGGTAAAATTGTCCAAAAAATATTTAGTCTTTCTTTTATCTCTCTAAAAGTTTATAACTAGAGCAATTCATAACTCCTTACCTCTTATAAATTGATAATGTAAAATTTGTAAACTAATGGATTTTTTTAAATGTGTGTATATTTGTTAATTAACGAGTCTTTTTAGTATTATATTAATTTTCTCTAGAAGATTTTTAAAAAGTTGATTAATTATTAAAAAACGTTTTCGATTTTTTTATTGACATAAAATATCATTAATTATTAATATAAAATTTCAAATGCTACACCAAACAACAACTCAACAAATAAAAAAAAAAAAAAAAAAAAATTCATTAAAAAAAAATATTGATAAATAGTGTTAATGCGATAGGGTCTCTTATAGCGTCAATGCAAGAAGGTCAATAATAGAGTCACCGTGAGATAAGAAGTGTCTATCGACCTCCTTCTCAACCTCAAATGACCTTTTATAATGTCAGATCTCATACAACATTTTTCTGAGATAAGAAATGTCTTTACAGCGTATTCTCAACCCCAAGTATCTCTTTATGGCAAAAAAAAAAAAAAAAAAATCCTGTTCGTAAAAAAATAGACTTCTGTTTGAAAAAAAACAAAGAAATTAACACAAAAAATGCCTTTACAATCTTTTAAAAAAGAGTTTGTTTTAAAATAATGTGCAAATTTAATTGGTATTTTTTTTTTAAATAGAGGGGTAGTAAAAAAAGGGGTTAACCCAATTTGAAAAGTATTTTTCGTATGGTGAAAAGCCTGGTGAAAAAAAAATGGATTTTCAAAAACAAATAGCTCAGTGATAACAAAAGGTGACATCGTAAATAACAAAGGAGAAAAAAGAAAGGAAAAAAAGAGAAGCATGTTAGAATTATTTAAATCGAATAGAGCAGGGTCGCAACTTAAAATAGATTGAAAATAATAATAATAATAATGAAGAGAGGAAGAGAAAGAATGATACCACGATTTTACGTGGAAAATCCCTAAATAGATTAGGGTAAAAACCATGAGCAAGCATAGAAGAACTTTATAAAAATAGGAGTTACAACCTTCTCTTTTACAAAGTACAACAAACTAATTTCTACAAAGTAGAAACACTCTCTATTTTTATCTCACAACCTCACTTTTAGTAAATTGGATATCTTGAATGATTTTTGGATGTCTTGCCAATAATGGTACTCACCTATTTATAGCACTCATAAACTTGGGCTCCAAGCAAAATCAATTAATTTTGCCACATTTTCTCTGTGTGACAAGTAAATCATGTGGCTTTAAATTTGTCACATCTTCTCTTTGGAGAAAGAATAAAGAAATATCTAGATATTTTCATTTGACATCAAAGTGTGTAGTGTGTTCTAGACTTTTCTATTTTTTATTTTTAACAAAGCATTGCAAGTAAATACATATTTTGAAGAAAAACAAAGGCGTTTGATTGAAACTTGGACTCATCATGGTATTTTGGAATAAAAAAAACCCGTTGAAAATAAAACAAGAAAAAGAAAAGGAAAACGATGGAAAAAAAAGAAAAAAGGTTTATATGAAAAATCCTTTAGGGTAGTCCCTGCTATAAAATTTAGAATAGGAACAATACAAGAACAAGTAATGGATATACAAATTTAGAGAGATAGAACTATAGAGAGTAATTGGGTAGAAATCTTATTACACTACACCAATTTTATAGTGTTTACAGAATGAAAGTTATAAGTTATTTTGGCCATAAATAAGGTTATTTTGGTTGTTCCTAAGGGAAGGTACGAAGACTTTCGTGTATAGGACTTATTTGTTGAAGTTGTTGAACAAATATCTATTTACAACACTCCTCCATAGATATTCATAGCCGCCACATTAAAAATCTTGCTAGGAAAATCTAGTGGGAACAAATTTTAGTTAAGGAAAAAAGAGTGTAGTAGTTTTTACTCCTTCTCATGAAGACATCGCTTAAGATCTCTGAGTTGTCATATTCCAATTGTGCGCGGACTTATATAATGTTTTAGTAAGCAATGCATTTGCAAATAACTTTGCCAAATTAATCTTCGAATTTATTCATCAATATGACCAAACTACGAGTTTCACTTATGAATTGTAAGAGTTTCAACATGATTTAAAGGGTTATGGTATTGGTTGATTTATGATATTCATACGTAATAGTTCCTCTACTTTTGAATAAATAATCTCTATAAGATATAGTTTTATGTGAGTTAGAAATTTAATATGCACATAAGTATTTTTATTGTACTATGATATGGTATTTCTTGACCAAAACAAACTTTTCATCAACTCTTTGAAAATGAAAGATATCTTCTTTTTTTATATATATACCAAAGATCAAGTAGTTAACTATCATTGAAATGTTCAATGAATGCCCTTTTGTTCACGAAGAATCTCTATAAAATCTTTATGTATAAAATTGCTAAATATTCAAATTACAAGCTAATGCAACACTTTATTTTTTTTAGATCTTTCATCTCAAATTCTTATTTTATTTGCTTTGGAAAGCTCGTCCAGAGCTTATATTATATTTATATCATCAATACATACATAAATAGTAACAAACCTTGACTTTGACTTCTTTAAAATTATATCCATAAAATGTACACCTTTTATACATGTCATGAAAATTAGATATCTTGATATTAATTATTTTGCATCCACCATGAGAGAATTTTTTTTCTCATAATTAATAATATGTCTTTGCGAGAATCATTGTATATCAATCTTGTATTATATCTCATGACCTTTTTTCATTCTTTACATAAGAATATTAATTTGTAATCGACATGTTTTACATCTTCAGTTGTATGGACTACAAGTCCAAAAACTTCACGTTTTGAAAGTGAGTGTAATTTTACTTAGATTGCTTCATTATTCTACTTTAGAAAATCATTTATGTGTCGACATTCTTCGACGAATCTATATTAAAAATCATCATTTTTATAAAAAATATCAAGAACAATAATATAACTCAAAATGTTATCGATAACTCACCAGTTTTGTTCCTTTTATATCATGACATAACTTATCGAAATTTATTTATCATCCACATATACTTTTTAGTTCTTCATTTTTTATATCATGACATAAATTTTGAGTTTCTTGTGGAAATCCATATTCTTGAGAAGTTTTATCTTTAGAACTCATTATTCTACTATGCTTCGAGCATGTGATCATTTATTAGTTTTGACAACAAGTTGTATTATTAATTCTTGATTTGATGATGCATTTGCATTTCAACCGTTTCTCAATGTCTCAAAATGCATCTAACATTTGCTTTGAAATTCGTTGTTCTTTGAAATTTTGGTTCACACTGATTCGTAGAAGATTTAAATGAGATGTAACAAAATTTATGTTTCTAATTTTTCTCAAGAAAAATTATCTCATTAATGTCAATTAGCAAAATTGTGTAGTAATATATTACCCATCACGGGTTCAAGATATCTACAAATTTAAGAAAATATATTCCTAGTCTTATTGGTCTGAATATATGTTGGTGGAGCAATTTGAATGATTATTGCACATTAAAATGTGTAAAAAAATAAATTTAACTTAGGGTCATAAACTAATAAATTGAGAAGTATTTAAGATAAGTTGCATATCTAATATAAGCAACACTCTATGCACAATCACATGATCCTTAGAGTTATTGAAATCTCAACTCTCATAAATGGTTGTGTCTAATCATTTTATGTATGAACATAAATTCCAGGATGTTAACATTTATCTCAAACTATATATAATATTACTTGTAGTTTAAGATGAAAACTTATTAATATTACCAAGATCATTCTTTTTAATTTCATCTTTAATTTAATTATTCGAGCAATCACTCTTGCAAATGCAATAATTTAAATTAATTAATGACTATGATCTACTGCAAGATGCATCAACTTAGACATATCGTCTTGATTTTTTTTTCTTGGAATAAGTGAAGAATTCAACCATAGCTTATCTGGTAATGATATTATAATTCATTTCCAATGCTTATGAGTGTTTTTATTAATTAATCTAGTTCACATTTGGCATGATATGACTCTTTATGCAAAAGTATAAATATATTTCAATACATGAATTTCAGATTCTTTAAATATCATTATACTTTTCTTTGAAGATCATACCAATGGTAAACTTTGTTCTTTTAGGCATAATAATATTTATGATTTCAAAAGTTTTATCAAATCTTCTAGACTTGATGTTATATTGAAATTTTGCATATAATACTATCAAATTTGACTTAATTCAACTTCTAGGTTCGATTCCATATAGGTGGGTTCTATTTCTGTCAACTTAAATACTTCTGTCTAGAAGAACAATCCTTACCAAAAGTTAAATTTTTTTGCCAAATGCAAAAACATTTAGAAAAATTGGCCAAAGAAATTCAATTGTGTATTTCAATTTTTGAATGATAGACGAAACCTGTAAATATAGAGTTTATGGAATGTTAATTAGTAGGTCTAAACCCAATGCCAAGATAATCAAAATAAATCCATTGTTGAACTTGTAAACCATAAAAAACACTCCAACATGACTTCATAGCTTTTAGAAACCGCTTAATTAATTTCATAAAAATAGCCCAAAAGCCAACTCATAAAAACCATGAAGCTTTGATAAAACTTACCCCAAACAAAAACCAAAGTCAGTCATCAATAAGCTTTGAATTTTTAAAATAAAATAAAAATGCCAAAATATAGAGATCTAAAGAGTTCGTGAAATTAATTTATTGGCAACGAAACATAAAGATCAAACGAGAATGAGAGCTTATAAAAAAAACTTCAAAAACTTTCTTTTTATCCACAAATAGCCAAAAAAGAGAAATTTAGTAGAAACTCGTGCCGATAACGTGTTATAAAGTTTAGAACCACAGAAATACAAGAACAAGAAATAAAGATAGAAATTTAGAGAGATAGAACTTTAGAGAGTAATTGATTTGAATTGTTATTGGTGTATTTATAAAGCTTACACAAAACTAATTTATAATGTTTACAAGGTGAGAGTTATAAGTTATTGGCCATAAATAGAGGTTATTTTGACTATTCTTTCAGAAAGTGGGTATGGAGACTTCCATATATATAGAACTTAGTGGTTGAATAATTGTGTCCAAACATTATAAACTATTTATAAATTATGAACAACTTCTACACTTAATTATGTTCAAATTTCAAAATTTGAATTCTACCCCATTTAAACTTGGTAAAATTAATTATATCCAAATTATAGAATATGAATTTTATCCAGGATACATACAACTTCTAAATTTTGTCCATTTCAAGCATAAAATTGAGGTTGAAATTTTGACACTTCCATAAAGTCAATTTGAAATTGAAGAAGAGCATAAATCTACTAAAGTTTCAAACTTTTTTCATGCCAAATAAAGAAAATCAATTTTGACCAAAATTCGTATTTGATTGATCGACATGGAGAAAATGTGTCAAGAAATGAAAAATCAAAATTATGGCTTAAATTCATACGTTTTCGATTAAATTGATGCTTTAAACAGTCAAAGTTAGAAGCCAAAAAGGACAAGCTTATTTTGACTCAAAATTATCTTTTTCGAGATTCACACACATATTTGAGCCGAAAATAGAGTAGTTGTTGACTGGGAAATTTTGTCAATCATAAATTATCACGTCATTATTCTAAATTTAATGACGAAATTAAAATAAATTTTGCAACAATATTTCTTAAAATTAGATTAGTCAAAAGTTGGTATACTTAGAAATTGGGTTAATTTTTTTTTTTTTTGAAATTCAATTTTAATTAATGAACCCAAACATAGAAGTCCTAATCTCAATAGATAGACCCAATATATGAAGTTGGCCCATGTAGACGAGTTCAATAAAAATGTCCAAGGCCCTGGCTCTAAAGCCCACTAGTGCCCAAACCCAAAGTCTATAGAAACTCTATAAATAGTTGAAGTCTTATTTATTCTTAGAGATTTCAGAAGTTTGAAACTATAAAGAGAATTTATCAAAGTCGAAGACTTTCTAAAATTCTAAAGATTAAACTTTCTTGACACAATTGCTCTTTAAATCAAGATCGCAACTCCATAAACAAGCAACAATTAACTACAAAGAATGCACATAACATTCTTCAAATCAAGGACATATATTGTAACAAAAAGAATTAGAGATTGTGCTTCAAATTCACACATATTTTAATCAATACATACACATTTCTAATTTACACGCGTCTCGCAATTATTTTATCCGTCGAAATCTTGTGTGTACAGTGAGCATTATTAAAATGTCAGAGGTAAAAAATTTCAATTTTGAAACATACAACCAAACTAAAATTAAACTCCAAATTTAGGGACTAAAAGTGTGCATTACTGAAATGTAGAGTAAAAGTGTTTAATTTTGAAACGTAAAGACTAAACTGAAACTAGACGTCAAACCTAGAGACTAAAAATGTAATTTTCTCTTAAACCAATTATAAAGTTAATGAATCTATTATTTGTATAAAATTTATCTATAGTAATCATATTATGGTTGTAGTTTAGAGGTGAGAATTCCACGTTGTGGCCGTGGATACATGGGCTCGAATCCCAATAGCCACTTACTCATTTTAAATGAAACAAACGCACCCCACGAGTAGAAGTATTTTACACCAGGGTTTAGTTAAAGTGTACATAAAAATCTGTCCATAAACAATTAAAGGAGATCTGGTAGCATATATTGTCAAAAAAAATATAAAATAGTTAAGCATAGGTAAACTAACTCATTCACAAATATCAATAAAAGATGGCTCAATTACCTCAAAACTATTGACCAAAAGTTCCATTTTTTATTAAAAGAAAATGCACATCAAATATGAATAATAATACCAACTCCATCAATCTTATAATTCAATTATTTGATATAATGTTCTGTGAAAAAAAAATAGTAATAGCATACTAAATACAATTCCTTTTAAAGTCCAATATTGCCCGTCTGCTACTTGCTACTCAACGAACAAATATTGATACGACATATGATTATCAAACATAACATGAATAATCCGTTGCTTTTTCTTCATGCAAAATGCAGAACTTGCAACATACAGTAAAACTCAACTTCACATGCTTCAACTCGGTCCTTTCCTTCATGATCACGAAGGGAAAAAGATTCGGTTTTCGGGATCATATGCAGTGACAATAACGGCAACGAAAGCCCATAACATAAGGATGCTTATGACACCAGTTCTTACCAACTGATCAAAGTTTCCTTGTAAGTGATTATCAAACTCATACATTTGAGACCGTAAAATCGAATCATCATCGGCATGAACTCCTTCTGTAATCAACTCCCTGTTCACTGTCTCATTTGTATTCAGTGGCTGTATATCATGGAAGTCTACTTTTGAACAATCCGTGCAAGAGCATTTGCCACCAAGATACCTAGGTAGTGTTTGCAGGTACTCAGATAGAGCCTTTTTATATGTAGTCTCCCCCTCAATTTTCAGTTTTTTCCGGGTAACAGGTTTCAAAATCTAAAAAGAAAACACCATACTTTTGATAAGGAGAACTACTGCAAGATTAACATAGACATGGAGCGTATAGTTTGATTCGTAATCAAATTTAGGAAAGAAAAAACCAAGTGCAAAAGCTGGTGAAGTAACCTTACTTGAATAAAAGTTTGAGCAAGGAGACGGACAACGGGAGGAAGCCGAATGACAAACAAACAGCCGAGAAGGTTAGGGAAGTGATCTTGCAGAAGGGAAGAACAATATCTCATCATTTGCATGGGAACTCTAAAAGGAGTTAATCCTTCACAATCCACTAAAACTGTAATTTGAGGATTTTCTGCATCAACTAACTCAAGGACCCCATGTTCTACCTGAGATACTGGGATAAGAGAATTTCAGTTTTACACAACGTTAACTGAATGGTTAGAATTTAAAAGGTGAATTAAAAGATAAGAAACACCATTCCTTTGGGACAAATGTAAACAAATCATTAAAACGAGTTTATTAAACCGTCAACATGCTGAACAAGTATCATAATAAGGAAAGCAATTACAAATCACTTATCTCTCACTTTTTCTTAAATTTGTTAGTATTTAAGAAATCAATAATATAACCGGTTAGGATCTAAACAATTGGTTAGGATCTAAACAATTTTATTTATGTATTCAGCGGTGTGGACAGTGTTTTCAAGTCTATCGCCTTTCGTCGCCTATGGCCATCGCTTTGCACATAGGCAAGTATTGCACCTCTAAAAAAGCCAAGGCGAGCGCTTTCAATCAGGCCCTCGCATTTCCTCGTCATTTTGCGCCCTGCATCACCTTCACTCATGCCAAGGCGTGCACCTTGTTAAAGTTTTATTTATATATCAATATGCTAACTTGATAGCCATGAAAATAACCAAGAATTAGCTCATGAAGAAGTCCAACAACCATGCAACGTCATTTTAAAGATACTGAATTTGTTTGATTTTGCAATTTCAAAAACAAATAAATATATATATGGTGTGTTTAATTTTGATTAGAGTTATATGATGTATAATTCATGTTTTTTATACTTTCGGTTAACTTGAGTTTTTTATATAAATAATAATTTATATGTATGGTATATCTTATAATAACATAATTTGTGTGGTATATTATTCTTTTACTTTTTACTTTTTAGTATTATTTTGAAATTTTATGGGAATAAAACTATGTTATATAAATCAATTTATGCTAAATAGATTGTTTAGTTACGCAAGTATTTGATGCCCCTCTGTTCACTAAGGCCTCGCACTGTGCCTTGCGCTTTGTAAACACTGAGAAGCATAGCTTCGTCCCATATTCTCCTTAGAGAAGTTCAACCTAATTACAAAATTCAGATAAAAACCAATTGCGGTAAAAAACAGAGTAAAATACTATTCCTGCCCATTCTAACCAATTCCTTGGTCCCCACTCCAATTCGCACGTTCCCAAAAAAAGGACACCAATTTACAAAATTGCCTTCAAGGAAAACCCACTCAATCACCCCCTTTCTTTCCTCTTCGTTTGTAAACTTGTAGTGCCACAGGTTTATCGATACCCGCCCCTCAAAGAGCCACCTTGTCCTCAAGATGGAAATCAGGATATTGTTCATTGATAAATGTTGTCGGTTCCCATGTGGCATTGTTAGTGTGTTCCCATTGGATCAACACCTCTCTCTCGTCCCCACTGTTTGGTCCCTGTCTCATTCCCAACACTAAAGTCGGACGATACTGGCAAGACAGATCTGCTGCTAAATTGGCCAGCATAGGGTAACTGAACAAATTTGGGCCACAAGCTTTTCTCAACACTGAGACATGAAACACGGGATGTATAGTTACACCAACTGGCAGTGCTAATCGATAAGCGAGTGCTCCCACCTTTGCCTGAATTTGGAAAGGGCCAATGAAGCGTGGGGCAAGCTTTGGATGCTTGTGTTTGGACAAACTTGATTGGCAATATGGCCGAGCTTCAAATAGACCCAATCCTCCACCTCAAATTGTACATCTCGACGTTTCCCGTTAGTTATCTGTGTCATCCGGTTTTGAGCTTCAGGTATGGCCTCTTTAAGTTTTTTTAACCATATCATCTATTTCTTTTAGCTACAATCAACTGCTCCAACAACGCTCCGTCCCACTTCGTAAAATAGGAGGGGTGGTGGTGGTCACCCATTAACAACTTCAAATGGCGTGGTAGGGGTAGCTGAGTGATAAGAGGTATTAATAACTATATTCCACCTATGGTAGCCACTTACTCCACTTTGCAGGGGTTGTCATGGTGAAGCACCGTAGTATGCTTCTACACATCTATTAACCACCTCTGTTTGGCCATCTGTTTGAGGGTGATATGGCGTGTTGCGCCTCAGTTGGGTGCCCGACAACTGAAATAGCTCTTCCCAAAACAAACTTGTAAAAATTTTATCCCGATCCGATATGATACTCCTAGGATATTCGTGCAGCTGCACAACCTCCATAAAAATGGAAACAATCGATGCCACCGTGTAGGAATGCTTCAGAGCAATTAAAATGAAAATATTTAGAAAGGCGGTCCACCACTATTAAAACGGAGTCAAACCCGCCAAATATGGGTAATCCCTCAACGAAGTCCATGGATATGTCTTCCCGCACGCGGTTAGGAATGGGTAGTGGTTGGAGCAGCCCAACCGGGGTAAAGCTAAATATTTTGCTTGTTGGCAGATGGTATTTGCGACAAACTCACTGACACGGGACTTCGCTCCTTCTCAGTAGATTTCTTTGGCCAATCTTTGATAAGTCTTGAGTGAGCCTTGATGACCCCCGGTGGGGCTATTGTGTGCCTCATGAAGTAATAGCGGTATGGTAGGAGACTTAGCCAGTAGCACTAGACACCCCTGAAAACATAGAAATTCTCCTCGTAGGGTATACCCAGCAGGCCCTTGATTCAGAGCTAGAAGTGTTCGTTTAATCTCTCTGAGTTTTGGATCCATCATGACTTGTTCATCTATCACTGTAGCATTAATGCCCTGTGTCACGCTAAGTACTCCCAACTCTAATGTAGTCGGCAAGCGGGATAAGGCATCGGCACAGTGTTGTCAAGACCCCTCCTATACTCAATGCTAAAATCATAGCCCAAAAGTTTCACCACCCACTTTTGGTATTCCCTATCAATCACCTGTTGTTCTAATAAAAAGTTTAGGCTCTTTTGATCTATGCGCACGATGAATTATCGACCCATTAAGTAAGGTCACCATTTTTGAACGGAAAAGACAATAGCCACCAACTTCCTCTCGTACAGTGTTTTAAAAAGCCCAAGATGCAATGGCCCTCTGAGGCATGAGGTGCAAGGCGCACCTTAAGGTGCATGCTTTTTTACTTAAGGCGCACTATATAAAAAAGACATTAAAAATATACATCTAGGAATTTATGCACAATCAAAACACTTTCATGAAGAAAATTAAAGTTTTAACCAAGAATACTATACAAAACAAACATAAGATTCAAATATTAACCTTCATTTCATTGAAAGAAATGAAGTTTAATTGAGGAAAGTATATATATCATATATAAACTCAACTATAAACCTTCATTTCATAGAAAGAATGAAGTTTGAATAAAAAAATGATATATAAACACACATAAGTGATTCAAGATGTTTTGATACTTTAAATAACTTATCTCGCGCTACGAATGACCTAGTATGGGATCTCGCTACCTGGTCAGCGAGTCGGGGTCCAAGGGCCAAAACACTAAAAGAATAAGGAAAATAGTAAAAAGAAAACAAAAATACTAAAGCCCCCAACGCGCACGCCTTATTACACGCACTGTGCCTTTCCAAGGCGAGGCACAAATGTTGCGCCTGGCGCCTTGCACCTAGGCGCATGCCTGAGTGCCTAGGTGCGCCTTTCAAAACAGTGCTCTCGTATACAGGTTTGTCACGATGAGAAATTGGCAATGCCTTGCTGTAATTGGCAACATCCCCCACAGTTGTACAATACATTTTTGCAATTCTGGCCACCCCTTGCTAATTGGTAGCTCGTTTTCAACTTGATTTTCTTGGTTCTGAGTCGGCTGGTGATCCAGAAAAGGCTGCTGAACAGAGTGTCGAAGGAACACAGCCTACCGAATGTGTTCCGAAGTCCGCGGGGTCTACGTTGCCACGATATTGTTCTATGGAAGCGGGCGGGCTGTTAGAAGTTCGGCCCGGACGACCAAGTTTGATCAATGGATTCGCGCCTCTCCGATAAGATCATCTCCACGAGCTAAATCCGAAACTGATTTAATTCAATTAACAGTCCCCAGTCTTCCTTAGTGAAGGCCTACATCATTGATCTCAGGGATACTTAGGGATTTTAACAAGCTACAATCGCCCCATAGTTGAACCAACCAATCCTCAACGCGAAAAGACATATCCATCGTTCGATAATCAATAGCCACCTTCCCCACAGTTTCGAGCCATGCAACTCCCAATATCACATCAGCGCTGCCAAGAGGTAAAGGAAAAATATCGATAATAATAAGTAAGTTCAGAACGGAGAAGTACAACACCTGAGCTGCTGAGCATTTACTGGCGGCTTTTACTGCTTCGCCCGTGCCTAACATTACCCCATAGCTAGCTAACGTCTCGATAGCAATTTTTTATTCTTCCATGATACTTTCCGAGATAAAATTATGGGTAGCGCCACTGTCTGTTAAAACGACCACTTCGCATTCTCCGATCCTTCCTTTCATCTTCAATGTTTTCAATGAGCAGAATCCCATTATCGAATTCAGGGATAATGCCACCAGCGTGTGCGTTCCTAGCTCGGCCTTATTGTTTTCCTCCATCACTGTTTCTCCGCCCTCGTCCCCAATATATGTTATATTTTTGTTCTCGCCATTGCTTTGATCAACCACAACCTCCAACTCCAGGAACTCTTTTTTCTTGCATCGGTTGTTCGGGTACAAATTGTTCGTCGAACCGGTAACACAACCCCTTATCTCTTTTAACTCCCAGCTCGTTATCGGTCAATCTCTTAAACGCTTCTCCTTTGTTGATCGTTGTTGATGTACCCCCAGTCGTCACATTGCTCGCGCTACTCAACATCGCCAAATTGTATGCAATGGCACAATTTAGGCTAAAAGTAAAGGTTAGCGAGTTACTTGAACTCGACGATCCGGCCAAACCGACGCTCGATCCACTACTACCACGGCTCGTCTTTGTTGGGTTAAAGCCCATTTTCTTTTTCTACTGCACCTCCATATCATGCTCTATTAATTGGGCCAACATCAACTTCGCCTTCAAGGCCACATGCCTTAATTTCGGCAGCTCACTTTGAATGTCGCATTTCAGCCCACTTTCAAATTTTCCCTCCAGGGCCTCTTTGCTAAGCTTTTTCATGCCGTCGGCGAACCTTTCAAACTGCCTCAGATACTCGTGGACAGTAGAGTCCTATTGCAGACTCATTAGCCTAGCAAATTTATTTCCCTAATTTGATGACATAAACCTTTCCACTAATAGTTTCCGAAATTCTAGCAATGAGGTAATCGGTGTTCTATCGTCGGCATATTGGTGCCAATCAAGAGCCTCGCCTTCCAGACACAACACTGCCACCTCAACTTTGTCGCACTCGAACAGTCGATTGACTACGAAGTAACGCTCAACGCGATGAAGCCATCCAATCGAGTCATCATCCTCTTCACCCTTGAAAATGTGCACCTCCAACTTACGCAACCTCATATCAAATAGAGGGACGTCGCGAGCATTAGGGGCTGCGATTCTCGATTTTGCGCCGGCATCGTCACGCTTCTCCTTCACCCTCGCGACCAATTCCTCTTCCGCGATCATTTTTCCCTTGTTCGTGACGGTGCGTTTTGGTGACGTGATTACCGGTTCTGGCGAGTGCGACTTATCGAGCTGCTCCAATCGATCAGCAATCGTCGACATTTGTTCTTGGAGCTTTGAATTTTGTCTCCAAACGTAGAGACAAATTCGTATACCTTTCCCCCGTAACGGCTAACTACAAAATCCCTCTTGCCTTCAACGATTTCTCGTATTTCCTCATAATCTCCTTCAACGTCGATATGTTTCGCCTCCATTTTCCCAACCCTTCCCTAAATCGTTGGCTCTAATACCAAAATTGTTAGGATCTAAACAATTTTATTTATGTATTTAGACGTGAGGAGCATAGCTTCCGTCCAAATTCTCCTCAAAGAAGTTCAACCTAATTACAAAATTCAGATAAAAACCAAATGCTGTAAAAAACAGAGTAAAATACTATTCCTGCCCATTCTAACCAATTCCTTGGTCCCCACTCCAATTCGCACGTTCCCATAAAAGGACATGCCAATTTACAAAATTTCCCTTCAAGAAAAACCCACTCAATCACTCCCTTTCTTTCCTCTTCATTTGTAGACTTGTAGCGCCACGAGTTTATCATAACCATCATGAAGCGAGTGGCCATGAGCGTTATAAATAACTAAGAGGTGATGGTTCAATCCATGATGGTTGTCAGTAAGATGTGATAGATTCAATACATGGTGGCCACCTACCTAAGAATTAATTTCTAACGTATTTTCTTAACATCCAAATGTTGTAGTGTTAAATTGAGAAAAGTCGAGGTGAGCATAAGCTGTCTGGACACTCACATATACATAAAAAATAATATCAACCATTGTTAATAATAAAGTTTTAATATGAAACTTGGCTAAGAAATAAAAGGCAAAGTATTAAAAAATCACATGGAAGGAAACTCTCAGTTAGATAAAATGAAGAGACGTACTAATGGCTTGGGTAAAACGGGGTCTTTCTTCAGATGACAAGCTCATGCAAGCTAGCCCAAGCCGTACAATGAGACAAGGTCTGTGTTTCAGATCAAATCCATGCCAAAAAACCATATGTGACCACATGTCAAGCTCTGAAGATGAGAGTATCTTGTAGTTTTCTCTCCAGCGAATTGTCTTCTTAATTGACGTTATCAAACATGTAAAGTCACCATTTACAGCTGTATAGAATCTTTGAAGCTCATTCTCGTTAAATCTGCATTAATAAAAAACGCGGTAATTAGTTGCAAGCCTGCAGTAAAAAAAGCCCATGAATGCATTCATGGGATCCAATAACAATCAACCACACACACAGTCAAGTTAAACCCACTAGATACACATTTGTTTCCATCCTATAAGAGGAACAGATAAAGAGTAATCAATTGGAGGTAGATGAAACTTGCAAGTTAAATAAAAGGGGAATTTTCATGAATAATAAAAGAGTAAAAGAAATTCTAGAAATGTCAACATTTTACAAAAGAAATCATATACAACAAAATCCACAACTGGCCCTCATAAAAAGAAAAAAAAAATGCCCACACGTATAAATGCAACTCGCTCCATTCCAGATTTTCTAGCTGGTTCAATCTAGTCAAACAAACTGAAGTGAATCGGTCAAACGGATTGATAATTAAGTGAAGCTGATGAAAGCCAATCGCTTAAATCAGTTAAATAAGGGAAGACAGGGAAAGTTAGAAATTTGACTATTCTTTGCATGAAGGAAAAGAAAATGAAGTTACAGAAGGGAATGAAGAAAAGATTGAAGCAGAGAATTGAATGAAAAAAATTAAAAAACGTACTCAAGTTTGATGACTCGATTATTGACATAGATTGAAGGCAATCGTTGACACTGATTGAAGTCAAACAGTTAAACTCCTTGAAAAGAAAGAAAGTAAAACTGATTTAAAGGGTAGAGTTGGAATATAAAAAACATACCAATTTTGCTATATATGAAATCTTTCTAAAATGTTGAAAAAAATTAAAATAGTGATGCTAAAATTTGTTAACTACAACCCCTAAATAAAACTTGTACCTCATCAAATAAAAACATTGGTAGTTGTAGTATCAACATAGTTATTGTCATATTTGTTTTTTTAGATGAGAAATTCTTGTCATAATCATAAAGTTTAAAGGCTAAAATTTCAGTTCAGTATGATCAGTCAACAACAGCTATACGATTTGCAGCAATTCAAAAAAGAAATTACCTTTCTGGCAAACTAAAACCCTGAATTTCCAGCTCTTTAGGGAGCCGAACCAACCAACTTTCAGGTTCAATTCTTTGTGAAGTCTCATCAGAGGCTCTGCAAATTATGTGAACTATGTAAAAGTTAATAGAGTGATATGTAGAAGTTAAGCAAACAATCAACATTTAAAAAGAGATGGTTTTCATGAAATGAAGAATTTATCCACCTCTAGTGCCGTCTCTATACAGTACCTTACATCTGTGGAAGAGTTTTCAGAAGATAGTTCTGAGTTCATTTCAGAATATGAAGGGGAATCACTAATTTCTTCTGGGTTTCCACCCATAAAGTCTGTCTGCTCAGAGAGTGATGTTGCTACTGATAGTACAAGTAATGGCTTTGACAACATCTGAAAAAATAAAGGTAATATATCCTGAAGATACATATTAAGAATATAAGGCGGGAAGATTGAAGAATGAGAATCGTTCAATTGGGTTCAACAATAATTGGTTCATAGTAAATGCATCTACACATTTTGCCATCTTGACAAAAGAAATTGAAGGATGTAGATCATGCACATGTTTGCAGAAGTAATATCGGTTACTCATTTTTTGAGTTCTTAGTGCAACTAGGTTCTAGTTCATTCTTCAGAAATTAACATAACAACCAGATCCATATTCGAATCAAAATTTAAGATGAACCAATTCTGGTAGGCAAGACTCTCCATATTATTGTGTTCAATGAAGAATTGGGTCTGCATAATTAACTACCAAGAAGCAGGTTATGGCCATTGTCAACACAGAAAAAGGGAACATGCCTAAAAGCTAAAACACACGTCGCACATACAAGGAAACATAAACCAACACTAACACTCAACAAAATCATGCGATGATGAGACTATGCAGAAGTGAAGATATAGGCATGCTTACTTAGGTTGTATTCCTTAGATGGACTATATTCTTTCGTTTACACATTAGCAGACCAAAGAAAATGCCATAAAATACTACACCATTATGGGTAATACTAGCTAGGGTTGTCTGTCAAAATAACAACGTGATGGTCATAATAATAAATCAAGGAGAAGTTAACAGCATACCTGCATGCCTTTGACTAAACCTCTGAAAGGAGTCCATCTCTGTATCCACTTAAATGGTGGGTAGCAAAGAAGCTGCAAAGCTTGAAGACCTCGCCAAGCAAAAGGACACCTAGACTTTGCGAACCTTCTAACAGCCTCGAGTGCAGCAACTTTGAGCAAGAAAAATGTCATCTGACCAACTGCCCCATTGGCAATTCTGCCGTGTCCAAATGAAGTTACACTCCGAATAGCATTCTTCGAAAATGATTTAGAGTGAGAAATGCCAATTAAGCCTCTGTGAGGTTTTTTACGTCCACCACTAACATTAACTTCAGATATCATGTTCGATCCTGAACTAGATAACGTGTCTCCCATTGACAAATATTATTAATTTGCTAACTGCTCTTCTAACAGTACATTTTGAAGAGGGAAAACGATTGTCTATCCTTCTTATTAAAATTGCTAAAAGCTAATGGGATCCTACCCAAAATAACAACGAACAGACCATAACTGTACATACTTCAGAAATGAGATCGCCGAATATCGTCAACCTGGCAAAATCATAAATCAAATTACCGTACGTCGTCCATACTTCTCTTGTCCAAGAGACAATCAAATGAATATACACCGTTAATTAGAAAGATAATTAAATAATTCATTGCGATCCCAAAAAAATTGGATTATAAAGAGCCTAAGAATCAAAGTGAAAGCATAAAAAAGAATACAACCTCACAGACATCATTTGCAGACAAGAAACATCATTGCTCGTTCAGCGAAGTACCCAGATAGCTCGATTGAATCAAGACAACAAAATTAAGGAAAATGAAAAGAAAAAAAGAGTACCGAGATCGAAGTATTGGCGTGATTTCTGAACCGAGGTTGGCATTTCTCTGTAATTAAGATTTGGAAAGCAGGGAAAAGTTCAAAGATCGGGGGTTCTGGACGAAATTGAGGAAGATGAACACGCGGGAGCTATAGAAGCCACCACGTGACCTGTAGGCGCCTAATTTTCCGTTCTAGAGTAAGATGTCAAGAATAAGGTGTTGGAGCTCACGTGACCTTTTATGGTGCATTTGGAAAGAGTTTATGCGAGTTTATTAAGAGCATTCTTCAAATAATTATTAATTATTATTTATTAATTTTGATTTTTAATTCTAGTATTTTATTTAATTGAGTGATCCTGTGATTACATATCGGAATAAATATCAAGGTCAGCATAATTTATTTATAATTAGCTTTAAATATTGCTGGAATGAAAAAAAAAAAAAAAATAGAAAAAGTAGGTTGATCTGTCATTAAAATTCTCTATATATTTTGGTTAATTATTTTTTTTCTTACAGCCATGTCGGGTTGATGGAAAAATGAAGAAAATTAAGTAGTGTTCGGATTTGGAGAAGAGGAATAAGAGAATCTGAAATTCTTATTTGTTTTTAGCCTATCACAATTTAGTCCTCAATTTTTTCAACATCTTCTCAACTTTTAACCAGCATCTCATCAAACTCGAATTAAAATTTATATCAAATTTCATCTTAAAATAAATATATGTAATTTTTTTTAGTACAAATAGAGGAGGGAAACCACAAATCCTATGGACACTGATCAAACCTATAACGAACTGGATTAACACCAAACAATGAAATCATTATGCCACCAATCTTTTAATACTACAATCTAACTAAATACTTCAACTATTATAATTTCTCAACTAAAACATGGGTTTCATGCTACAACCAATCATAAGCCTTGTAACCAAATAAAATTTTATAAACTTTAAATCATGAATGATAGTTTCCAAAACTCTTTCAAATAAATCCTAAATATTTTTATTCTAAAATGTTGTGATTATTTGAACGATTGCAAGTACAATAGACTGAAAATAATAGTAATTGTCGAACACCTTGTTTTTATTGATATTTCAAGATAAACATTTAGAACCAAAATATAAAAGCAACTTGTGTGTTCTATTGATTTGTACAGGCCCCAAATCCAAAACCTTAACGTCTATAAACTCAAAACTAAATGTAAAATATCATACACTTTGATCACATTTGACCCTGACCATGTTCCAAACCACACCCACTAATGCTTTCAATGCATGAACCCTCACCCTTCCATGCTTAAGCGCTCTCTCACAAAACACTATAAGCTCTACCGCTCCACTACTTCACATTTGTCATTTTATGGCTATATCTCAACTTGTAATTAATTGGCTACACAAATAAATATCATATCATATATCCATTATCATATGTTGTATATATGTTCATTGATTATGGTAGTACTTAATTTAAGATAAAAAATACAGAATGAAATTTTCTTTTCTATTTATTAGGACAGATTTTGTTGACTAGATATCTAACTACTACTACAAAATTTAGAATAATTGACACTTGACATTTTTAAATAGTTGACATTTATAATAACAAATGTCAAATAAAATATCTTAAACATTAAAATCGTCAACTAATTTGAAAAAACGCTTCAAATTTTCAAATAGTTGACGTTTATAAGAAACGAAGGCCAAGTAATATATCTCAAACAAGAAAAGTGCCAACTAATATGAAAAGAGGTGTGTGAGCGGATTTATAAATAGTTGACATTTATAAGAAACGAACGTCAAGTTATATATCCTAAACATGAAAATCGTCAACTAATACGAAAAGATGCACGAAGGGATTTATAAATAGTTGATGTTTATGAGAAACGAACGTCATGTAATATATCTTAAACATGAAAAGCGTCAAATAATGTGATTTCTAAATAGTTGGCATTTATAAGAAACGAACATCAAATAATATATCTTAAACATTTAAAGCGCCAACTAATGTGAAAAGGCGTGTGGGGGCATTTATAAATAGTTGACATTTATAAGAAACATACGTCAAGTAATATATCTTAAACATGTAAAATGTTAACTAATGTGATTTTTAAATAGTTGAAGTTTATAAGAAAAGAACGTCAAGTAATATATCTAAAACATGAAATACGTCAACTAATGTGAAAAAACGCTTGATTTTTTAAAATAGTTGACATTTATAAGAAATAAAGGTGAAGTAATATATTGTAACATGAAAAGCATTAACAAATGTAAAAAATGCTTGACATTTTTAAATAGTTGACATTTATAAGAAACAAACATCAAGTAATATATCTTAAACATGAAAAGCATCAACTAATGCAATTTATAAATATTTGACATTTATAAGAAAAAAACATTAAGTAATTATATTCATAAACATAAAAAGCGTCACCTAATATCAAATAGCGCCTGTCATTCTTTAATAATTGACATTTATAAGAACCTAACATAAAGTAATATATATATATGTCTCAAGAACAACTCTATGTCTATGAAACTGCAATTGTTTTAGATTCAAGAATAAATATCTAGCAAAATTAAAGACTGGGCATATACTTTGAAAAAAAAATCATTCGTTTTTTATACAATTATTTTAAAAATAGCAAGACTTTTCAATTGAAGCCCATTGTAATATATTTTTTGGAAATGTGGTTGCATGCTTTTTTTTTTTTGTGATTTTTAATTGTGTAAAAAGTTAAGTACTTTAAATATATAATATAATTATTAAAAAGGGTTGGTGACACATTGGTTTTATTATTTAGTTGCAATCTAGTTCCACACCATGGCCACGATTTCGATCATGGAAATTGGTGCTAAGTGTGTCAAGTTTAAACAGACTTGGAGAATTGGTGTATATTTATAGGTAGCTTTATTTCACATTTTATCGTGTTTGTAATAATTTTTAACCATGAGTAGAATTGAGTATTCCCAATGGACTACTTGATTAGTCTTGTCATATCTTCCGAGCTATATCTTCTTACTACACTGAGTGCTTAGTGGGAAGCCAATAAAGAATTAGAGTTAAGAGAATTTTGATAATGATTTGAAAATTTAGAGAGAATAGAGATTTCTCAACTTATAGATGTTTTCTCACAATGAGATGTGATGCTAATAGAGAGCCTAAATAAGGGCCTCTATTTATAGCTTAGCATGTTCTTCAAATTAGGCAAGAATAATATCTTTCAATATCTAATATTAAAAGATATTGAAAAATATCTCTAAATATTTATATAATATAAATTTGCAATATATTTTTACTTAATAAAGGATTTTCAAAAAGTATGTCCCTCCTTGAGAGAATTCTAAAATCATACACATCAAAAGACGATCCCCAACATGAGAGGTTTATTGACCTAGTGTTGTTTGACTAGTTACACTCATGCACATCAAAAGATGATTTCATAAAGCATGAGTTCACAACTAACTCAGGATTAAGGTCATACTAGTATACAATCATTCTAATGAAATACTTGATCTATATCTTTAACGTGATTACTGGATAGATATAATATTTCTGGTTAAGTCCATGCAAAAACTCTTTCTTCATAAGTACTCCCACTTACATATCTCCACACGAATAACCAAGATCATGTTGTGTGTAACTATTATAAAGCGAGTCGTACCAACAATGTCACTAGAATTTTGGTACCCAACTTTAGTTCATATACTAGACAGTTTAGGTTATTCACTGTGATCTAGATCAACTTGTATGTTCCACATACTTATTCAAGTGTTCATATTAATAATCATGAGCATATATTCGTTAATCCAATTAATGTCATAGTGTTGGACGATGTTTTGATTCAAACAAACAATAAATGATAATTAATTACTCTTTAATAATAACTAAAAATACATTAAATGTTATTGTTTAAATTATAAACTACTAGGTCTTTAGGGCACAGTTCCTAACAATCTTCTACCTACCCTAAAGTCATAGTAAGACTATATACATGTTTAGCCAAACATCAAGCTCACACTTGCTATAGATCATAGAAGACGCCTCTTATAGACCTAAGCTCTTTAGATGAACCTCGAACACATTGCTAGGCGAGCCTTTGTAAAAGAATCAACAATGTTGTTAGCCACATTGCTCTTGGTGACAACAAATCCATCTCTATTCACTATCTCTCTAATGAGTTGATACTTTCTCTCAATAGCTTCCCTCTATAATAACTTCTAGGTTCATTGGAGTTAGTCAAGTCTCGTTATCATAATATTATGTGATAGGTTTATCCATGCCCATAACTACTTTCAAATCTATAAGAAAGTTTCTCAACCATATTGTCTCTTTTACTACTTCACAAGCATCCACATACTTAGCTTCATAGTAGAGTCTATGATGCATCATTGCTTGATGCTTCTCCAAACTACCGCTTTGTCGTTGAGGTTGAATATTGATCTTGACATGAACTCTTAGAATCCTTATAACTATGAAAATCAAAGTTTGTGTACCTGGTAAGGCTCAAATCATTAGAACCATACATAAAAATTATAATTTGTTATTATATGGTGATACTTAAGAATATTTTTTACAGCAATCTAATGATTTAATCATGTATTTGAATGATATTTACTAACAATGTCTACCGCGTAGTATATGTCAAGTTGGTCATTCCTTGATAGTAGTTAAGTATCCTACATCACTCTTAATGAGTAGGATATTCTCTACATATAACATTATGTAAGCTACTTTTTTGTTAATGATTTTCTTTTACACACAAGATTCATCAACATTTTGCTCAAAGTCATAAGATTTGATTACATCATTAAATCTCTTGTTCCAAAATCTGGACAATTACTTCTACTTATAAATGGATCTAACAAGTTTGTAAACCTTTTCGCTATTGTTCATTGGATTTAAACATCTCTGATTGGTTCATATAGATATCCTCTTCAAGATTGTCATTCAATAATGCAATCTTGACATCTATTTGCCAATATCATAGACATAATATGAGGTAATGGATAAAATGATTCTTATAGACTATAACATTGCAATAGGGGAGAAGATTTCTTCATAATTCATTTTTCTTTGAGTGGAGCCCTTTGCCACTAGTCTAGCCTTGAGGGCTTGAACCTTTTTAGCATATACACCCATTTCCTTTTGTTAGAAAAATGACCTAGACTTTAATTAGGATTGTTGATTTAATTAAACATAATTTTTTCTACATCAATTTGGTTAATGCATAGTTAATAAAGTTAATTAAGTTTAGTTAAAAAACTAATTTTGGAAATTAGTTTTTTTGGTTAAAATTGTTTAATTAGGGAGTTTTAAAACTAACTAGAAATTATCCTATGTTGCCAAAACTATGGTTTCCATATGCACTCTTTTCATATTATAAATATGTGGCTTCTCTTTACTAATGAAATTAAGCTTTTGATTGTTTTGAAAGAAATTGCCAAGATTAAAAGCTTAATTGTGTTTAAGTTTTGAAGGATTTTTTGCAAAAGAAATCAAGGGTGCTTTGAGTAAAAAAGAAGGAAAAAAGAGGACATTTGAGTCATTACACTCAATTATTAGAAGAGAGAGAAAGAAAGTGGGAGAGAAAAACTCTCCCATCTTCTTGCTTTGGCCGAGACACACACCCAGGTAGAAAACAGAGGAGAGACCCCGTCAAAGGGGGTCTCTGTCGGCGTCGCTTGCAGAGGAGAGACCTCGTCGGAGGGGGTCTCTATCGCTAACGCTTGCAGAGGAGAGACCCCGACGGGGGGGTCTGTGTCGCCGACGCTCACAGAGGAGAGACCCCGTAGAAGGGGGTCTCTGCGCCGATTCACACCGTTACCAACGTCCAGGCTTCAGCACAGGCCACCTGCTGTTCGTTTTTGCGATTTTCGGCTCTTACGTGGCTGGATTTTTGGAGTTCCATTTCCATTTAGGTGTTAGGGTTTCCATCCATTTTAAAGGTTTTATCAGTTTGAAGTGATTCTTGAAGAGTTCTTGATGTTCAAGAAGAAGAAGAAGAAAGCATCTCCCATACTAGGTTGTCTCTTTTTCCTTTTTCTCTTATTTCTTGTTGTTGCATAAGCAACATCTAGGGCAATTTTGTTAGTTCTTAAATTTGGCATCACTTGTATGGTTTTTAGTTCATGTTATTGCAATTGATTCTGTAATTGTGAACTTGTTCTTAACAAATCTTCTAATAAAATTACCTCACCTAGGCTACGCCTCAGGTGCTAGTGGATGTAGGACACACGTACCGAACCACGTAACTCTCAGATTTCTTTTTCTCTACTTTAGCTAATTTTTTACAGATTAATGCTTGCTGGAAAATTTTACCAATTGAGTAAAATCAATTAGCAACACTTGTAAATTCACTTTTTCGTTGTCAGTAAACTTCACAAAATTGATATATGCTTAGAGAAGGTCGAAAGGAAATAATTTCAACAGTGTGGTATCAGAGCCTAACTGTAGTTTCCGTCATATACTTTAGCATTTTCTTTCTTGAAAGTTATTAAAGAATCTTGCTAAGTTTAGGAAAAATTCTCTTAAGTTGTGTTCTTGAGAAATTTCTTGCCTATACTTAGAATTCTTGAATTTGAACTTACTTATTATTGTATAGTTGAATAATTTTCTTTGAAAAGAATAGTTGCTACCAATTTTGTGTTTTTTGTTTTAAAGAATGGCGACAAAAATTGAAGTTGAGCACTATGATGGAAAGAGCGATTTTGGTTTATGGAAAATCAAAATGCTCACAGTTCTTCGTCAACAAAAAGTTGACTATGCAATATCAAAGAAGGGAGAAATTCCATAAAGTATAACCGAAGAACAATTTTCAGAAATGAATAAGGCGGCTCATAGCCTTATCATTCTTCATCTATCGGATTCCATCATACGACAAGTGCGAGGGGAGCAAACGATATTGGGGCTCAACTTATCAAACGACATCCATTTCAAGTAAGATTTATCTTAAATCTAGATTCTTTAGTTTTGAGATGGAATCAAATAAAAGCATGAAAGATGACTTAGATGATTTTCATAAGATTGTATCTTAAATGGAAAATATAGGCGAATTCTTTACTGATGAAAATCATGCTATTGTTTTAGTGAATTCTTTACCTGATGTTTATAGTGATGTTAAATTTGCTATGAAATTTGGTAGGGATGCCTTAACATGTAGTGGTGTTCTTGCCGCTATTAAAATTAAAGACCTAGAATTACGAGAAATTAAAAAATATAATTCTGAGTCTTTGTATGTTGGAGGAAGAGTAGAGAACCGTCCAAAGTTTGTAAATAACACTAGTAAGAGAGATAAGAGTAAGGGATGACCTAAGTTTAGGGGGCCTAGTAACAATTCTAGGAAATGTTATAATTGTCATAAGGTAGGTCACATTATAAGGTTTTGTCCCGATCTTATAAATAAGTTTGGTGGGGGTAAAGGGAAAGAAGATACTAGTAATGTTAACATTAGTGAAGAATATAATGAAGTACTAATGGTTAGCACCACTAGTGATGAAAATGCTTGGATCTTGGATTCAGGATGTTCTTTCCACAGACACCTAATAGAGACTGGTTGAGCAACTTCCAATCTAGTGTACGAAGTAAGGTACTATTAGGGAACCGCCAAACTTGTGAAGTAGAAGGCTTAGGAACAATTCATTTAAAACTTCATGATGGTAGTATTCGAAGTCTAGACGATGTTAGGTTTGTACCTAAAATCAAAAGGAACTTAATTTCACTAAGTATGCTAGACAAGCTAGGATACACAATTAAGTTAGAGGGATGAGTCTTAAAAATCATGAAGGGAATTTGTGTAGTGATGAAGGGTCTATTAAGAGATACACTATATACTCTAGAGAGTTCAACGGTTGTAGGGTCAAGAAACCTAGCTAAAGAAAATGATAGCCCCAAATTTTTCTCTTTGGCATAGACGTCTAGGACACATGAGTGAGCTAGGGATTAAAGAGTTGATTAAACAACAAATTATTCCCAATTTAACCAATAGTAACCTACAATTATGTGAACATTGTATCTAGGGAAAGTCAAAGAGAGTAAAATTTGGTAAGAGTGGTATATTTTCTAAGAACAAATTGGACTATATTCATTCTGATTTGTGAGGACTGTCTAATATCTCTTCTAATGGAGGGGCTAGGTATTTTCTATCAATAATTGATGTTTTTTCTAGGAAAGTATGAGTTTATCTTTTGAAAAATAAATCTGATACTTACAATAAATATGTAGAATGAATCAATTATGTAGAAACTCAAACTAGTCTTAAAGTTAAAAGAATTAGAACGGATAATGGCTTAGAGTTTTGCAATTATGAAATCAAAACTTTCTATAAAGCGAAGGGAATAGCTAGACATTTGACCATAGTCGGTACACCCCAACAAAATGGGGTAGCCGAGAGGATGAACCGAACTCTAATGGAAAGGTTAGGTGTATGTTGTCATGGTCCAAATTGCCTCAAGCATTATGGGGTGAGGCGATAACCACGACTAGTTATATAGTTAATAGAAGCCCTTCAACCACTATAGGTTTAAAAACTCCTCAGGAGTTATGGCAAGGTAGTCCCCCTAATCTGTCCCATATGAAGACCTTTGGATGTTTAGCTTACGCTCACTCTAAAGAAGGTAAGCTAGATCCAAGGGCTAAGAAATGTATTTTCTTAGGGTACCCCAAAGGTGTTAAAGGATACAAGTTGTGGTGTTTAGATCAAAATGCTTCAAAAATCCTTATTAATAGAGATGTCATAAAAGTAGGTTTTGAGGTAGAGAAAACTAGTCCTATACCTGCGAACTCTTCAATCACTATAGAAATCGTTTTAGAAACCCCACCTCTTATAGCTCTAAAAAATCAAGAAGAAGAGATTTTAGAATAAGAGATAGAAGAGGAAGAAGAGGGAGTTAGTTTCAAGGTGGAACCTAGTTCCACCTTGAATATTATCAATTATCAAGAGATAGAGTTAGAAGAAATATTAATCCTCCTACAAGATATGGTTATTCCGATCTTGTTTCATATGCTCTTCTAAGTGCTAATGACTTTGTTGAATAAGAACCATAAACCAATAATGAAGCCACCAATAGCATAAATAAAGAAAAATGGTGGGTGGCTATGAAAGAAGAGTATGACTCTTTAATTAAAAATAAGAAATGGGTCATTGTCAACAAACCTTTAAATGTAAAAATGGTTGGGTGTAAATGGATTTATAAAATTAAGGAAAATCCTTTAGATATTAATAAGCCTAGGTTCAAGGCTAGATTAGTAGCTAAAGGATTCACTCAAAGAGAAGGTATAGACTATGATGATGTTTTCTCTCCCGTTGTTAGACATACTTCTTTTAGAATTTTGCTTGCCTTTGTTGCTCATTTTGATTTTGTGTTAGAGCAAATGGATGTCAAAATCGCAACTTTTACATGGAGAGCTAGAGGAGACAATCTACATGGATCAACCATTAGGTTTTGAAGCTCATAAACAAAGTAAAAAGGTATGTCTACTAAAAAGATCTTTGTATGGACTTAAACAATCTCCATGTCAATGTATAAAAAGTTTGATTCTCACATGTTATCCATTGGTTTTAGTAGAAGTAAGTATGATAGTTGTGTTTACTTTAAAGAAGTTTCCAAATCTGAAATGATTTACTTACTTCCATATGTAGATGATATGTTGATTGCAGGTAAGTCCATGAATGAAATAAATAGGCTAAATGATCTTTTGAATAAAGAGTTTGACATAAAGATTTAGGCAATGCAAAACGAATTTTAGACATGGATATTATTAGAGAGAGGAATAACAACAAGTTGTATTTGTCTCAATGTGATTATATAACTAAGCTAGTCAAAAAGCTGAACATGCATGATAGTAGGAAAGTGCAAACACCATTTGGAAAGCATTTTAAACTTTCTAGTGATGACTCACCTAAGACACCTAATGAGATTGAGAAAATGGTGAATATTCCTTATTCTTCAACTATTGGTAGTCTTATGTATGCTATGGTTTGTACTAGACACGATCTTGCACATCCACTTAGTGTTGTTAGTAGATTTCTTGCTAATCCCGAAGAACAACACTGAAATGCAGTAAAGTGGATTTTAAGATATCTTGCATGTCATACGTCTTTATGCTTATGTTATAGTAGAGACAAAGAAAATAAATCAATTGATATTATGGGTTATGTTGTTGCTGATTATGCCACTAACATTGATAAACGTAGATCTTTGATTGGTTTTGTGTTTAAATTGTTTAATTGTACAATTTGTTGGAAATCAAATTTACAATCCATTGTTGCTTTATCTACAACTGAGTCCGAATATATTGCTTTAACTGAAGCGGTAAAACAGGCCGTTTGGCTTAAAGGAATTGTATCAGAATTAAGATGTAGAGAGGACATAAATGTGATTGTGAGTTGTGATAGTCAAAGTGCTTTACATTTATCAAAGAATCATTCTCATCATGAAAGAATTAAACATATTGATGTTAGATATCATTTTGTTAGAGATGTTATCAATGATGGTTTAGTTCAAGTTAAAAAGGTTAGTACTGATTCAAATGCAGCTGATATGTTTACAAAAGCATTATCTTTTGATAAGTTTGACCTTTGTATGAGAATGTTGAATATGAGTGCAGGATAGTTTTTATTTTCTATGTATTATATTGATGTATGATTTGATGTTGTTTGCTTATTCCAAAATTAAAGTATATGCCAAGGTGGTTATTGTTAGAAAAATAATGGCCTGGACTTTAATTTAGTTTTAATTAAACATCAAGTTTTACTTACATCAATTGTTTAATGCATAGATAATAAGGATTAATTAAAAGTTTAGTTAAATAACTAATCTTGGAAGTTAGCTTTTAGTTAAAACTTAGTTAGAGAGTTTTAAAACTAACAAAGAGATTATCCTATAATTCCAAGTCTATGTTTTCGATGTGCACTCCTTTCACAACTATAAATATGTGGCATCACTTCACTAATCATTTAAGCATTTGATTGTTTTGAGAGAAATTGCCAAAGATTACCCAGTTTTTTTATTTAAGCTTTGAAGGTTTTCTTGCAAAGAAATAAGGTGTTTAGTGCAAAAAGGAAGTCAATACACTCATTTGGAAGAGAGGGAAAGAAAGAAGGAGAAATCTTGTAGCTTTACTCTTCTTTCTTGCAGTTGGCCAAGACAAATATCAGACAGAAGGAATCAGCAGCGGAAGGAGAGTTCCGTCGCC
Organism: Cyclanthera cordifolia; assembly: GCA_037832605.1. Taxonomy (NCBI): domain Eukaryota; kingdom Viridiplantae; phylum Streptophyta; class Magnoliopsida; order Cucurbitales; family Cucurbitaceae; genus Cyclanthera; species Cyclanthera cordifolia. The sequence goes on from JBBMEG010000004.1 coordinate 5,732,868, forward strand.
GTTGCTAGGCGGAAGGGAGTCAACGACGGAGAGAGAGTTTCGTCGCTGTTGCTAGCAAGCAGAGAATCAGCGTCGGAGGGAAGTTTCCGTTGCCGTTGCTCGCAATGAAGAAACCACGACGAAGCGGGTCTCCTTGCCAAAGCCTCTATCACCGAATCTCACAATAGCAGCTTCCAGATTGTTCGGGGCTGGTTCATTGAAGTGCAGATTCTATCCGTGTATTGTGATTCTTGAAGATCAAGAAGAAGAAAGGGGCCATCTCCCTCAATAAGTGTCCCTTTAAACTTTTTCTTTATTTCTTGAAATTGCATGAGCAATTTAGGGCAATTTTATTAGTTATCGAATCAACATCGTTTTGTATCGTTTTTAGTTCGTATTATTGTTTGATTCTGTAATTGTGAACTTATTCTTAATAAATCTTCTAATAAGATTGCCTCACCTAGGCTACGGCTCAGGTGCCCGTGGATGACTTACGTTCGGAACCACATAACTCTCTGTTTGATTTTTGTCTATTTTTTTAGCTATTTTCCTTTGATTAATGCTTCCTGAAAAATCTTATCAACTTAGTTAAACCAATTAGTATCACTTGTACATTCATAATTTTGTTGTCATTAAAATTCACAAAATTTACCTATGGTGAGAGAATGTCCAAAGGAAATAATTTCAAACAGTTTCTTCTCTTCTTCTTCCTGCATTCAAATCTCTGCCTCCAATGGAACCGTCGTCAAGTACATCATCGACACCTTTGAACTCTCCCCCTCCAGAGCGGTGTCGATTATGAGCTCTTGCAGAGGCCTTGATTCATCGGAAAAGCCTCAATCCGTTTACAAATATCTCTCGGATCTTGGATTCACCGACGCCCACATTCAATTGACGATTCGCAACTTGCCACAGATTGCATTTTGCAGAAATGCGTTCTTTGTATGTTGCTAACCCCTTTTCTTGTTTACATTTGCCCATTTCAATTTCCTCTCTTCATGTTTTATACTCGCTCACTAGCTCCTTCAATCCCTGCTGCACCAAAGGCTTCTGCTTCCATACCCACCAACTGTTCGACGAATTGTCTCAAAGAGATATCTCCTCCCTTAATTCCCTTCTCAACTCGTATGTGCACGATTACCGCCACACTGAAGCACGCTCTCTCTTCCGTCGAATGCACCGCTCCTGCTCTGCTCTCTCTGCCTACACTCTCACTGCTGCCTTGGCTGCGTGTTCGGCATTACCCACCTACGAATATGGCCAACAAATTCACGGTTTAATCATCAAAACCGGCACCTATTCTGGGATTGTTACTAAAACATCCATCTTGGACATGTACTCCAAATGTGGGCTTCTTCATGAATCTGTTAAAATCTTTGAGGAGATGGAGTTCAAGGACGTGGTTGCGTGGAATGCGTTGTTGTCGAGCTTCTTGAGGGAGGGTCTTGCTGGAGAAGCACTCAATGTGTTTGAGGAAATGAAGAGGGAAAAAGTGGATTACAGTGAGTTTACTTTGTGTTCAGTGCTTAAAGCTTGTGCAGCTTTGAAAGCTTTTCGTTTTGGTAAGCAAGTTCATGGGGTGGTTGTTGTGATGGTTAGAGATACGCTTGTTTTAGGTACTGCATTGGTTGATTTCTACTCTAGCGTTGGCTGTATTAGCGAAGCCATGAAAGTTTACAATAGTTTGAATTGCGTAAAGGATGTTGTCATGCTTAATTCTTTGATTTCTGGGTGTGTTAGGAATAAAAAATATGCAGAGGCATTGTCATTGATGGGCAAGATGAGACCTAATGCAATTGCATTAACAACCGCCCTGGCTGCTTGCTCTGAGAATTCAAATTTATGGATAGGGAAGCAAATACACTGTGTTTCGATCCGTCACGGTTTGACATCTAATACCCAACTATGCAATACTTTGCTGGATATGTATGCTCAATGTGGGAATTTTTTGAATGCTCGGACAGTGTTCAATGGAATTCGTAATAAGGATGTAGTATCATGGAGCAGCCTGATACAAGCATATGGAAATCATGGAGATGGGCTAAAAGCTTTTGAACTGTTCAAGATGATGGTGGAGGGAAGAACTGGAGTGTTGCCAAATTCAGTGACATTTCTTTCTGTCTTATTTGCTTGTGGGCATTCCGGGCTGGTGGAACAGGGTCGAGAATGTTTTAATCTAGCCAAGGAGAAGTACAGTTCGTTTCTAGAACCGGAACACTATGTTTGCTTCATAGATATGTTAGGTCGAGCGGGTAAGATCGATGAAGTTTGGAGTGTGTTCCATGATATGGAGATGTCTGGTGTTAAAGCTACTTCAGAAATATGGGCAGCATTACTTAATGCTTGCAGTCTTAGCCAAGATGCTTCAAGGGGTGTGTTTGCAGCCAAAAAACTCCTCCAATTGGATCCAAACAAGGCGGGACATTATGTGCTGATATCAAATTTTTATGCATCAATAGAAAAGTGGGATTCAGTAGATGAGTTGAGGAGAATCATGAGAGAAAAAGGCCTGGCTAAGGAAGCTGGGAATAGCACGGTCACTTCTCGTTGCGGCCTAGCATACAGAAGTTGAAAGAATTGGAACATCCATAATGTGATAGTCAAAGGTAGTTTTTAATGTAGAAAAGAAAGATACAGCTTTACTTATTGTGGTCGAAGTATCTTGTTTTATATCACTCATAACTCATTTTGATCCAGACTGCCTATTTTAAAGCTCATATGGCATTAATGGCTTTCATTTAAGATCTTTTTAGGCACATGGAGACTAAATTTGAAGCCAAAACCCTGAACCCTTTGTCCCTAAACCCTAAACCCTAAACCCTAATATATATATATATATATTTTGTAATTCAATTACATTTAGGAATTGATGGACTCCAATTAGTAATTCGTACATGATACAAGTAGAGCTCTGTCCTTGTTCATTAACCATATATATGGTTAATCATTTCAAACTATCCCCCATTGGTGTTTAATCTAGGGAATTTCACTGGTTCCACAAATTCTTTCGTCAAACTGATCAATGAAATTGAACAAGTTGTCTATTTGATGGACTGATATTCACAACCTCTATTGTTGCTGGTGATAAGCAATTTTTTTTTTTTCTTGTTTGTCGTCTCAAAAGGAATATTTTCTCTTAATTTAGTGTTTTCGTACGTCTTGTTTATTCCCAAATTCATTGGTATATGTATGACATTATTTTTCCTCCGTGTAACGGAGTATTGATTATGAAAATAGGAAGAATAAATGTTGTATTTTAGCTCCCTATAAAAAGGCAAGTATTTGGAGTAAAACTTGGGTACTTCCAAAGAAGTACAAGAAGACAAAAATGTGTCACATGAGTTTATAAAAATGCATAAAAAAATACATGAAAAATAATGATTTAATTAATGAAAGAAAAATGATATATTGAAAATGTAACATTGTATTATCCTCATAGATGACGAGAAGCATCCAGAAGTACTACTCAAATATTTATATAAAGGATAGGTAACAACTTACGTAAATAGAATATGAGATCTCTTCTCTTACATTACATCTAACTGATGTTAAACATAATATGTAACCAATAACAATATTATCTAATATCCCCTTGAAGCGGGACAATAGAGATCATTCGGTCATTCGGTCCAAACTTGGAACATATGGTGTAAACAATGGAGATGTCAATAGCTTGGTGAAAATGTCTTTAAGTTGAGCTTAGCTGCTAACAAGCGTGAGCTTTAGAAAATCAACAGTGATCTTGTCATGAATGAAATGACAGTCAACTTCAACGTGTTTGACTCGTTCATGGAATACTAGATTATTGACCAAGGACACGACAACCAATCATATTATCACAAAACAATAGTGTATATATGGGCCGATATCGGAGTCTGAAGATCAATGAGTAAGTAGGACAATCACAACATTTCACATGTAACTACATCAAGACCCTGATACTCTACTTTTGTGGAAGATTGAGAAACGGTGCTTTGCTTCTTAGACTTCCACGAGAACATGTACTCACCAAGAAAGACGTAAAAACCTATAAAGGCCCGATCCAGACTAGGGTCTGATCTAGGCCAATGCCCTAAATACATGAGTTAAAACTAAGACGTAATGACTAAATACCTTATTTTCTATTAAAAAGATAGTAGTTCTTAAATAAAACGTGAAAGTTGGATACCCAGTTCTAAAACCAAAGAAAAACAGTAAAACAATGTATACCAGTACATATTTCTGAGTGAAAATCCAGATAAAACCATATGCGGAAAAGAATAATAATAAACAAACACAACCAGACAGGCCCATGGTCTTCACAACTCTTGATCAGCCATCCTGGTAGAGACCGTGCGTACCTGCAGATGCCCACAAAGAAAAGGGTTGAGTTGTTAAAATCAGTAAGGCTCCCTTATTGGGATAAGTACAAGCATGATTATAAATGTAATATAAGTCAAAAGACAATGCAAGATAAATGATAATACTGGGACCTCAATAGGGCTTGCAGTTCAAAGTTTTCAATGGATGATAAAGGTGACACCGGAGCTACCCTATAGGATATGCCACTCCCGAGCTTTAATAAATAACGTTATGCACCACCAGGGCTACCCTTGTAGGAAAATGTCACTCCTATGACTTCAATACGATGCTTGTTTGTAAATTTCATAGATGCATATATAAGGTGGATACATAGATTCACATCAATACAGTTAATAAATCAACAGCTGCATTGTGAAACATGCCAGTTTATTGTAAATCAAACATTTAGTTTATATATATATATATATATATATATATATATATATATATTGATAGCATAACAGTTACATTCAATAAACGTCACGTAGTAAACAGGGCAATCAATGCAATCAATGAGTGTATTTCCACCTAATTCATCCTATACATGCTTTTATCTATCCACTACACCCCAATTTAAAGATAAGATTCTCTTACCTTGGCCTAATTTGTCCTTAGAATGCTCGAACTACGAGTTCTGGAGCCTTCCCCAATTTCAACCGGCCAAAACAGGGTCAACAAGTAAAAATTAGCGCCTAAAACTATAAAAAATGGACACAACGTCGAAATTACCCAAAAAACACTATCTAGAAATTTTCCAGCGACCGGTGACGGCGCGTGAGTTATACGCGCGGAGGACGACCGTTGTAGGCTTGGGATACGTGGCACGGCGTTGATTGGCTAGCGTCAGGCTCACTAAACACGATGGCTTGGTTCTGGACGACCACAAGCTCGATCAAAAAAATGGAAGGCTCGGATTGGATGGCGCTAACAACGAGATTCGACACGTCAAGGCTGTAGGCGGTGCTCCTAGCTGCAGGCGATAGCACTAAAAATGAGACGTGTTTTGATTGGCTCCAAGGAAATGATGACGACACCCACACGCGAGGCGACATGCGTCGGCTTCTCAGAGGTGCAAAAGGTTGTCAGCGACCGGGCACTAAAAGCGATACAGTTGTCGGCTGTTGTAAGCGGCTGTCGGTGGCTGTCGGCGTTGTTTTCAGCAGCCAATGATTGGCGTGTCAGCAATTGTTGGAATGTAGAGAATATGGTTGGGTGGTGTTAAAAACGTGAGAGACAAAAATGATGAACCTAATCATTTTGTCTCTTTTAGCTTAATATATAAGGACAAAATCGCCTGCAAAATGACCATTTTGCCCTTAATTTTCATATTCCGACTTCACACTTCTCTAGATATGACTTATTTAAGCACAATTAATCAAAAAAAAAAAAAAAATCAAAATGACCCCGGAAGTCCCGATAAGCCCAAAAATTACAAAACTAACCTTGAATTTCAAAGGGTGGAAAACCCGAGTCGTTACAAAACTAGTGGTAAAATGACGTGTCTATGCAAGAAGCTTAGTCTTAATCAGCAAAGATTCGTAACGGAGAATTTCGAGGTAGGTTCGAACATAATTATATGGCATGAAGAACCTTTCAAATACCTCCATTAGTGATGCACTACTGTTAAATGAGATTTGCAAGAACGAGTGTCATACTAGCTTAGTTTGTTAACTGCATATATCATGTCAATGAGGGATACCGTGAGATATATGAGCTACTCAACTAAATGCTTGTAGATACTAGGATCAGCAAGGCATCACCGTGGTATCCAGAAGCTTGATCTTTGGATCAATGGGAAAACTTATGACTTTGCTTATGAAAAACAATATCTTCCAATATCTTGAGAATGTAATGCCCTTGGGAGACAAAAAGTCCCTTTATGGATCTAGCCATCTCCAGGTCAATGATCCTTACGATGGAAAAACTGATGCAATATTCTTTTCAAGCCATTAGTATAGGTTATGTTAGCCCCAATCAAGATGATGTCATCGACGTACATTGGTATATAGAGCTTTTTCCTCACGCGAACAACGATAGTTGGATTTGGACTGTACGAAATCCTAAGTTATCAAGGTCGATTAGAACTTGGCATACCACTATTGCAATTCCTATTTAAGGCTATAAATAGACTTATGTAATCGACAAACCATTTAAGTGTTGGCAGAGGTGCCTTGATTTGTGTTGTAGTCAAGTAGTAAGGCATATATACCTTATAGGTAAAAATTCTATTTAAGAAAGCATTGTGCTAATCAATTTAGAGTAGTGGCCAATTCTTTGAAACTATAAGGAGAAGTAAGAGTCTCATTGTAACTAACTTTGTAATGGAGTGAATGTTCCTATAAAATCCAACTCGTTCTGCTGCATGTAGCATTTGCCTACTAACCCTTTATAGTGCTATAAAAAACCATTCGTCTTGTATTTGATCTTTCGGGAGTTACAAAGGAAACCTCGAGCTCATATTGGTCATGGGTTGAGAACGGGAATTGAATTCTATGAGATATAATTTAACGTTGTTCCTCTGTAGCTCAGTGGTAGAGCGGTCGCCTGTTAACCGATTGGTCGTAGGTTTGAATCCTACTTGGGGAGATTTGATTGGTATCACATAGGAATGATTACTTTCAATTTCCCACTAAAATTAACTACCTGGAAAATACCAGCGACGCTGTAGAATCTGGCAGTGGGAAGTAGGTAGTTATACCCCTCTATAGTACATTTTGGCATACATTTGATGTGGCAGGCTTGAACCTCAAAAAGGGCGAGGAGTCATACAACTCCAAAACATAAAGGAAATTACAATGACATGAAAAGTAAATTCTATACTAGAAAAGCATGATAAAAAACACTAGGCATAGATACGTGGGCGGTGAAGAGTTTCGCGATTCGGATGCGCTGCAAGGCTCAAAAGAACGAGTTAAGGTGGTGTTAAGCTTCAAAAAATATAGGCTCGACAAGCCTTCCGTGGTTCGATGGCACTTTGCAATGGGATTCAATTCTCAAATTTTGAGTTAATATCTGATGAACATGCGATCTTTGAGTTAATATCTGATCTTTGAGTTAATATCTGATGAACTTGCACCAAATCCTCCTCAAGAATTTAAATATGGGGAAATGAAGGAAGATAACTCTTTGAAATTTAAGACACAATAGAGAAAAAGACCTAGAGAGAATAACATATTCGTATATAAACCTTGGGTAAAAGTCCACTTATTTACATATACGCTACTAGGTCTAAAATGATTTATTTACCACTCTTAGAAAAAAAAAACACTTATTCTCTAAAAGGCAATGCCATTTAAGTCATTCAAGAGCTAAATAAACATTTCAAACCCCCTCTAGAAGTCCGGGAATCCAAAATTATCTTGTTTAGAACGTATTGAACGTCTGGGCTATTACTATTCCCCCCTAGGAACATTTCATCCTTAAAAGTTGCCTAAGGCTAGAATAACTCCAGATAACGAGAGCGCATGTCCTCTTCACTCTCTCAAGTAGCCTCCTCAACTGACTGACTCCTTCAATGAAGCTTAACCCAAATGGTTTCACAACTTCTCAGAATCTTTCTATCTCGATCCAAAATCAGCATAAGTTTCTCCTTAAAACTCAAATATGCATTATGTTGCAACATCTTGTGATCAATTGACATAGTTCATATTGTTAGGAATTGAGGTTGATTTATGAAATTAACGCAACGAAAGTGTGATTTCATTTAATTTGATTAATCATATTAATCTAACATGCAACCCTTGAGTGATTGATTAGTTATGAAAATGGCAAATACTCACAAAGTTGACTACTCTGATCCATTTTGGCACAACTTTAACTATGAGTAGGATCCGATTATTCATAGTGAACTTCTTAATTGGTCTTCTCCAATCTTCTATGCTATATCTCCTTGCTATACTAAGTGCTTGATGGGAAGCCTTTAGTGAATAAGAGATGGGAGAATTTTCTCAGAGGTTCAATAACTCGAGAGTAGAGATTTCTGAAAATGAGAAGAGTTTCTCTATTTGAGATGTGATGCCTATAGCGAGCTCCCAAGGTCTCTATTTATAGGTTTAGGTTGACCTAGAGTCTTTGCAACCACAATATATTTCAATATCTTATATTAAAATATATCAAGAAAATCTCTCTAAATATTTGTCTAATAAATATTTGCAATATTTCTTCCTTATTTAGGATTTACACGAAAATCATCTCTTCCAATAAGGTTCTTTAAGACTCTAATTCCTTAGACAATGAGATCCATGCATAAAAGATAAATGTCCTTTCTTGGAATTTCGCATAGCATACCTGACAAACATCTTGTCAATGTATGATACCTAAGATAAGACTAGCATTTTATTGAACCGATCCTTTACTTTTTGAATCCCAAGTACGAATGAAGCTTCGCCTAAGTCCTTCATTTGGAATTGGTTAACGAGTCATTCGTGGATATCATTTAAATATCCTACATCATTCTCAATGAGTAAGATATCATCTACTTATAACAATATGAATGCTACTCTTTTTTTATGATCTTCTTGTAAACGCAAGGTTCATCGACATTCTGCTCAAAGCTATAAGATTTGATCACATCATCAAATCTCTTATTTCAAGACCTATATTCTTGCTTGAATCCGTAAATGAGTTTAACAAGTTAGCAAAAATTTTGCTCTTGTTCCTTAGATTCAAACCCTTATGGTTGGTTCATGTAGGTTTCCTCTTCAAGATTCTCATTCAAGAGTTCACTCTTGACATCCATTTGTTATATCTCATAGTCATAATATGAGGTAATGGATAAGAGAATCATTATAGACTTTAACAGGCAAATAGGGGACAATGTTTCTTTATAATCCACTCATTTTCTTTGAGTGAAGCGTTTTTCATAAGTTTAGCCTTGAAAGTTTGCACTTTCCCACCTATACCCATTTTTCTCTTGTAGATCCACTTTCATTCTATGAGTTTTACATCCTTAGAAGCATCTACAAGTTCCCAGACCGAATTAGTGTACATAGACTCCATTTCGAGGTTCATGGCTATAAACCATTCATGTCTATCATTATCCTTCATTCCCTTTCTAAAAGACAATGGATTTTCAACAACATAATGGATAATGTTGTGTCTCCAAGATATCCATGTAGGGATCTGGATTATTCCTAATCCTTTCACTACATCGTGGCATGCGTCTTTCGTGACAGGTGGGAATTGATTATCAAATCCGAAAGACTTATCAACTATCCTAGTTGATGAGTTTACAAATTCAGTGTTTGTGAGCTGTCAACAAATCTTGTTAACCTACCTAGAACAACACTTGTTATAGGGTTTATAGCATTATAAAAAGATAAATATTTCAACACATTTTCTGAGCAAGGTTTTTCGTCTTTAATATAATTTTTTTCCAAGAATAGTATAAATCAAAGCAAATGAATAAATTACAGAAATGAAAGAGTGACACAACATCCACGGTCCTGCAGCTCCGGTTCAGTCATCTTAATAAAGCCCGTGCGTACCAGTAGAAGCCCACAAAGAAAATGGTGAGTTGTTAATTCAGTAAGTATCTCTATCTTGCGATCAATATAAACATGAATAAGGAAAATGAACATGAATGAAATGTGGCAAACAAGGAATCAATGAATGGTGATGTCGGGGCGACCCAGGGTAGGGCTTCGCCAACCCAGTTTTGAGACGATACTTGTTACTAGCCTGGGTATCCCATGCAATAGGATTCGCCTACCAATTCTACTTTTGAAGATACGACACACCTGAGCATCGTTGATTTAGAATTTCAAGCCAAGTATAGTCTTAAATACACGGCATGCCTGGGCATTGTTGATTTAGGATTGCCGGCCAGGTCTTACTGTAAAAGATCAATCGTGGGCTTTCATGGATCAATATAATCATAAATGAATGAATTCAACATGCTTACAAAGAGAATAACATGCGCAACATATATAGGATGTTTGCCTAACATGAATTTTTAATATAGTTCATCAAGACAATCAAGTCAACAACATGGCCAAACAATCATTCACGCATGTACCCTAGACGTGCTCATAAATACCCAAGGAATCCCAAGCTAAGAATATGTTCCCTTACCTTGGCCGATTTTTACTAAATTAGCTTTACAAACAAAAATTGGCCTAAACAGGGCAAATGAGTCAAAATTAGCACTTAAAACCATCCAAATCGAAATTAGAGCATTAAAATTACCCAAAAATCACTATCTAGAAATTTTCCGGTGAGGTGGCACCAATGCGTGGCCGAAATACATGAGATCCATACGCAGGGGGACCAATTTTGGAGGCTCGGCTGATGCATGGCACACACTGACACGCGAAAGCATGTTCAGACGACAAAGATAGCTGGTTCGGGATGCATTGACAGGTTTGGAGCAAGTCAGCTAATTAAAAGTTGAGAAGCAGAAGCGCTGCTTCTCGAGGCGACAAGATCTGACATCGCAGGTGACTGTCGGGGGCAAATCACTACCCGACACGCGCCGTCTCGCGATAGGTCATTGGTGGCTGTTAGAGGCGCACGTGGGGAAAACTCTACTGTAGGCACTGATAGGCTCTGAAATCTACGACGATTGTCGAAAAGTTGTGCCCTCTGATTGGCAGTGTTAGAAGCTGTCGGTGGTAGCAGGTTTTGTCTCCTTTGGTTTAGAAAATCATAAAAAAATAAGAGGAAAAAGTGATTGGTGGCTGATAATGACCTAATTAGTGTGTTTTGTCCTTATTGAAATGTGAAAAATTGCCCTAAAAATTATCAAAATATCCTTAGGGCTAAAATTAACAATTTTAACCTTTTTTTTATTCCAACTTTACCCCTCTTGGGTTTAAACTTACTTAACTACTTTTAAGCCAAAATTAAATTAAATTAAATTTTCGGGCGTCTCAATAAGTCTTAAACTAAACTTTAATGGTATCAGAAGAAAATTCGGAAGGTTACAAAAAGGTTTGCAAACTTGTTCAATCTATTTATGGATTAAAACAAGAATCTAGGTCTTGGAACAAGAGATTTGATGATGTGATTAAATCATATGATTTTGAGCAGAACATTGATCAATCTTGTGTTTATAAGAAGATCATTGACAAGAAACTAACATTTATATTGTTATATTTAGATGATATCTTACTTATTGGGAATGATGTGGGTGTGTTGCAATATCCAGTACTGGCTAGTTAACCAGTTCCAAATGAAAGATTTGGGTGACGCTTTGTAGTTCTTAAGATATAGATAATAAGGGATCGGTTCAAGAGAATGCTAGCTTGTCTCAGACATCATATATTGACAAGATGCTTGTCAGGTATGGGATGAGAGATTCCAAAAAGAGCCAACTACCTTTTAGTCATGGAATCTTATTGTTTAAGGAAACTAGTTCTAAGACACCTCAAAATTTGAGGAAATGAGACAGATATCCTATGCATCGACGATAGAAAGCTTGATGTACGCTATATTGTTTACAAGACATGACATTTGCTTCGCGATAGGAATTGTCAGTAGATATCAGTCAAATCAAGGATTGAATTAGTGGACAACGGTTAAGAATATACTCAAGTATCTTAAGAGAACGATAAATTATACGCTTGTATACGGTTCTAAGGATTTGATTCTTACTAGGTACATAGACTCTGATTTTAGAACTGATAAAGACTCAAGAATATTCACATCAGGATCAATGTGCACCCTTAATGGCACAATAGTAGTTTGAAGAAGCATAAAGCAACGATTAATTGTAAAATCCAATATGGAAGCTGAGTACGTGGCTGCTTGTGAAGCTGTAAAAGAGGTAGTATGTTTGAGAAACTTTCTAGCAAATTTGGAAGTAGTTCTGGGGATGGATAAGCCAATCACTTTATATTGTGATAATAAGGCTTGAACAAAGGGAACCTGCCTCTCATTGGCTTGAGAGAACATTCGTTTATAGTGTGACTATAAACAACTTGTTGATTAGAGAAATCAGTTGCGCTTAAGGAGAAAGATGTAACACTGGGTAGAACGAATATTTTGACCCAGTTGTGAATTACGAAAAAGCTCGTGAAGAATCATATCACAGATGATCGATTATATTCGTGACACTAACTTGTCTTATAGTGCGAAAGAGTTTGGCACAAGCCCAAAGAGAAATTAGATCTCAGGTCGTTGAAGCTTTCAACCTATAGATTCACCAATGTAAAGACCCAGCTTTTTAAAGAATAAAACCCAAGACCTTACTCAACAGCAATGCACGAAAATCAGCTATAAAATGGATTTTAACGGATAAATCAGTGCATTTATTGAAAATGATTACACAGTGGGATCCCGAAAATATTTAATAAACTCAGAAAGTAATAATCATTAAATATACGAAATTGAAAATATGCTAGAACTTATCCTAGACTCCAATGTAACGTTTCTCATAATCGCAGCAGCCTGGTCAGCATCCCGATCCAAGTACTTGGAGAAAGTCCACCATGGAAAGGATGAGTTGTGACACTCAGTAAGAATCCTAACTTGGGATCAGTACAAACATGTATAAAATAAATGGTTTGCTTATACAAAAGATCAGAAGATGCATATGATGAATGATAATATCGGGACGGCCTCAATAGGGCCCTATAGTTCTGAGTCTTCAATAGATAGTATTGGTGACACCGGGGCTACCCTGATAGGGTATGCCACTCCCGCGCCTTCCATAGATAAAAGTTTACACTACCAGGGCTACCCTCGTAGGGCCATGCCACTTCCGGGTCTACCCTTGCAGGGCATTGCCACTCCGAGGCCTTCATTATAGATGCATATGTAATGCATATTTTCAAGTTCATATCAATAAGGTTAATGAATCTAATAGGTGTAACAAGATGACATGCTAGCTTATCATGAACCAATAACGCAGTTCATCGATACATATATAAATCGTTCATAACATAGGAATAATATTAAGTAGACGTCATGCAAACAACAGCGCAATCAAATACATATCATCAAGTAAATTTCACCCAGTTCATTCTACACATGCTTATAATTACTCACAAAATCCCAAGTTAAGGATAAGATTCCTTTACCTACTTGAATCCACACTCGAGCTTCTTAGCTCCAATTCCATCATTTGGTGAAGGCCGGTACTCAAAATTTGGCCCTATCGAATGAATATGTTAGAACTAGCACCTAGGACTCTTAAAAAATAACTCAAGACGTCGAAATTATTAAAAGGAACCAAACTTAGAAAAATGAGTTTTCGGGTCTCGAGACTCTGTCAACCTGGTTGACCGATAAAAGTTGGTCAAATCGGTCAAAAATCAGCCAAAAGACCTCTCCTTTTTAATAACTCATGGCCTAAATGCATGTAAATCAATGCTAAAGGATTTTAAAAAGCTATTTTACATGCACCATCAACACTTTATGAATTCGGTTAACAAAGATAACATGGCTTAATCAAACACCCTAGGTTGGTCCATTAGACAAGAATTGCTAACTTAGTCAAATAGGCAACACGCTAAGAATTTGGTCAAACTTCAAGTAGAGACATAGACCAACCATGGTGGTTTTAACAAAGTAACCATGGTTTTGACAAAGTAAGCTTTATTTATGGAGTTTCAACATTTGATTAAGGATTCATTAAACCATACAAATCAGGAAAAAGTGTTTAGAAACAATTGGTGTCTAGTAATGGGGTTTAACATCTCAACAACAAGGATCAATTTATTGGTCTAAGCACAACAAGACCAACTCAACCTAAAAAAAAAAAACTTCGTACTTCCATAGTTTAACAAACATTTCATAAAAATCAATACAATACGTTTCCAAAATTTAATCTTGGCTAACCAATTAATCAAGAATTTATCAATGGGTTAAACAACAATTTTGGGTTACGAAAATACTCGTTAAATCGAAGATGAAGTGAGGAAATCTCACATTTGATGCACAACGACGAAATGAAAGAAGCATATAAAACACAAGAAAATCGGCGTGAACCCCGGCACAACGACACACTCCTTAGCAGCGACCTACCTTGCTTACGACGGCAAGTGATGCTCGATCTCAATTCGACTTATCACAAGCGACGCTCACAGCGCTGTAGATGATGGTACTCGACCCCTCAACGCTGGCGAAGCCTCGAAGGTGGACGAGTCCTCGCGACTTGCCTTAAACAGCAGGCGAAGATGCAACACGATGGCCTCGCTTACGATGGCGTCAAAAACCACTACAGCGGCAGACTTCCGGCGTTCGACAACCTCCTTGGTGATCGTGAAAGAGAAGAGACGAGAAAGAGAATGTGTTAGGGGGGATTTGTATGGTTGAAGGGAGAGGGGAGGGAAAAGAACAAAACCCTAGGGTTCTTTTCTTTTAATTCAATATAACAAAAAATAACTAATTTTACTTTTTCCTTTTTCTCATAAATAATAAAAACATAAATAACTATAGTTTTGCAAATAACCCCCTTAAATCAATAATTTTCTTGCCAGGTAACACCAACTCTCATTTACCACTCTTGTTAGTTCACAATATTTTAATTAATGTCTTTAATAGAATCCCTCAAATTATTCAAGGCCAAAAATCAATTTTAAAAGCTAGGAGAAAATTCGGGTTGTTTCAACCAGTCCCTTGGGTAGCTCATAACTTTCGGTACACTCTTTTATTACACAATGAATCAGAGAAGTTCAAATTCATGGATTAATTATGTGAGATATAACTAATAGAAGTGTTACGTTTAATAGTGAAACTCAATTAATTAATATATTGAATGTATCAATTTAATATTTATTGGATAAATATCAAAGAGAAAAATTAATTTATTGGATGAATTAATTGTAAATAATTATGGATAATTATTGAGTTCTCGGTTGTAATTATGTTAGACACATTGAGTTAATAATTATTTGATAATTATTATAAGTTTGAGAATTATAAATTAATATGTTTGACATATTAATTGGTTTAATAATTATTGGATAATTATTAAATTAAAAATATTAATTAATATGTTGGACATATTAATTGAATAAATAATTATTGGATAATTACTAAAGTAGACAATTAATATATTGGATTTATTAATTATACAAATTTATTTATTGAATAATATATTTAATATATTATGGAATTGACATTTATTGGAGATATATTGGCCAAATTCGAAAATCCCTCTTTTTTTGGAAGGAAAATTCGTTCCACCCTTAGATGAGGGAGTGAAATTCGAATTCTTTATTTTAATTTGGGAAGGAAAAATCTTTCATTTTTCCAACAATTTTTTTTATTGGATATTTAAAGATAATATATTTTTTTCTAATTTAAAGATTAACTATTCTACTTTAAATAGAAGGTCCGGAAGATCTTCATTCTCATCTCACCCAGTTCATAATAATCTTATTCTCGAATTGAGAAACCCTTTCAGAAATGAGTCATTTTTTTCCTCTTCAGTCAAAACACTTCCCAACTTCTTTTCTCTAAGAAGCTTTCCACGAGGTATTAAGTGCACCGTTTTAGACATAGCGTGGAAGACTTGAGGATTCAATCAAGGAAGGTTCCAAGAGATTTATTTGTGATCTGCTTAACATAAACACCCACCAAAGTTATTAACATGCGTCAATCAATGCAAGCTTTTTATGTTTTTTCAACTAAATTTTTTGTAATTACCCGCATGCTTCCGCCGCGTTAATTGCATACTCCTATCCTATAATTCCCTTATGGATTAATTCAGAGGCTTGAACAAAGGGGTCTCCTCTCTCATTGGCCCAAGAGGACATTGGTTTATAGTGGGACTATAAGTATTTGTTCATTAGAGAAATCAATGACGCTTTAGGAGAAAGATGTAACCACAGGGGTAGAACAAATCTTGTGTCCCAATTGTGGTTTATGAACAAAATCGTGAAGGATCGCATGACAAATGATTGATTATATCTGAGGACATAACTTGTTCTATAGTGGGAAAGAGTTCAACACATGACTTTAGTGAAATCAACCTCATGTTATCAAATAGGGATTAGTTCATCACAGGTCATTGTAACTTCCAACCTATAGGTCCACTAGTTATCGGACCAGGTCATACTTGTTGGTACAATATTTTATTAGAGGGTGAATTTGAAGAGTTCAAATTCATTGTCATAATTAATAGGAATTTTAAGTTTAATGGTTAAACTTAATTGCATAATATATAAGATATATTGAATTAATATTTTTGGGATAAATATATGAAGATAAATTAATTATTAGTTAATTATTTAATTGAGAGATCTCAGCAATTAATATGTTTGGACATATTAATTGGATTAATAATTATTGGGTAATTATAAGTAGATAATATCAATTAATATGTTGGACATATTTATTGAATTAATAATTATTAGATAATTATTAATGTAGAGAATCATGGATATATTAGTTTTAAATTTATTTATTTATAATATATTGGATACATTATGGAATTGAAATTTATTGAATAAATATTAATTGAAAATAAATAAAACAATGTAGAGATATAGTGGAAATTTTGAAAATTTCTCTTCTTATTTGGGGAAGAAAATTTCATCCCCTAAGGTAAGTATGAAATTTTCGAAATTAATATATTAATGGGAAGGAAAAAATCTTATATTTTAATCAATATCCTTCAATCCAGGATATTGCCTAATTTAAATAGAGCTTCAGAGTGACTCATCTCAAAGAAAGAAACCCCTCTAAAACCCAATATCTCTTTTTCTCTCTATAGTCAGACTCATGACAAAGTTTCTTGTTTCCTTGTCTAAAGGCTTTCCAACAAGCACTAAATTGTACCAAAGAAGCCATAGCCTAGAAGAGCGGAGGTGATCGTTCGAGATCGTCCATGGGAATAGTTGATTTTACTCATTATAATGACATTAGATGAGATTCGCCAGTCAATGTAAGTATGGTTAAACAACAACATGTCAATCACCTAAGGTTAAGCATATATATTAATTGGATTAATCTAAATAATTAAATGGTTTAATTATCGTGAACATTTTTTAATATTCACATGCTTTAGCCACGTTTTATGCATGTTGATACCCTTTATTCTCAACATTAGCATGCATAAAAAACTCATTCTAAAATAATAAGAAATCCAATTTCCACTAATAAAACAATATTTGTTAAAAAAAAATGCATTAAACTAGGCAAATATTCTAAATAATAACCTTTACAATTTCATGAAAAAGTCTTGGAAATGCCTTTATCTTTGAAATGAGCTGTATAACAAGATGCAATAAGGACCACTTTAACTATATTGCATTCATCATTCAACTTGGTAGAAAGGAAGCTTGAAGAAGTCATACCCTATAGTAACATTTTGGACCATATTTGATGCAGTTTCTACGTCGAAATGAAGAGGAGTCATACGACTCAATAACTAAAAGAAAATGGAGCACGTGGATCAATCACATGACCTTCAAATATTCAGTTCTCCCAACTGAGCTCTCCCCATATTTGTTTAACAAAAAATGAAAAACACATTCAACGTGTTCTTTAATTATAAACTACCAAGTCTTTATGACACTTTTACCCTAACTAATGTCATGCATATATTAAGCATTGAATCATGAAACACATCATGAACTCCTGAATAAAGATTCATGTATGACCAATCTATATACAACTGCTCCAATCCTTACAAAGATCTCAAACGGTCAAACAAATTTTGGGTTAAGCTTCTCTTTAGTCACAAATCGGATAACACGCCCATGAGTCTATGATGATATAAAAATTTTATATAAAAATAGACTTCATCTATAATTTAATATTATTTAATACGTATATAAGATGGTGTGCTGAAAAAGAAAATTGTTATGTTTTTTTATATATACAAATGAACTAGGTTCATATATTATTACTAATATATATTATGTATATTAATTCTATTTATGTTAAGTGAATAGTTTTTCTAAATTTTAAAATTGTTTATAATATATATAATAACTATATTGCGATTAAAACTTCATAATTAAAATATTTTTATCCAACATATGAACTATTGACATAAATTACTATTATTTTTTTAATCAATTGAATGTAAAAAACTTACAGAGTGTATATACTCAGTCAAACTGGAACATTAATAATTTTCATGGTAAATACCTTTCCTTTCTCTTTAACGTATTGAACTAAAGAAAGTGAGTTTTGCCCTTCATCTGTAAAGAAAGTAAAGGAAACGATATAAGCCTACTCCTATCACAAGCTTGCAGAGTGTGCTATATACACGGACATGGGCGTATCAAACTTAGGTAGAGAGCTTCCTACGACCCCTGAAATTTTCATGTCATTCTATGCAGTGCAGGATAAGGTTTAGCCCATAGAAATTTATGTTGTAGCTCTAGAGATTAAGCTAATGGTCTTGAAACTTTGTAACGTGATGCTCTAGAGATGAGTTTAAGGGCTAAGTTTCTAGTGGTGGATTCTTTGTATGAAAGTAGAAGGCTATCCTTGTGCTTGTTGTTTTGGGAGCTTAGTGTTCCAGTTGCACTTCTTCAGAGACAGAAAAATAGCGGTTGAGCCGTTCTTACTCTAACTTGTCCTGCAAGTCAGCCAAACGACAACATAAAGTAAGTGGTACAACTAGTTCAACCTCTATGTTGGGACTTGAGAAAAGGTTTTGGAAAGATAGAGAGAAAGAAAGTCTTAGAAATGCTTTTATCCTTGACATGGATTATATAACGAGATGCAATAAGAACCATTTCAATTATATTGCATTCATCATACCTTATAGTAACATTTTGGACCATATTTGATGTGGAAGGCTTCTACATCAAAATGACGAGGAGTCATACGGCTCAATAACTAAAACGAAATGAAGCAGCTGACCATGGAACTTGGCTCAGTGACTATTGTCCAATATTATTGAACCAAGTGGCGCAAACAAAGCTAGAAATGGTCAAATTTCAATTTGACTCTCTCAAATTGATCTAACAAGATTAGATGAGGCTTGAAGCCACAAACACAAGGTTAAAAGATATGCAAATTTAAAATAATAAATAATTAAATTAGTCTAATAAAATTAAGGGAACTTTATATAAGTAGCAAGATTTTATATAATTATTACACTTGTGTCAAAAGTGTAATCTTATTACAAAGATATTCTCTTTTTTTTTGTAATTTTTGTTCATCATTGTATTTTAATTTAATGTAATATCCTTTTATGAATGCTTGTTTTAAGGGAAATTTGAAAAGCATTTAATGTTTACTAAAAATGTCAAATCAGTACCCAAAATTTCTAGCAAAATATCTCACACAAATTATTTTCTAATTTTTTGTTTCACCATTTACAAAATATCTTTAGAAGAACTTTCGGGTTTGTTGATTTTTCTTGGTGTAAACAGATTTTCGACAGCATCTACTGTGTTTTTTATCGAAAAAATAGATTATAGTGAGTAGATTTTAGGCTCGATCACGATTTTGTTTTGAAATCAGCTTGAAGGTCAGTATATTTAAATTCTTTCGATTTATGAAGTGTGATTTATGTCTATTGTTGATGCATTGTTACTGTATTCTTATTATATTGATAACGTAAGTGAAACTGATTGAGCTTTTTGTTGTTGTTAAAAATAATTTTTGTCTCTATAACGAATAGCTTATGATTTTTAAGATTCATGTAAGTTTATTGAAGAGTAAGTGTTAATAATACACTCTTTGTATAAAGTGTTACTGAGGTATTTACTTCTTATTATGCCTACACAAAAAAGTAGTCTCTATGACCATACTTTGATCTACATAAGTACCTTAAAAAACATAGTGAATGTTATGTATTAGATTGTTAAATTTTTCTACTAAAATATTGTAGTATTATTCATCTATGTAATGGTTGCATCATTTGTATGTGTTGTATTTGTTTAGTATTATTTGTATAATAATATCTATATACATTTGTATAAAAATAAAACTTTCATGATTGCAAATAATTTGATAAATGTGAATGGTCCTAATTTTGAACAAATGTATTAATTAGGTATTTACAGAATATTGCTCATATTTACACTACACTATGTAATAGGTCCGTGGTATTGCTCATATTAACATAGTATTATTGTTCATATTAATTAGTATTGCTCATAGATCATTATTGAAAAACGAGACAAATAAATATTGCTCATATTAACAAAGTATTAGTAGTCAATTAAATGGTTGATGCATAAATGTTTGCTATATATATTCAGTATTATTTGTTGCTCATATTGATATTATTATATATTATTATTGTATAATGATCTTTTGGTGTTTGTATATATATGCAGCTCCGTGGTGGAGATTTATTTTCTGAAGTGAATGTTGGGTTGAGACGTGAGAGGAGAAAGACAAAGCCATCTAGTAGTATTTTGAAATCACCTTTTACATTGAAATTTGGATCTGCCGAAGAAAAGAAAACGCAAAAGAAGGAAGATGTAGGAGACGGTGGTGAAACTATTGAATTTAGTGAACCACTAATTTCAAGATATGTTACAACTCTCGCAATATTAATTTTATCAAAGTTTTAATGTGTTTTTTAGATAAAGTGGAATGATGTTGGGTCTTTTCTGTTCTAAAACTTATGTTATGATATTGTTATTTTTTCAGAAAACTTGTTCAGTTCATTGAAATTATGTTATGTTATTGTTACAATTTGGAATTTTTGAAGTAATATGATTATGGTATTGTTATACAACTTTTATGGTATTACCATTAATTTTAAAATTCACTTGAAAATTTTGTGAACAATAAAGGTTAAGAGGCATAAATGGAAAATAAAAGTCCAACATTATTGAAACACAAAATGAATGAAACACTATAATAATAATTGAAAATCAAACATTAACAAAATTTATTATAACAGTATTACATAAGTATTATGTAATCGTAATATGAAATTAAGAAAAAAAATAGAGAAAATACTAGACAACGAAGAAAACTAAATCTGCTGCAATGGAGGGTGAAGAAATCAACGAGAAAGAAGAAGTTTGGAAAAAGAAACCTGCACACAGCTTGAATATCCATAACAAATTCGCTAAAATTAATTAATAATGCGGTGAACGTGGATCAAACAGGTGACCTTCATATCTTCAGTTTGATGTTCTCCAAACTGAGCTATCCCGCATTTGTTTGTTAAAAAATGACAAACACATTAAATGTGTTCTTTAATTACAAACTACTAGGTCTTTAGGGCACGCACCCTAACACATGTCATGCATATACTGTGTGAGCATCGAAACATGAAACACATCATGTACTACTAATAAAGGCGCATATTTCGCAAATCTATATACAATTATTTCAACCCTCTCAAAGATTTCAAACGGTCTACAAATTTTGGGCCAAGCTTCCCTTTAATCAGAAATCTCATAACCTGGCGTATGATTATATAACAATCTTATAGAAAAACAGACTTCATCCATAATTTAATATTATTTGATATGTATATAACATGGTGTCCTGAAAAAGACAATTGTTACATTTTTTTTCATATATACAAATGAACCACAATCATATATTATTACTGATATATATTATGTATATTAATAATATTTAGAAAATTTTCAGCGACCGGCAGGGACACATGACTAGAATAGTGGCCAGAACAGTGATTGTCTGCAACGGGTGCAAGTGGCGGTGATGGCGTATGGATCTCATGTGCAGGGGAATAACGCAACACGAATCAAACGAGTGGCGTGCATTGAATGATTGAATTCAGGCTCTATTTTATCGTATAAATTGAATTTACAGGAAAGTATAACAGAATCATCTTAATGCAATGATTGTGGATCAAACGCTTGACCTTTAAATCCTCAAACTAACACTCTCCCAACTAAGCTATTACCATATTTATCAAATTACCATATTTATTTGATAAAAAAATGGAAACTACATTTACAAACAAAGCTAGAAAAATGCTCAAATTTCAATTTGACTATAATATTTATGTACATCTTCAGTCTGACACTCCCCCAACTGAGCTATCCCCACATTTGTTTAATATAAAATGAAACACATTTAAACGTGTGCTTTAATTATTAACTACTAGGTCTTTAGGGAACGTACCCTAACTCATGCCATGCTTATACTGTATAGGCATTAAATCATGAAACACATCGTGAACTCTTGATAAAGGTTCAGGTATGGCCAATCTATATACAACTGCTCCAACCCACTCTAGGATCTCAAACGGTCCTACAAATTTTTGTTTCAGCTTCCCTTTAGTAACAAATCTCATAACATTGCCCATGAGTCTATGATAATATAACAATCTTATATAAAAATGGACTCCATCCATAATTTAACATTATTTGATATGTATATAACATGGTGCCCTGAAAAAGGAAATTGTTATGTTTTTTCATATATACAAATGAACCAAATTTATATATTATTACTAATTTATTATATATATTAATACTATTTATGTAAACATAATTCTTAATTTTCAAATTTGTTATAATATATATAAGCACAACTTTATTAAGATTAAAAGCTTAGAATTAAAATATTACTCTCAAATATATGAACTATTGACATGAATTACTATCATTTTTTAATCACTTAAATGTAACAGAAACTTACATGGTATACTCGTTCCATTTGAATTATTAATAATTTTCATGGTAAACACTTTCCCTTTCACTTTAACCTATTAAACTAAAGAAAGTGAGTTTTGCCCTTCATCCGTAAAAGGGTAAGGAAAATGGTATAAGCTTACTTCTATCACAAGCTTGCAGACTGTGCTACATACATGGACATGGGCATATCGAACTTAGGTAGAGAGCTCCCTTCGGCCCCTGAAATTTTTAGGTCATTCTAGGCAGTGTAGGATAGGGTTTAGCCCATAGTGATTTATGTTGTAGCTCTAGAGATTAAGTTAATGGTGTTGGAACCTTGTAATGTGGAATGTTCTAGAGTTGAGTTTTAGGGACTAAGTTTCTAGTGGTGGAATGTTTTCTCTGAGATAAGAAGGCTATTCTTGTGCTTGTTGTGTTTGGGAGCTTAGTGCCGCAGTTGTACTTTAGAGGCAGTAGAATGGTGGCGGAGCGGTTCTTACTCGAACTTG
This sequence comes from Cyclanthera cordifolia, assembly GCA_037832605.1. NCBI lineage: Eukaryota > Viridiplantae > Streptophyta > Magnoliopsida > Cucurbitales > Cucurbitaceae > Cyclanthera > Cyclanthera cordifolia. The sequence continues at coordinate 5,756,161 of JBBMEG010000004.1, forward strand.
GCGTGCAAATCAGCCAAACGACAATGCAAAGTAATTCGTACAACTAGTGCAACGTTTATGTTGGGACTTGAGAAATTGTTTTGAAAAGAAAGAGGGAAAGAAAGTCTTACATATGCTTTTATCTTTTTAATGAGCTATAGAACGAGATGCAATAAAGACAACTTCAATATAATAATAACATTTTAGACCATATTTTATGTGACAGGTTTCTAGGTTGGAATGACGAGGAGTCATACGACTCAATAAATGCTCGAATTTCAATTTGACTCTCTAAAATTGATCTAACAAGATCATTATGGGGCTTGAAGCCACAACCGTAAGGTTATATTAATGCGGTGAACGTGGATCAAACATGTGACCTTCAAATCTTCAGTCTGGCGCTCTCCCAACTTAACTATCCTCGCATTTGTTTGGCAAAAAACGAAAAACACATTAAATGTGTTATTTAATTATAAACTACTAGATCTTTGGGCACGTACCTTAACTCATGTCATGCATATACTGTGTGAGTATTGAATCATGAAACACATCATGAAATCTTGATAAAGGTTCAGGTATGGCCAATCTATTTACAACTTCTCCAATCCTCTCCAAGATCTCAAACGGTCCAACAAATTTTTGGTTAAGCTTCCCTTTAGTCATAAATCTCATAGACCCATGAGTCTATGATAATGTAACAATCTTATATAAAAATAGACTCTGTCCATAATTTAATATTATTTGATATGTATATAACATGGTGTCCTGAAAAAGAAAATTGTTATGTTTTTTCATATATACAAATGAACCTCATTCATATTTTATTACTAAAAGATATTGTGCATATTAATACTATTTGTGTTAAGATAATAGTTTTTCTTGATTTTGAAATTTGTTATAATATATATAAGTACAACTTTATTGGGATTAAAAGCTGAGAATTAAAATATTACTATCAAATATGAACTATTCACATGAATTACTATAATTTTTAATCAATTGAATGCAAGAGAAACTTGCATAGTATACTCGTTCCATTTGAAACACTAAAAATTTTCATGGTAAATACTTTTCCTTTCTCTTTAACCTATTGAACTAAGGAAAGTGAGTTTTGCCCTTCATCAGTAAAAAAGGTAAGGACAAATGGTATTATCCTACTGCTATCACAAGCTTGCTGATAAGGCAACCCTAATTCTTAGCCCAAAGATCCAAGCTTATAATGAAGCAAGAACCCTTGGATCTAAGAGATTAA
>JBBMEG010000004.1:5757491-5771946 GCA_037832605.1 Cyclanthera cordifolia
GAAGAGGGAAAAATGAAAGGAGAGGGAAAAATCGTCAAAAATCGCAGAAGGGGAGGGGAAGAAATCGGGTGAAAGAGTGAGGAAGAAAAGAAGAAAAAAAAAGGTTATGTGTTTTAATTTTGCAATTAGACCATTTGTTTCTATATTTTATAAAAACGTTAACCTATAACAACTAAGAGATGCGTGTGGTTGAATGGCTTGGACTTTCAAATACCTAAGATAGGAACTTTGTTTGAGTCTTGGTTAAAGCAGTTTTTTTTTTTTTTTTTTTTTTTTTTTTTTTTTAACTGGTTTGTCACAATTCTAGAACACAAAACATTTGGGAACTCGTTAATCCAGAAGATAAAACTCAATACAAAAGCACATATCAACATAATGACATGCTACTCATTGTATCCATAGAAAACATGTTTTAGATCTGGTACATATTCACATCATGATATCATTAAGTGCACATATTAAACCAGATAGTGGGCATGCATCAGTTACTAGAACATATTCAGCACGCGAGTATCAAGAGTTAAAACTACATTCATTAGTACATATACATCAATCAATAAGGAATCCCACATCCATCTAACCAACCTAAAAAAAACATTATAGAGTTTGAAATACACGAAAGCACATTATAAAAAACTGGAGCTACAAGATTAGTATAAGAAAAACAAGTCCGATAGGGTTCCTTTACTCTTGGTTCTATTAGTTTGGACTATTACTAATCTTTAGCCCAAATGAGCGTTATAGCTAAACCTCTTAACCTACAAATAAATAAAAAGAAATAAGTAAGCATTCTAGAACACAAAACATTTGGGAACTCAAAAATCCAGAAGATAAAACTTAACGATTACATATAGTTACTTACACAACTCAAAAAGTAGCCTTAAAACCAACCTTGCAAAACAAGCTCTTGAACAACAACTTGCTCAACACATCAAAAATTGGAGATCTAGCACAAGAATTTGCATTGTTAAGATAGAATTCAAATGACCATACCTGAACACTTATGAGAAAACAATGCATTGTGAAGCCTTCAAGCACAACCCGAAGGTCATATTCGGTCATGACTCTCAAATAAGGTCCAACACCACTTGTACCTCCCTACTTCATAACCTGTTGCTAACTAGGAATTTCTTGAGACCAATTCAATTACCTCTCTACATTCAACATGAACTCTAAAAAGAATTGCAAGCACCATTACCAATGCAAAATAAAAGTCAGCTTTAGAACATCAACTCAAAATAAACAAAGAAGCTTGAACCACTCTAACCTAAAACACTAACTCAACCCCAAATATAAATAACATGGTAGTTCTACGATATACACTTTCTAAATAGTGCAAGATCAAAGTATCCATAGACAATAACCTAAACTAATCATTAAATCATATACATTTCATTTAACACCAATTTCTTGCAACCACCGAAAAAAACGCAAAACTAATTCCTCAAAATTACTATAAACATATAATCAATTTACTACAAAACAACTTCAATAGCTCCAAACCTATATTACCTTTGGTCTTCTCAACACCTAGACTTAGAAACACAAACCTCACATACATTCAACTCATAAATCAATTGTTGACAGCACGACCTTGAACCAAAACTCAATCTTTACAATGGAATTGATAGGATAAACTTACTTTGTAAATCAAACAACAATGAGCACAAGAATCTCAATAAAAAGAAACGAGCTTACCTAATCCCATTGCTTTGGAGCTTGACCTCACCGACATACAACCCTGAAAGGAAGAGAAGCATTCGAGAAATCCACTTTGATATGCACCTAAGTCGACAAAGAGTAAAATACTCGAAAATAGACTGCCTACCCTTACCAAAAGAGATCACAAATGAAGGCAAAAAGATGAAGAGCTCACAACAAGAACACCTATTGTTCTCGATAATTCCTAGTCGGCAGTAAACCAGAACATCTAAACACCTCTTGACTTGAACAAAGAAGATGTCTAACGCCTTCTGAACAACATCCCTAATGAAACCCACAAGCTGCAATGACGTGTCAAGCAAGAGGAGGACGAGTTTGAAATGATGAAGAAGGTTTGAGTAAGGTAGACGAAGATCGCAAGAAGAATCACAAAGGGATGAAAATCGCAAGAGTCAGGGCTTGAAAGAATGTTTTTCCAAACAACGAGTTTCTAATTGTAAATAAGCCCCCTTCTTTTCGCTTACCCATAAAATTACTTCACTTCTTAGTTGTTTACAAAAGAAGCCTCTTCTTGAGTGGTTTGTCATAATTATGTTGTCGATTATGGGTATTATATATTGCTACAAGGTATTCTAATAATCACGTTATTATCGTGTATTTCTAACGTTATTCTATGTATTATTAATGTTTGCTTTACATATTGTTATTATTGCAATACTATCCAAATACATTAATTTTTTTGGCTATTTATGTACAGATATTAGTAGCATAAATACGCACAACATACACTAAGTGCCAAATTGGTAATGATTTTATTTATATTTCGTTTGTATTATAGTGCAGGAAAATATCTAATACTATCTAAAATGTACATTAAATAAATATGTTGTCAAATACATACATATTCAAAACATTTTAAATATAATGATAATACTACAAATAATTACTTATTGGAAATGAAGAGGACGATGATGAACCGGTTAACAACTTTTCTAGCCAACATATAAGTTCTTTAATAATAAAAACTATGAATATTGGCCTCATAAGAAACAAAAAAACTTGTAGGATGTGGAACCACCGAGTTGGTCACCTTGTAAAACATATTATTCGATGATAATAAATGAGGAAAAAGAAAAAATTTGAATGATTACACTAAAGAAAGACTAGGCAAAGTTTCCAAGTATTTTTGTTGGTGAGATTTCTATCATTTAAAAAAAAATAAACTTTAAGCCGATGAGAATTTAAATCAAATGAAGAAGATGATGACGTTTTTCAAGAAAATTGTAAAGATTTTTCCTATGAGAAAATTAAAGGCATCAGGTTATTTCGGTAAGAATTTTTGAATTTGGATAATCGGAGAAGATGAAAATTTTTCTATTATAGGCAAAATATTTTCCAAAATACCCGATACAGCCTAGAATCTCTCGGAGAGTAGCCAATGCAACTCTGACCCCCTAGGATTGGTCATGGAGGCTGACAACCCCTGAGGATTGGCCAAGTCTATTCTGGCAGCCCCAGGGTTGGCCAAAGAACACCAAGGACCTCCCGAGGGTCGGCCATTGAGGCCTTCACCACTTGGGGTCACCAAGTCCACTCCGCCCCCTTCCCTTCGGGGTCAGCCAAGTGATGAGTAGTTGGGGCGATGCTAATGTTTAAATCTGAATAGGATGCGAGTTCGCATAAAATATGCCCTAAACATCACTTTGGAACATTGAAAACCTAAGTGTACGCTATCAATTGTATCAAGTTATAAATATATTTGAGTCATTTTCTCAAGGACCAATTCTTTGAAGTAATTTTGTATTCAAATTTGAGTAGGTTAAACAAACATATATAAAAGTGGATGAAATAGTTTGGAATGCAGATGCGGAACACATTCTCAATGCAGTAGTCATTGCCTTTAGTCATACAACATCAAAGGCAAACCTACTATTTTGAAATGTACAAAGTAAATGGATGTTAAATAATATGCAGCATATTCATAATAAAAAATACAAAGGTCGTTAGTCAAGACAATTAGTATGATAGAAAACTAAGTTTATACTGCACATCAATGTTTTCTCCCAAAGCACACTCTCGCTTGATGCACACTGTCTTTGCTCCAAACAGCTTCCTACTAAAACAAACAGCTTCAATAGCTACAAACCTATACTGTCTTTGCTCTTCTCAACACCTAGACTTAGAAATGCAAACCTCTCATACATTCAACTTATAAATCAACCACTAACAGCACGACCTTCAACCAAAACTTAATCTTTAACAATGAGTCGAAGGAACAAACTGTGTTGGTAAATCAAACAATAATGAACATAAGAATCTTAATAAAAAGAAATAAGCATACCTAACATCATTTCTTTGGAGCTTGACCTCACCGACATACAACCTCGAAAAGAAGAGAGGCATTCGAGAAATCTACTTTGATATGCACCTAAGTTTGTCCAAGCCGGAAAAGAATATAATACTCTAAAATAATTTCCCACTCTTACCAGAATAGATCGCGATGAAGGAAAAAAGAACATAAACTCACAACGAGCACACTTGTTGTTCTCGATTATTCCTAGCCGGCCGCGAACAATAACATCTAAACATTGCTTAACTTGCACAAAAAAGATGTCTAACTCCTTCTGAACGACATCCATAATGAAACCCACAAGCTCTAACGTTGTATTGAGCAAGAGGAGATCGCAAGGAGAATCACAAAAACTATGAATGAAAATTGCAAAAGTTAGGGCGGCTTGAACGAGTTTTTTGTCAAACAACTAGTTTCTAATTGCAAATAAGCCCCCCTCTTTTAGCTTATTCATAAAATTACCTCACTTCTAAGCTATTTACAAAAGAAGTCTCTTTTTAAGTGGTTTGTCACAATTATGTTGTTGACTCAGGGTATTATATATTGCTACATGATATTCTAATAATCATGTTGTTATCGTGTATTTCTAGCGTTAGTCTTTGTATTATTATTGTTTGTTTTATATATTGTTATTATTGTAATACTATCTAAATATGTTAAAATTTGTTGGCTATTTATGTACCTATATTAAATAGCATAAATACGCACAACATACATCGAGTGCCAAACAAAACAAAACTATAGTGATTAAGAAAAAAAAAAATTGTGAACTCAAACAAAACTATAGTGATTAAGAAAAAAAAGTGTATATATATTCGGTAGTAATTTTTTGTTATTTGAAAATATTTATGGAAGGTGAATGAACAATATCTTTTGCATTCAAAGCCAATCAACCAAATAGGAAAAAATACAATAAACTAAAATGCAAAAAAATAAAAAAAAGAAAGGAAATATCCTTTCACTGTAATTCCACACGCTTCTGCCTAATCCACCCATGTGAGCTATCATCCAAGCAAGCCAACCCACTTCCTTCCAAATTTCATACATAAATTCGCTTCTTCTTAACCTTTCTTTCTCTTATTTTAATCTCTGTGGTTTTCTCAGTTTCTTCTTCATCTTTTGGTTGGTTTCTTCCTCAAATTAATATATATTTTGGATTTTTGTTCGCATCTGTTCATTCATTGTGGCTGTTCCAGAATCCTTTTCGCTTTCTTAAAGGTATTTTCCTTTTCCTTACGCGTTATTCTCTCTGGAATCGCTTGCTGGAATTGCTACTGCGTATGTTTCATGCTACAATGTGCTCATTCCATTACAGATTCTGAACTTCTATTCTGTTCTGCTCTGTTTTTGTTTGGTTCTATTCCTGAATTTGGGGGTTTCATCATTTGCTTATTTTTCTGGGGTTTGAGAGATTGGGGTTTTTGGTAGTTAATGGTGGGAATGTGAGATTCTTCCCTAATTCAGCGGACATGGCTTCATTCAGTGGATTGGGAATTGGGTTAAGCTTGGTTTTCGGGTGCCTTCTCTTTGCTCTTGTTGCAGAGCTTTACTATTTGTTATGGTGGAAGAATAGGAGCTTTGCCTCAGAAGTTGAGGATGAATTCACCAATTATGCTAAGGAATTCTTCCATCTCATTTGTTGGAAAAGGAGTTCTTCTTCTTCCTCTTCTCTTCAATCCAACAATTCCCAAATGAATCCTGAAAGTAGGAACCAAGAATCTGACATTGAAATTGGTTGTAGCAAGGATTTGTTGTTGAAATCATCTGGAGGAGAAGAGGGAGGAGTTGAGTTAGAGCTGATGAGGCTGCATAATCTTGCAGGTCCACCTAGGTTTCTCTTCACCATTAAAGAGGAAACCAAAGAAGATTTAGAGTCTGAGGATAGAAGCAGAAAGGGATCAAGAAGTTTAAGTGATCTTATTTTAGCTGTAGACACTCCATTACTCACTCCTTTGCCATCACCTCCATTGAAATCACCCTCCCCCTTAAACCCCTTCACTTCTTTCAAACACTATGGATTCAATATAAACCCTCTCTTTGAATCATCAGCAGATTTTGATTTGAACAGGCTCTTGTCTTCACCACCCCCAAAATTTAGGTTCCTTAGGGAGGCAGAAGAGAAACTGTACAGAAGATTAATGGAAGAATCTCAGAAAAAGACCTCTAAAAATGGTGGGTTGGTTCAGAATTCTGAAACTCAAGTCAATTCCAACCCAGAAGTTGAAGAAGAAGAAGAAAAGGAAGATGGGTTTTGTTGTACAAAAGAGAAAGAGCCTCAAAATCACTATGTCTCGTAGTGTATTCTTCAAGTTCTTCACAGGTTCTTCCTTTTGCTTCTTCTCCTCTTTCTGGGCATAGATTTAATAATGTTTCATTATAGATAGGTTTATGATTCAATTTGATCTTTCTTTCAGCTATTGAGTTGATTTGCATTATTATTATTGTATCAAAATGCAAACAACTTTCTCCCTTTTTGTTTGATTCAATGAATTAATTGATTAACCTTTTTGTTTCCCTTTCTTTTCCAACACTATGTTTGGTGAGATTAGATTGAAATGACTCTTGTTGTATTGTTGAGAATTTGGGAATCTAACACTCTTTCAAAACTGGACTAAGGCCAATTATTATACTCATTTGCAAATGTGATTATCTGTGTTATAGTTATATACCATTGGAACTATCGCTAAAACGAGGATAGTGCTAGTGGTATAATGTATGACTTATCAAATGATTATGAATTTAAATCCTCACCTCAAATGTGGTTGATATTTTTAAAACCATTGGAATAAAGGAAAATTTTAAATGTAGGCTAAATAATCAATAAAACCCCTAAATTTTAGGATTTGTTTTAATATTGCCCTTGAAATTTCAAAAGATTCAAAAATATTCTTGAACATCACAAAATATTTTAAAAACACTTTTGCCTATAAATTTGGATGAAAATCATTAAATTTTGGTTTCAAAAATGCTCTATAGAATTTTAACAAATTTAAAAAATATCCAAACAAAAATTTGAATAAATATGTCAGTTAGAAATTTAAAAAAAAAAAAAACTTACCCTATTCTTCTTTCTTTCTTGCATTATATATTTTGTAGAGAATAAACATATATTATTGGTTATCAAATTTGATCAATTAAACTCCAAATTTTCAAAATTCACGATCTTAACGATTTCTTGATTAATTAAATACAAAAAAAAAAAAAATGAAATTGTTGTTGGGATGATTTTCTTTTTTATAATATTAAAATTATTTGTATAAGTTTGAAAACCAATATCGGGTAGACTAGATTTATTCACTTTTTTTAAGTTCAATAATAACTTATCATTATTTTATTTGGTGAGATTGACTTCTAACCTGAATTATTTAAAGCTTCCTAAATGTTTAAATTTAATATCAAGCTCTAAATATAAATAACAAATTTTCGATATCTTTATAATAGCTTTCAAATTCATTTTTTTTTTTGTTTAACATTGCATCGAGATTGTCCCCCATGGGTGACCCATCAGTTAAGGCATGGGCCGTTTTGGGAATGCTTAAAATATAAAAGTATCTTGGGTTTTGACCTTGGAACGTGATATCAGACCTGAATGTAGTGGAGTTCATATGCCAATAGAGTTGCCCGATAGGAGTTGTAACTCTACTTGTTTCGGGGGATGGCTTCAACTAATTGGTTAATCCAAAAACAAAAATTATATCAAGATTAAAACTATAATTTAGAGTTTATTTGAAACCTTGTGATTTATTCACGCATTTAAATTTATTCTTATCAATTGTTAATATAACATTATAGTGAAAATTTAAAGCACATTACAACTAACTATACAATTAATTGAAAAATATTAGTTAGTTAATATTCAATAATTTTCTTTTAGAAGAGTTTAAATAACCTCAGAACTCGAACAAGCACAACCAAATTTAATACTAAAATTCACAAGGTTAGACGGGTTGATAGATTCACCAACTCAAAACTTTAAACTTTTAATAGTCAAAGGTTTTTTTTTTTTAACTTCTTAAAGTTAAAAGCATTTTTGAAATCAAACTTTAATAGTTTATATGAAAATTTAACCACGAGAATATTTGTGAATTATTTTACAAAGTTCAACGTTTTTTTTAAAATTAAATAGGGCAATGTTGAAACAAACTCTAAACAAGAGTATATTGGATAATGTAGCCTTAAACATTTATTGTGGTTGAAAGGAAACTTGAAAAACGAGATTTCGTAAATTAATTGTATGGAAAGTTTGTAGTTGAAAGGGAACTTGAAAACCAATCATTTTTTGATTAAAATTCTTTTATATTATGTATCAATACTGATTTTATTCACTACAAATCTTGTAGTAAGAGAAAACTTTTAAATTTGTTAAAGTATTTATTCAATTTTCTCTCATTATTGTTGGACACATAAAATCAGAATCTTAAGAAGGGAGATTTTATTTAGTCTATGTAATTGGGTCTTGTCTTCAACTTACATTTTCATACAATTAATCTAACCTTAATTGTTCTCGGTTAGATTGTGGAGTCAAAATCTAACCGAGAAACATGCAATTAATAGCAGAGAGTTGGACTTAGCCAATTTGAGTGAATCAGTATAAACCGATGTCAATTTCTCTTCTCTAAACTTTTATAATTATCGTTCTAATTGATACTTATAATTTTGATTACAGTATCTATATTTTTAAGCATAACGTTTTCAAATTGTTGATTCCGTAATTCGATTTGGACATTAGTTTGATTTTGGAAAAGCCTTGAATATATATTTTTGTCTAAGTTGTTGAAATTTAGATTGTTATATATTGTTGGTATTGTGACCATATTAGGCTATAATTCTCAAAGCAATACCAATCCATGAAGTAATGGATAATTAGCACAAACGAACAATTTTGTTTATTAAAAATTAGTAACTGATTGAATGTTTTTTTTTTTTTTTATGAAATTGAAAAAACGAACTTCTCTTCACTATATATATATATATGAAGTAATCACGTCTCTACCTAGGTCTCGAATTGTTTTTAGTATTAGATATAGATTTGTTTGATTTCACTTTCCCTCGGGACTGATTTATACTTTTATTTTTTATGTTTATTTGTTTTCCATATTTGTTTTCTATTGTTTTCTTTAATTTTAAAAATTAATGATAAATCGAAGATTTTATAATTGGGATACTATCAAATGATTAATAATATAAAACTAATTTATTTTTATTTTTAAAAAAATTCAGAATCAAATGTGATTTTTATTTTCATTAATAAAAAACAATTTTCAAACTTGTTTTTAGTTTTTAACCAACAAAAATAAAAAACAGTTATCACTAAAAATGAAATAGTTTTAGAAACTTGCAAATATAATATTTAAATTTATAAATAATTATAAATATCATCACTTTTAAAAAATTAGTAAATATCATCGTATTAATGAGTACTATAACATATATTTTTTTTATAATACAACATTAAAACCTATTAATAACTATAAATGTTAAATTATTTGATTACATTTATAGTTATTTTGAAAGAAATGTTATTTTCTTTTTTTGAATCCAATAAATTTGGAAACAATAATTGTGATCAAAATCGTTTTTTAGATATCGAATTTGAATTGAATTTTGAAATCATTTGATAAAAATATAGTTTTAGAAGAGAGGATTTTGCATATATATTAAAAAAATAATAATAAACACTTAGTCCATTGCACTTTTTGAAATTATTTACTTTTATAGCAACTTTTTTTGGGTTGGACTATCAAAATGACTAAAAAATCCCTGGCAAAAAATGATTGAAGTGGATCAGTCAATATTGACTGAAATCGTGAAGTCTGGTGATTAAAGTTGATAAGTTCGCTGATAGAAGTCCATCAGTCCAGTGATTGAAGTCGATCATTACAGTGATTGAAGTCGATCAGTCCGTTGATAGAAGTTCATCAGTCTAGTGATTGAAGTCGATCTATATAGTGATTGTAGTTTGCTTATTAAAGTTGATTTGGTTGATTGACATCAATCAGTCTGCTGATTGAAGTCGATCAGTACACTTAGTGTAGTTGATATCCCATTGTTTTCTTCATCTTCGAACAAGCCTTCACCAGACTGATTTTTGCTGAAAAAAACTCCATTAAAGCCACTTTTGAGCTTCAATTAGCGCGTGGACTGATCTGCATTGGCTAATTTCACTCAGCAATGGTCGATCTCAATACCTTCAGCAATCGATTTCAAATCAGCAATGGCCGATTTAGAAATTCGCTCCTTCTCGGTAACGTCTTAGTTCGCAAATTGCAAATCCTCTAAATCAGAAACTCGAGTGTTGAAGACGACGATAGCTTGAATGAAATTGCTCTTCTCCCTAACTTGAGCAAATGAGGAAGAACCGAAAATTTGGGGGGAAAAAGAGAAAATTTGTCATATATGAATTTTTGAAATATTTGTGTTATAATTATAATTCACATTAGAAATGTTGTTACCCACGTCAAATTCCTTTTAGAAAATGTAGTTTATATAACTTAATTGTTAAGAACAAAAAAATGAAAACCATAACTAAGTATTAAACATGACATAGTCTTTAAGCTTTAGAATCATAATATAATAATTTTAAATTTTAATATAATTTAGTATTTTGCTATAAAACAATACAAATTTAGACTCGATTATTACGGTAAGTAGTTTAGTTTGATAAATTAATAATATCTTTAGCCGCACATCAGTTTTTCTACTTACCATACATACAAAGGAAAACTCATTAAATAATCAGTACACTTTTTCTTAAAAAACCGTTAGTAAATTTTAAAATATTTACATTTATAAATACTAATATGATTTAATATTTGTTGGCTAAATTATCAAACATACTCTTAAATTTTAGAAATTTTTTCAACATTGCTCCTCAACTTTGAAAGTTTCACAAATACCCCTAAATTTTATCAAATATTTCAAAAATACTTCTGCCGATAAACTTTGATGAAATTTGTTAAAGATTGGTTTTAAAAATGCCCCTGAATTTTTACAAGTTTCAAAAATATTCTTGGCTTTAAAAAAATATTAAAACAAATTCACTATTTTAAATGAAAATTGTTAACATTTTGTTTGAATAGAAATGTCATTGACTCTATCGAAATATTTTAAAAAAAATTTACTCCAAAATCATTATTCTATAGAAATATATTTTTTTAAATTCTTACTCAAAAATAATAATTCTTCTTTCTCACTTTATATTTTTTTTTACTATAATGATAAACATATATAATTCTAACTTCGACCTCTTTTGCCGACCCTTTGGAGGTGGAACTTCCTTTTGGCCGACTTTGAAGGCAACTCCAACCCCTAGGGGGTCGGCAAAGGAGGTCGGAGTCCTCTCCTTAGGTCAGTCATGGAGGTATCGACCCCCTAGGGGTCGACTGAGTCTAAGTAACACTCAAAGTTGTTGCATATCCATGTTGCAATATCCAGGGTGTTACATTGAGAGGGCAAAGGCTCCCACGTGGGTGGCTATAGAGGTTAGGACCCCCTAGGGGTCTACAGAGTCCAAATAACATCTAAGATCGTTTGTAACGGTCAGAAGTTACACCGAGAAGTCCAGCCCCCTAATGGGTCGACTGAAGGGAAGTCCAACCCTCAATGGTCAGTAGAGGAGCCTAAATTTCCCCCTGCGAATGACCATGGAGGCTAGGACCCTCCCCCCCTCCCCCTAGGTCGACGGAGTTCGAATCCGCCCCTAGGGTTCGACCAAGGTGGCCAGTACCTCCTAAGGGTCAGCCGAACCCAAGTCCAACCCTTAGGGTCGGCTAAAGAGGCTAGAACTCCTCGGGGGCCAGTCAAAAGGAAGTCTGACCTTTAAGGGATCGGTAAAGGAGGTCGGAGTTCCCCTAGGGGTCGACCATGAAGGTTAAGACGCCCTAAGGATTGATTGAGTCCAAGTTACACTAAGGATCATTACATCCACAAGGTGCAGCATCCAAGAATTACATCGAGAAGGTTACAACCCTCAAAGGGGCGGCCATGGTCTAAAAATTTGATTTCGTTATTTAAACATTTGATTTCCTTTTACCAATTGTTAATATAAGATTGAACGTGAAAAATTTAAAGCACAATACAACTAGTTTAAAAATATTAGTTAGTTTAAGCTAACATTCCATGACTTTTTAACCTGAACTAACACAACCAAATTTAATACCAAACGCATAGGGTTCAAGGGTTAATGGATTCACCAACTCGAAATTTTAGATTGATCTAAAAAATTTCCTTGACCCAATTCCATGTACACTCTTACTTTTTATGTATCAAAAAACAAAGGTAAAATAATAAATACATAAAAAAATGATTAACAAAAATTATAAGAGAAATATATTAAGAAACTAATTTCAACATCAGATTTATCATTAAACAACTAATATTAACACTTAAAAGTGATTCATAAGTTAAAAGTATAAAGATTAAAAAAAAAATACAGTTAAATAAAGTAGGTATTTGAAACAAAATTTTTAACATTTTTCTAAAAAGATTAACGATAAAAATAATTTATAAAATTTTAATAGCCAAGGGTATTTTTGAAACTTTAAAAAGTTCAAGGGGCATTTTTGAAACCAAACTGTAACTGTTTCTTTTCAAATTTTACGGCATGGGTATTTCTAAAACATTTTGCAAAATACAAGGGTATTTGTGAAACTTTTCAAAGTTTAGAGGCAATGTTGAAAAACTCTCAGAGTATAGGGATATGTTTGATAATTTAATAGACACTCATCAACACTATTATTATAAGGAAATATGTGATATTACTGATTAATATTGATGATTATATTTACTTTTTAAGCGATTGTATTTATAAATATTTTCTAGATTTGACTAGCTTATAATTAAAAAAAAACATTATTGCACAAAATTTTGAATGATTTACCTAAATATTCATTTGTTTATTCAATTTTATTCATTAAGAATATTTCAATAACCTCATAATCCGATACTCCAAACCAACAATACTTAATTTAACGTCCCTTATTGCATTATAAATTTATTTGGGTTGATTTGTGTCGTATTGCATGCAAGCAAAGTCCCACATCCCTAAGTTAGAGGAAAGAGTTTGGGTATATAAGGAGAAGACAACTCTTCCAATGATAGGAGGCTTTTCGGGTGATGACAAAAAACAAAGTCACGAAGAGTGATTTCCAAAGTGAACAATATCATATCAATGTGAAGGTTTGTGGATGCTAGTTGTCCCCAACAATTTGATATCAAAGCACCATTCAAGAAGAACATAATCCTTCCTCTTAACGTCAAAATCTAAAAAAAAAAAAAAAAAAAAAAACCTTCAATGTTAATGATTTTGATAACAAAAACCCACTATAAATAGTCCTAACATAAGGCACAAAACGACACCGTTTCGTTTGTCTTCTTCAATACCCCCCCCCTCAAACCAGACGAAGCTGAAGCAATACCGAGTTTGTTTCGCGTGTCTATAAATCGGGCTTGTGACTGAGCCTTAGCCAGTCCATCGGCAAGCTGTTCAGAGGATGGAACGTACTGAACTAGAAGTTGTTTGGCTAATACCTTATCCCGAACAAAGTGAACATCTAATTCGATGTGTTTGCTGCGAGAATGAAAAACCGGATTAGCAGCCAACGACAACGCACTCACATTGTCACACCAGATGACGGGTTTATGAGTAAGAGAGATGTTCAACTCTTTGAGTAAAGACACCACCCAAGCAATGTCGGCAGCAGTGTTCGCCAAAGACCGATATTGTGACTTTGTTCTGGACCGAGCAACCACATGTTGCTTTTTTGAACTCCACGAAATAAGCGATCCTCCTAAGAACAACATATGAGCAGCGATAGACTTCCTGTCTTCTAAACTACACGCCCAGTCTGCATCGCTAAAAGCAACGAGGGTGAGAGCTGACTGTCGTGGATAATATAGCCCCATCGTAGCAGTGCCTTTAAGGTATCTGAAAACTCTTTTGGCTGCCACCCAGTGATTTTGAGTGGGAGCATGTTGAAACTGGCTCAATTTATTGACAATATACGCAATGTCCGGTCGAGTATGAGTTAAGTATTGTAGTACTTCTAAGGCACTTCGGTGCTTAGTGACTTCAGAGAACAGAGGCCCATCAGTCAAGAACAACGATTTACTAACAAAAGCAAGGTAGAACAGGGAGTTGCAAAGCTCAGTCCAAAACGATCAAGTTAATCCAGAATGTATTGAGATTGTGTAAGGTACATACCCGTAATATCTCTGGTTACTTCAACTCCGAGATAGTAGTGTAGACTTCCAAGATCTTTGAGAGCAAAAGTTTCACTTAAGCATTTGATAGTGTAACAACCCGACTTTTCAAAATCCCTGATTAAACAAGGTTAGTTTCATAATTTCTAGACTTACCGGGAACCCCGGAAGTTTTTATTTATTTTTATTATTTATTTTTGGGTTTAAAGGGGTCAATAAAGTTATTTCTCGGGGGTTATAAAT
>JBBMEG010000004.1:5772046-5838247 GCA_037832605.1 Cyclanthera cordifolia
AAGTAATTTTATGCATGTTTTATCTATTTTATTTGAAATGAATGTTTTGTCTGCATGTCTGAGCATATAGTAGTGACCTTAGTTAAGGAGGGTTGTTACACCTAAGGGGGTGAACGAGACACTACGACGATGAAATCCGTGCTCTGTCGCCTTAGATTCTGGATACGGCGACGCATATGTATTTCCGTCGCTGTAGCTTGTCACCTAAGGGGACAGAATACCTATTCTCTCGCCTCAGGCTTGACGTTGCAAGAGATGCTAAGGCGACGATGGTGGCTTTCGTCGTCGTAAGTCATCCACAATGTTTTATTTTTCCCCCAAAAGTGAAAAATGAGGGGAAAAATAGAAGGCTACAGCGACGGAGTCTGAATGCGACGTCGTCGTAGCCCTCCGTTTAATTTTGCAAGAGATGCTTAGGTTTAATGACTTTATTCGTTGACTCAAATTGTAGGCAATGGATGTGTGAATTGAAATCATATTTTCATTGAAGACAACCAAAGTTTAAATTCAACTATTATTTGGACGAAGGAAAATGAAATTAAAAAGTAAAGTATTTGGATTAGGAATTTTGGTAGGTTTAAGGGATAGCTCTTGAAAGAATGTTTGTTGAGATAACCAAAGATTAGTGAAAATAAAGTATTTGGATTAGGAAGAAAGATGACAATTATATGCATCTATTCAAGTATACTTTAGTTCTAATTACCATCATGTTTGGTTGTTTGACTCATTTGTTTTTTGAAAGTTTTGACTGAATAATTAAGGTAGGGTGCATGTGTTTTAGAACAATCATGTTTATTGACCTAATATTGACAATTTCATCTATTGTGAAATCTTACAATGTAGTTTACATCTTAATTCCATTGATTTTGATCTTTGAATCTTAATTCCATTGATTTTTTATCTTTGAATCTTAATTCCATTGATTTTTTTATCTTTGAATCCATTGATTTTGATCTTTGAATCTTACAATGTAGTTTACAATAATTTTTTTTTGTAGTTTACATCTTACTTTTTTTCTTAACTCAATACAGCTTAACTCATTGTATACTTTACTCTCAATTAACAAACATTTATTTCAAGACGCAAGAAACGAATACATTAGGTTGTTTTTTAGAAATATTATTAATGTGCACTTCTTGCTTGTGATTTATGTTCTTAAAGAAATTTGTTTATGTTTTTTTTTTCCAATGTGACTTCATAGCCTATTTTACAACTTGACATCAAATCTTAATGCTCTTCTCATTTGGTAGGTGATTTTCTCTTTGAGCTTATTGGAATTGTGGTTGAACGCTTATGAAGAAATTTAGGCCAAGGATTTGAATTCTGAAGGTATGCTCCTTCGAGATTTTTCTCTTTACATTGCTTATGAAGTCATACATTTTCTTGCTTAATGTTGTTTAAGAAATTGTCTAAATGTTGTTCTGGCTATCCTGCAGTAAAGATAGCCACTATTTTCGAATATATGTTCTTTCTTGTAGGTATAAATTTTTTGGGTCAATTCAAAATACACCGTCATGCTGCCAAAATTTATAGAAATAATATAGTTTATGTTCTATTCTAGATATTCAAGATTTTCTAACATTCATGTTATTTTGGCTTATTGTAGGTCAAACTGGATCGAATCTGTATGCATGTCATCGCCATCTCGATCGTGTTATGCCTATGACTAGTTGAGGTTTTTTTACATATAAGAAAATGTAATCTCTAGGACTAGTTTAAATTTTATCTACATTTCATTTCTAGGATGTTTGTTTAACATTACTTTATATACACTTTATTTGTATTGAATGTTTATATTGATGGAAATGTTGAGTGTGAATTATGTTTGTCTTTCGATTTTGAAGTTATATTTTCTTTTAAAAATTGGGATCACAAACAAACTAATTGATTTTTTAAAAAAAAACATAATTACCTACAGCGACGGAAACGTTCCGTCGCCTAATATATCAAAAGCGACGGAGTAAACCTTCGTCGCTGTAAACGAGTATCGAAGGCGACGGAAGGGTTCTGTCGCCCTAGGTATCGAAGGCGACGGCGTAATCTTATCTACAACGATGGAAATGTTTCGTCGCCGAAGGAGTCAAAGGCGACGAAAAATTCTCCGTCGCCTTAAGGGTTTAAGGCGACGAAACACTCCTGCGTCGCTGATGGGGACCAAAAATGACGACGGAGTACTTTTTCCGCCGTTATAGATCAAGGGGACGAGGTTCAGACTACGGAGCTGGTGACGGAGATTTTGCGTCGTTATAGGCTAAGGCGACAGAAATTTATGCGTAAGGCGACGGAAAGTTCCGTCGCCGTAGGTGTTGATTCTTGTACTGAAATCAGTTGCCACATCAGAGAACTCAATGACGTCGCGAAAATTTGAAGCTAAATCTGCTGCGACAGAAGATGCGATGGCATCTGGACAAGTTGCATCATACATTATTGCCTCATATGCTTACGTTGGACTTGTGACGCGCAGTCACTCAAAGTCAAAATCGAATTAACGAGTCTCGACCTCCACCTCGAGTGATTGCGAGTAGGATTGCAAAGCGACTTGAAGAAATTTTTGATAAAGTCGTCAGCAAAGACAATTCGTTGTTTCATCAAGCCATTCAAACGATCATTCAAAAAGAGACATCAAATCCTGACGTGATGTCTATTATGATGGCTGGCGTAGAAGCGGACGACAGAATGGCAAGGTTCGAGAAGAAGCTCAAACAAATGCAAAGAACAATTGAGGATCGGGACTTGGAGATTGCTTTCCTAAAAACCAGTTGCAGAATAGAGAAGTAGTTGAATCAAGCCAAGCCCCGGTTGAACGAAGAACTGATAAAGAAAAGCGCTTAGAGAAACAACCATAACATTCAACTACGATCTCATCCTTATCTGTTAAACAGTTATAGGAAATGATTACTAATACAATCAGAGTCCAATATGGTGGTCCAATTCAGAGTTCCCTCATGTATTCTAAACCATACACGAAGAGAATAGACAGCCTGAGAATGCCTAAGTTTCAACAGTTTGACGAAACAGGTAACCCCAATTATCATGTTCCGCACTTTGTAGAGATTTGTGAAACTGCTGGCACTCTAGGAGATATTCTCGTCAGACAGTTTGTTCATACCTTAAAAGGAAACGCGTTCGATTGGTACACAGACCTAGGAGCTGAAATAATTTACAGCTGGGAAGAGTAAGAGAGGGAATTCCTTAACTGGTTTTATAGCGAAAGACGAACGGTCAATATGATACAGCTGACAAATGAGAAGCAGCGAAAGGGAGAACCAGTTGTCGATTATTTTAACCATTGGAGAGCTCTTAGTCTTGACTACAAAGATCGCCTTACTGAAATGTCTGCAATCGATATACACATCCAAGGCATGCACTGGGGATTGAAGGGAATAAACCCACCACATCTTTGAAGAATTGGCCACTCGAGCTCACGATATAGAATTAAGCATTGCTGCAAATGGAAACAAAGACTCGATAGTCTTGGAACACAAAAGGAAAAGGACTTCAAGGCAACTGAAAAAATTGTAAAAAATGTTACAAAAAAATCAATGGTTGTCAACACAACTCCATTAAAACTTTTCTAAAAAAGGTAGGAAATAACCTGACTTGGATGGAAGGTGACGTTCAATATTGAAAGAAAGACAAGAAAAGTATATCTATTTCCAGATTCTGACGTTGTATATATGTTTAAGCATCTGTAGGAAACAAAACTCATTCAACTACCCGAATGCAAACGTCTTGAGAAGTTAAGCAAAGTAAATGATCCTAACTACTCTAAATATCATCCAATAGAATCTGGAAATAGCTCAAGCAAATCACGCTGCGGTGGTTCCTCAGCCCAAGGTACAACTATCCAAGAGTGCAACATAAGTTCAAGGGTAGTGCTTTATCAAATTTGGCTCTTTTGAGCTAGTAATTGTGAGCTTGCAAAGGACTATGTTTGATAAATGTGTGTTTCAGAGCCAACTAACAATGAATATGAGGGTCGGACCGTTGTAACTCGTCGTAAAAGGCAATAACAGAATTACGTTAAAAAAAATCACGGTTGCTCAGAGAACCAAAGAGGAAGAGATTTCCAAAGAAAAAAGGTAAAAGGATTGTAAGAAAACCTAAGCCTATAGTAAATGAAAGCAAATAATTCCATTGCACACGTCAACCAATAACACCGACCACATTTATTCCAAAAGAATTTCTAGAGAAAAGAGAAGAAATGCATAATTTTGTTACATGTCATGCTACAACCGTTCAAGAAGATCTACCAAGCTCATCTAATGAACTAATCAGACCAAGAGACATGTCCTCATTCAGCATAAAAGATTTGTTATTGCTTCCCCAAGTAGAAAAAAAAATGCTCTTATTGAAACTCTACTAGATTCTAGAAGTGTAGCAACAACCCAAACGTCTATGGTACATACACACAACCTACCATGCATGTCGACAAGTTTCACTGATGACGATCTATTGCTAGGATCAAAGCCTCATAACCGTCCTTTATTTGTCTCGGGCTATATACGAGAACAAAAAGTTAGACGAATCCTCATTGATGATGGAACTGCAGTAAACATAATGTCTAAGTCAACCTTGAGGCAGTTAGGCATCCGTTGGACGAACTCTCTGACATCAAGGTTGTTATCCAAGGCTTCAACCAAGGCACACATCGAGCTATTGGCATGGTGCGTTTAGAGGTCATTATCGGTGAGTTGAATGCAAACACTTTGTTCCAAGTTATAGATTTCAAGACAACCTATCGACTGTTGTTAGAGCGTCCTTGGATTCATGAAAATTGAGTTGTCACCTCTACAGTACATCAATGCTTTAAGTTCTATCAAGACACCGTCAAAAAATAAACGCTGATACAAATCCGTTTTCGGAGGCCGAATCTCATTTTGCAGATGCAAATTTTTACAAGGAGAATGACAATACAAATGACGCATCTACAGTTGAAATCCCTTTCATAAAAAATGATGACGAAACGAGTTAAGTCCAAGAGTAGACGTTATAAAGAAAAGTATGACAGAGAAAAATATTTTTCTATAAATAGTCAAGGCTCAGCGAGTCAAAAATCTAACATCTTAAAAGATGAGAAACCTTCAGGTATGTCCATCTTACGTTAGGTTCCCTTATCTCGACGTAAAAAGGGAGAAGCATCATATACAAAATGTTCACCTAGTTTAAAGGTTGGTGAAATTGAAGTTTTAAAAGAGAATTTCACTATGCATTTCACGAAGATGATAAAGCATGGAATTGAAACAATCCAAGACGATCAACTAAGAGTAGTTTTGCCTGAAAAACGAACAAAAGATGGATTTGACCCCAAAGCGTACAAACTTTTAGCCAATGCAGGGTATGACTTCGAACTGACACTGAGTTCAAGAGCCTAAGTATATTTGATGATAATCAAGCTAATCTTTTATCGACACAAAAAGAACTCCTTAAGAAAGGTTACGCTCTGCCCGCATCTAGAAAGGGATTTGGATATAAATCTCATGAACCAGTCCGCATAATGAGAAAGGAAAGACAAAAGTTGCAGATGCAAATCACATAACCATCGAGGGTGTTAAAGAACTAAGGAAAGAAGAAGATGTCAGTGCAAGAAGACCCATTCTTCAACGTAGCGAACCTCCAGCTCCTCTTGTTTTCGCATTGCAAAGGTTTGGTACATCAAAAGACAGTAAAGAAGACTCGTTCACAGCTACCATTAAGGCACAATCTTTGGTTTTTGGAAGATTAAGCAAACCTATAGAGGAATCAGACGCATCTTCAAAAGTTCGATCATTTGTCTTTTAAAGGTTGTCCAAGGTAAAAGAGGAAACGAAAGATACAAGCCCAACTACAGTTACGTCTCAACTATTTCTTTTTCAAAGATTAAGTGTAACCACAGAAAACTAGATGGGTGTACCAAGTAAACTTTTGACAGAATTTCTCTTGAAAGCTCAAAAGAAATTGTTGAAGAGGAATCCCCGATTTGCTCAAACATCCGTAGCTTTGTTCCATCCCGCATGAAAAGAAAGATGTTGTTGGAAATCAAGACAGAAGGATCACTGAGAATAAAAATACGCGATATTATCATTACTAACCCATCATATAAAAATTTAAGCAAAAGGAAAACGAAGCACTCTGCCATCACATTATTGTCTTAGAAGAAGGAGAGGATAAGGTAGGTGAAGATGATGTTGACTAAGCACCACTGCCATTAGAGGATGGCAATTAGCGAACAGTGGATGAACTCAAAGAGGTAAACCTGGGCACACTAGAAGAGCCACGACCAATCTTTATAAGTACATTGCTTACGCCTCAAGAAGAAGAAGTTTATCTAAGTTTACTTGCAACGTACAAAGACATATTTGCTTAGTCATGCAAAGAAATGTCAGGGTTAAACCCTAAAGTTGTTGTCCATCGTCTTGCTATTAAACCTGGGTTTAGACCAATTAAACAAACTCAACGATGCTTTAGACTAGAGCTTATCCCACAAATCGAAATGGAACTGAATAAGTTGATTGAATCAGGGTTCATACGCGAAGTCAAATACCCGACATGGATCCAAAACATTATTCCTGTAAGGAAGAAAAATGGACAACTTCATGTTTGTGTTGACTTTCATGATCTAAACAACGCATGGTCAAAAGATGATTTTTCAGTACCCATAACCGAAATCATGGTTGACGCAACCACGGGGCATGAAGCTTTATCTTTTATGGACGAGTCATTGGGCTATAATCAGATAAGGATGGCTTTTAAGGATGAAGAAATGACAACTTTTCATACTCCAAAGGGGATATATTGTTACAAGATTATGTCATTCGGGTTAAAGAACGTCGGTGTAACTTATCAACAAGCAATGCAAAAGATCTTTGATGACATGCTTCTCAAACGTGTGGAATGTTATGTTGACGATCTCATGGTCAAAACCGTAAAGAGACACGATCATCTTAAAGAATTGAAAACGATATTTGATCGGTTGAGAAAATACCACTTGACGATGAATCTGCTCAAATGCCCATTTGGTGTAACGTCAGGAATGTTTTTGAGTTTTGTCATAAGACATCGAGGAATTGAAATAGACCAGTCCAAGATTGATGCAATACAAAAGATGCCAAGACCAAGAAACTTACATGAGCTTAGAAGTCTTCAAGGTCGTCTAGCATACATACAGAGATTTATATCAAACCTAGCTGGTAGATGTCATCCCTTCCAAAGATGAATGAAGAAATGAGAAAACTTCAAATGGGATGAAGCATGTCAGAATGCTTTTGAAAGCATCAAGAAATATTTGCTTAATCCCCTGTCTAAGGCGCACCTATAGTTGGGAAGCCATTGACGTTATACATCACCACCCAAGAGAAATCATTGGGGGCATTTTTTGCACAAGTGGGTAAAGAAGGAAACAAACGAGCTTTGTATTACTTACGGCGAACTCTTAGCGGTGTTGAGCTAAAATACTCCCCAATTGAAAAAATGTGCTTGGTTTTTTTCTTTTCCATTGATAAACTAAGACATTACATGCAAGCGTTCACTATACGTCTAGTTGTAAAAGCGGATCCCATTAAATATATTTTGTCTTGGCCCATCATCTCAAGGCGTTTAGCTAAATGGCTATTCTACTCCAGCAGTACAATATTGTATATGTACCTCAGAAAGTAGTAACATTACAAGCATTGGAAGATTTCTTAGCTGATCATCCTGTTCCATCAGATTTGCAATTATGTGAAGAATTCCCTGATGAAGAAGTTCTTTTTATTGAAATCACAGATCCATGAACTATATACTTTGATGGCACAGCACGAAGAAGTGGAGCAGGTGCATGCATTGTGTTCATCTCCCCAAAGAAGCATATGTTACCTTATAGCTTCACACTTAGGGAACCATGCACAAATAACATCGCTGAGTACCAAGCTTTAATTATTGAACTTCATATGGCGATTTAAATCGGCATAAAGTATATAGAAGTATTCAAAGATTCAAAATTAGTGATAAACCAAGTTTCACTTCAATACGATCTGAGGCATGATAATTTAAAGCCGTATTTTACCTATACTAGACGATTACTAGAGAATTATGGCAGCATCATTTTAGAGCATATTCCAAGATTATAAACAAAAGGAGAATGCCTTGGAAAATTTGGCTACTGCACTAACAATTTCAAGTGAGGAAGCAATCAACATTTCACTTTGCCAAAAATTGATTATGCCAATAATTAAAGATGAATTTCAAGAGATAAATATGATATCTTTCCATGTGATCGAGGATGAAGTTTGGCGACAATCTATTATCAACTATCTTCAACACAGGAAACTTCATACTGAGCTTAGAAGCAAGGCAGATGTACGAAGAAGATCTGCTTGATTTATCCATTATAAGGATACAGTTTATCTACGCTCATATGAAGGATTGCTTTTACGATGCTTGAGAGGTGATGAATAAGGTAAAGCATTAGAAGAGGTGTATACAGGCATTTGAGGCGCTCATCAATTTGGTCCAAAACTTCATTTATAATTAAAAAGAATGGGCTACTACTGGCTAACTATGGTATGAGATGCAATGAAATATACAACGAGGTGCGAGGCTTGTCAATTTCATGCAAACTTCATACATCAACCGCCAGAGCCTCTGCACCCTACTATTGCTTCGTGGCCATTTGAAGCTTGGGGACTCGACCTTGTTGATCCTATAATGTCAAATTCATATGCAGGTCACTCCTATATCATAGCTGCAACTGAATATTTTTAAAGGTGGGCGGAAGCAATCGTTTTAAGAGAAGCGAAGAAAGAACATATTGCAAACTTTATCCGGACACAATCATATATCGCTATGGAATTCCTCACCGCATTTTACAGATAATGGTAGGTAGTTTTCTAATAGCATGATAGATAAGTTGTGTGAAAAATTTCGCTTCAAACAGTACAAGTTATCCATGTTTAATGTAGCAGCAAATGAATTAGCGGAAGCATTCAACAAGACCTTATGCAATTTGTTGAAGAAGATAGTCTCCAAGACAAAGAAAGACTGGCAAAAAAGAATTTAGTGAAGCATTGTGGGTTTACCGCACGCCTAAAGAGGTCACCCCATATTCTTTAGTCTATGGAGTTGAAGTCGTACTTCCTCTAGGAGAAATTCCTTCGTTTAGAATGGCCATACAAGAAGGCTTAACAGTTGAAGAAAATGTGTCGCTGCGTCTCCAAGAATTAAACGCATTATATGAGAAAAGACTCGAAGCTCAGCAAGCATTAGAGTGTTATCAAGCACGAATGACTAAAGCTTTTGACAAAACTATCAAGCCTCGTTCGTTTGAAGTTGGTGACCTAGTTCTTGCTTTTAGAAGACCAATCACCACAACACAACATACAGGAAATAAGTTCACACCTAAATGGGATGGACCCTATGTCATCAAAGAAGTTTACACTAATGTAGCTCACAAGATCGTGGATAAAGACGGATTACAAATCGGCTCCATTAATGGAAAATTTCTAAAAAGTTCTATGCGTAAAAAAAAAATGTAATAGTCCTTGGCGTATGAGTATAAACAGCAAGCTACGTCTGGCACGCAAAAAAAAGGTTAAAAAAATCATGTAAATGAACTACGTTATGACTTGATCCATTTTTACCAAATTAAAAGGTACGTAGGTAGCTTAAATAAAATTTAAGTTCAGTCTATTAATAAGCAAACAAATCCTTCACAATTGTGCCAAAAAAAATTGCATTTTTTTTCTCTCTCGCAACTTTGAGATCATTTATTACCGAGGTACAAAGGAGGCAATGATAAAACAACCGACTTCCTATCAAATCAATATGCTGAAAAAAAATGGATGCAGGTCGGTTAAAAAACCAATTTAAAATCTTTTAGCTCCTGTCGAGCTTCGCTTAACATTTCGTGTAACATTGCCAAGTTGTTAATGTCAGCATCAGAAAGGGCATGAGTACTTTCAATTTCGCTTACAATTTCTCGCTAAATAGACTCATCACGCTTTACTGAGCTAAATGAGCTTCTTTCTTAGTAATTGACTTTAAAACCTCTTCACGATTAGTTCTTGTTGCTTGAGTTCGGGCTTCGAATCGTTTCTTCTCTTCTTTTAACTGTCGACTTTGTTGAGTAAGTTTATCCATTTCTGCCATTGTGCTACTCTGGCCATTCAGCACGTCGTTTAAAATACTATTCACTTCTTTTAACTTACAGTCCTTATTTGCAGTTGTGAATTGAAAGGAGTTTGATGATTCTATCCTATTGAACTCTTCAACCTTAAGGAAATATTCTTTCACAAAATTCTGAAGATACGGTAGGTTTGCCCCATAAGTCATTGAAATGTTTTGGAACATCTTGTCTAATTATCCAGTAAGACAAGATAATTTCTCAAATGAGGCCTTAATTATCTTCCTGCGTACGTTGTTCCATACGACTAAAGTAGTTTCTTTTTGAATCTTAACAAGATCGCGTTCTGCACAACAATGAGAGATGCCAGTATCAGATGCTGGCAACTATTGCAATTGCAAAATAGCTTTTCTTGGCAGCGACATATCTCTCAAGGGGAGCGCTTTCGTCAAATCTAGTGCATCATCCGGTTGCAAAATAGGTCATTTTGACTGCGTTAACTTGATTAACAACAGCGCTTATGTCAAATCTCGTGTCTGATTTGAATACAAAGCATTAGCTTGTGATGGCCTTTCCCTCAACGGTTGTGCTTTTTGCAAATTTAAAGTCTCATTTAACTGTGACATCTCTTTTAATGGAAGCTCTCTTGTCAAATATAATGTATCTTTTGAATAAAAAGCATTATCTTTTGGTGGCATCTCCCTCAATGGTTGTTCCACTATTAAATCCATTGTCTCCTCCGATTGTGAAACATACTACGTTACTATTGGTGCCGCTCTCGAATCGTCCACTCCTTGATTAGTTATAGGAAGAGATGATGACCTTCAATAGAAGTCATTAAAACTTTTTGATTTTCCATGCTAGCAACTACTGCATGAAAAGGATCAGGACTGGTTGGCGAATCTAGGTCATTTTGTCCCACCCCTTCCAGGATGATGTTATCAAGTGATGTTTGCATAAAATCGTAGCTGAATTAGGAAATAATAATAATAATAGTAGTATACAGTGAAAAGATTAAAAATGATGAAAGAAACTCTAACCAAGGTTGCGGGAAGAGAAGGAAATTATAACATACAAATGTCATTAAGGTCTGAAGATTTTTTAGATTTTTTCCTTTTCCAATGCTTGTCATTATCACTACTTTAACTTGCGTTCTCACCATTAGAAGGAAACTCTACAGGATCAAACATTTTAATTTTCTTACCGCCAACTTCTTTAGCAGTGGATTTCAGAAATTTAGGTTTGGTAGGAAGACGCGCACAACTATCAACCAATTTGTTAATTTCATCTACAAGATAAGTATCGTTAATCTCAATCCACCATTTATGATAACGTTAAGTGACTTGATTGTGAGGATTCACTGCAAGTGGAGGGAGGTACACTCAGAACAAAGTCTTTATTTCAGCACTTATCATCCAAAGGCGTAATACATTGTTTAAAGTAGCTTTCGGGGTCTCTTTAGTCAAATCATTTGGAATGTCTTGGAAAAATTTGAATTGCCTGCTGAATCGACAAAGATTATAGTTTTGATGACTAGTGAAGATCTGGATCGTGAAGATAAGAAGCCTGAATGAAAACTTAAGAAAAATGAAGAAGACAAAAAGCATAAGTCGTGATCATCTACAAGTTGTACACCTTTTTTTATGCTCGAAAGAGTGACATAGCATGACACTTGCTGTCCTTTTTTGAATATGCAAATAAGTTTCAAAGGCGGTGAAATATCTTGCTCCTCCTTCACCAAAGAAATCTACCATTATCGGACCTCGACGTGATGTAGGAAGTGGAGAATGTGTGTTGAAATAATGCGCAAGCCACAATATATATAGTGCAAAGGAAGACATGCGTTTGTAGAACCAATGGAAGGAGATGTGTCACAAACCTGGCTCAAGCCATGGTAGATATTTGCTAAGGCTAGAATAGCTAGGCTGAATATATATCCTTCGGCCATGAGACTCGCCACCTTAAACACTTTTGGCGCAGCGTACCGTGTTTAGAAGGAAACACAAAGAGGCACAACCCATAAGAAAGGGGAGCCGCCAAATATGTTTTGTCTTGCATGTCATTCTCTACACTTAACTTGTGAAACAAAGCCATATCTTTTTCACTCCAGTCATGACTTCTGATGGATACCCCATAAGGATTATGGGTTGAACGAGGGCAGATATTCTTCTTGGACCATCTAGCAGGGGGTCGTGTATATTTTAGATCCCCTTTAAACCAGAAGGTTATTCATGTGCTAATAGAGATGCAGGGCTGATCAACTTGTTGGGATACTATGTTATGATAAGCGGTAAAAAGATGCTCATAACTTTTTGGGCATACTTCACCGTCGTGAGTAGGTAAGGCTAACAACTCTGAATAGCTAGGAATGACTTCGTCATAAAATCTTCCTTTAATTGGGAGACGCTCTAATCTCCACATACCCCATAAAGATATCGAAATTTCCCCTAGTAATATGTAAATTGTAATTGTCAATGGGCACCACGCTTCACAAAAGGCTAGAATGATATCAGAATTGCGGTCGTATGTATATAAAGAAGCCATCACAATGTCAAAAATTTGTGACTTCTGGGGTAGTTTTTCATTTCTATAGACTACGACCTCCCACTCCCAATAACACCGAGTGTACACGAATTCTCCATGAATTTTAAGACTAGGACCCCAACCAACATTGTCACCCTCAATAATGCAACGTCTTAACATTGGTAAGGCATCACTATTTGGTATTTGAGTGTGAATAGGGGAGTCTAGAAACCAACGTTCGTCTAAGCGCCAGGATATATTGATCCCTCGTAGGACCACTTTGGAAAAATATTACCACCGTCTATGCATGTTGAGAGTCTCTAAAGTCTCCATACACTTCTTTTCTCAAAAGAAGAATAATCCCAAGCTCAATAGGCTATTCAACGTCATTCAAGATGAATAAGCAGTTTTTCTCCAGGTCAAGATGCTTGGTAAAATGAACCATGTTTCAAGTATTTAAGATAAAAATCTATACAAATAAAGAAAAATAATTTCAAGAATCAAACAGCGTGATTTACCAAGATAAAAGAAATCAGTACAAGAAAAAAAAGAAAAAAAGAAAAAAAAGTGACCACCGCCGCACAGAGCAGTGCAAGAGTGACATAACTGATGCGGAAAAAAAATGGTGACCACCGCTATTGGAAGGCAGAAGCGACATCACTGTTTAAGGAGTGACCACAGCTGATGCGAGAAAGACATTAAATGAGGCTCAAATCAATTACACCACCACAGAAAAGGAACTGTTGGTAGTGGTGTTCGCATTTGAGAAATTTAGATCTTATTTAGTTGGATCTAAAATAATTATTTTAATAGACTATACAACAATTAGATACCTTATAACTAAATCGGATGCCAAGCCTAGGTTGATCTAAGGGATTTTATTGCTACACGAATTTGACATTGAAATGGAAGATAAGAAAGAATGTGAAAACCTGGTCGCATACCATTTGTCACATCTTGAGCAATCCAAAAGCAATGCATTTGGCATTGACCTTCGTGATAGCTTTCTGGATGAGCAATTGCTAAAGCTTAATGTCATTGAAACACCATGTTTTGCTGACAAAGAAAATTATGTATGTAGTGTTTTAAACCATATGATTTGCCAAATAATCAAGTTAAACGCTTTTATCATGAATCTATAGATTATTTTTCGGATGAACCATACTTATATAAGTTACACAATGATGGTATAATACAATGATTTGTAAGAGAAGATGAAATGCTAGATATACCTATATCATGTCATACTTCACTTTATAGATTCCATATTGGTGAAGCAAGAACAGCAACAAAGAATTTCCAATCAAGATTATTTTGGCCAACTGTTTTTGAAGACGCTCATCAGTTTGCTCAAAGGTGTAATGAGTGTCAGAGAAAGGGAAATATTGGTAAAAAAAATGAAATGCCAATGAATTACATATTCGAAGTTGAAGTCTTCAATGTATTAGGTATTGATTTCATAGGTTCATTTCCTCCTTCCTATGGCAACTTGTATATCTTGGTGGTTGTTGACTAATTGTCTAAATGGGTGGAAGTCATTACTACTCTATTAAATGATGCAAAGACTGTCACAAGGTTCTCCTAAGTACATCATTACTCGCTTTGAAACACCTAGAGCTATAACTAGTGATGAGGGTTCACATTTTGTCAATAGGGTAATGGCTAGTGTATTGCATATGTATAACATTAAACTTCATATTGAAACACCCTACCATCCCTAGATAAATGGTCAAGCTGAGATCTCACATCAAGAAATCAAAGAAATATAAGAAAAAGTAGTGAGACCTACGAGGAAAGATTGGTCCACGTGACTAGGGGATGCCCTTTGGGCATACAGTACCGTGTATAAAACTCCTCTAAGCATGTTCCGCTTCATACTAGTGCTTGGAAAACCTAGCATTCTCTGATTAGAATTAGAGCACAAGACATATTGGGCGCTGAAGAAGCTGAATTTAGATCTTATTGTAGCAAGGAATAGTAGAAAATTGCAACTGTTAGAGCTTGAAGAATATAGGCAGATGGCCTATGAGAATGCGAAAATATATAAAGAGAAGACAAAGAAATGAAACGACGGAAAGATAATGCCTAGGACATTCGTCCATAGCAACAAGTTCTTCTTTACAATTCTAGGTTAATGTTCTTCCCATGGAAACTCATATCAAAATGGAAATGACCATTTAAAGTTGTGTGCATAACTGTGGAGCAGTTGGGATTCAAAAATTTAGAAGGCAACAAATTTACGGTGAACGACCATAGACTCAAACATTAATGAGAATAAGATATTTAAAAAGAATGCATCTCTCAATAAGGGTCACCAAATCTAGAAATCCGAATGCAACATGCATCTTTAATGCAGGTACGTATCATATACATCTTACATTTTCCCTCATTATTTTTATTTTTTTGTTATTTTTTGTATGGCATTTATTTATTTCTACTTGTTAGGTATAGTTTAAAAAAATTGATGCAATGCGGACATCATCATTGGACCGCATTGGTTAAGAATAAAGCCGAAAGAAATGCGGGGAGCGTTGTTGAGGGACTTCGTAAAACCCAAACTAGGAGAAATTAGTCGTTACAATAGAAGGGACACGTGTCAAACTTGTCGTTGCCCAACAACTAGTTAACTCAGCTACTCTATTTTTAATTCCATTAAATGTAGAATTCGATCGTTTTGGCAACGATAATGTTGCCAACATTAGCGTTGGCCATCTGCAGTGGTTATAACCTCTATATTTTTGCTATTGAAAGCCAAAATTGAGTCCAATTTATTTCTAATCAAACTTTCCTCGCCCAAGTCGTTCCTACTCTCAAATCTCTCTCGACTTTTCTCACTTTTCATCTTTCAAACACTTAATTTTCTTCAAATCTTTCAACATTATCTCAATGATCCAAATGGCATCATCAATAAGATCACAAGCTAAAGGAAAGAAGGTAACATCTAATGCACTAGGATCTCATCTCTAATGTAGAGTTAGAGGAGGAGTTTTATATTCCTCACATTCGGAGAAAGAACATTACAACCACTCCATCTGTGGCGCGCAACACAGATGCATGGGATATTTCGAGTACCTTCAAACCCATGAATGTGATCCCACTCCAAACCATCCATCCTGATAACATCAAAGGATTCATTATTGAACCGATCGTTCTTGAGAGCCAATCAAAACCATTAGAAGAAGATTCAAAGGTGCAACAAGAAGAGCAGCAAAACATGGAGAGATTGAATGACTATTTAGAAGCAACAAAAAGATGCAACCAAAGGTGCTATGAAGTGTATAAACTTCCTTCGAACCTTTAGCAAGACATATCCTACACTTTAGAAAGAAAATGCACTTGGTGCATTGTCGATGCGGGACACATTGTTGGAGTTCACCGCATTTGGTAGAGAGAAGGAGGATGAAAAAGATGAAGAAGAACAAGAGATGGTTGCAACCAATCTTAAGGAAATGCCTATGTCAGAGCCTATATAAAGGGTAGAATAAAACACGGAGTATCGGGTGGATGAAGAAGCAAAAATTAACACAGAGGGGGGGTGGGGGGGGCTCTAAGAAGAAGATCTTTAAGCCAACAATAGAAGAGAAGAAAAAATATGAGGCCGAGAGGAGGAGAAGGAGGAAGAGGATTGCTCAATCTCCTAGAATGTCCTCCACATCTAAGAAGCGAAAGGACACCAAAGTAGAGGTACAACCAGAGATTAACTTAGTCTTCGCAAAGGCAGATGAGAGATACATTTCTCTCAAGAATAGAGTAATGCTTTAAGAGCATGGGTTTCCAAGACCGATCAACATATCCATTACGAGGCGCAAATGGCATAACTTTGTGTCTAGAAGAAGACGCAAGGCCAAAATGGGTTCATGAATTCTATGCAAACCTGAATGAGGAGAGAACATATCGCAGCCAAGTCTGTAGAGTACAGATTGATTGGAGGGCATCATCATGGAATCAAGTGCTCGAACTTCAATACGACCCCAATGTAGAGTACAACGCATTGGTTTTTAAATCTACACCAATGCAGCTAAGAGTGTGTATCAACATCATAGAAGCGTCACGAGCTGCTTGAAAGGTCATAAACAGATCAAGAGTGCTGGAGACTGAATTTCTCAATGCAAAAACACACCGTTGGCTAAACTTCGTGAAAACGTGTTTAATGTCAGCAACTCATATATAATACGGATGTGATCAGGATAAGGCTCTACAGCTCTATGCTCTATATATGGGGTTCAACATTGATGTGGGCTGCATCTTGGAGGCAAAGGTCAAGCATTGCATCAACAAGACACATGACCTAATCTTCTTTCCCCGCACGATTACACTTCTTTGCTTAAGCTAAGAAGTACGACTATCATCAGCGGACACAACGTTAGTACGACCATCATCAGCTGATGCAACGTTAGCACCTTGACCACCATATCAAATAGCTGAATCAAGAATAAAAGTGTCGTTGATTGGTAGAACATTGGTGTTGTGGCGGCATTAATGAAGTTTTAAGGCTGTTGGCTAAAATGAAGACCCAATGGGAGCATTTCCTTATGCAATATTGAGTCTTTTCAGAATATGCAGAAAGGTGAGACACATTTGTGAGGTATTTCGTCGAGGCCAATGCAAAAGGCATTCAGTTCTCCTCATTTCTAAGCAAAGTTACTCAATCTTGGGCCCCACATTCGCTTATGTAAGAAGAGGAAAAACCGTCTATCCGCATCCATTCATTTTAAACCTTTTCCTTGTTAATTATGATTAAATAATTTTTTTTCTATTTTATTAATTAATTGTATATATTACTAACACCTTTAATCGATAATGAATATAATATTGTTTTTCAGCTTCATTTCTCTTATGTCTTATTAATTTTTCTGACCAAATCCTCATTGTCCCACGCATTAGCATTGCGTCTTTACATGTTATTTTTCATTTCTCTTGCAATTTTAGCTATTTCATCTTTTCTACAAAAAAAGTTAATGATTAAAATCTTACTAATCCATGAATTCAGATCCATTGACTAGTTGATACTTGTTAGATTTGATTGTTGTATGCATACTACTTGTTGATAAAATTTTTATTACATTTATCTTAGTATTTAGTTCTATTCTTAAAAATTTCTGAGAAAAAAAAAAAAACTAGATAGCCTAGACGAAACTTTTTGGTCTGAGGAACTTTTTAGAATATCCCAAAGCTTCAATTAGCTTAATCCTTAGATAGAATAGTGCTGAGAATGCACTCAACATTTATTCAAATACCTTGAAAGATCATTTCTTCATACTTAGAACCAACTAGTTTGGGGAGGAGGGGATGATCTCGCCTTTATTGAGGACAATGAAAAATATAAGTTTGGGGGTGAGGGATCTCTAGTTGAGCAAAAAATTAAAGAAATAGATGGTATGAAAACAGAAATCAAAGTAGTATAATGCGATAGGCATTGTAAAAAAATCAAAATCAAATCAAGGCTAGTAGCCATGGTTTCTCAAAGTATTCCTCTACTTCAAGAATGCTTCAAATCTAAGTTTGTTCCGCTTGTTTAGATGGCTTCTTTACCCAAAGGTGTCATTCTAAGAACTATGAAAAAGCTTAGAGTTAATTCTTTTGCTTAGGTGCACCACTCTGATCAAGTGTGCCATTTTATGAACTACAGAAAGTGAGCAAGTAAAGTATGAATGCTAGCCTAGAAGGGATGCGAATAAAAGCATAGAAAACTCCTAAAGGGTATTTGAGATTCCAAAAGTGTATGTGAGAATAAAAGTCCCTAAGAGTTTACTTTGATCAAGCTTTTTTTATTTGAGCTTTAGAAAAGACTACTTTGTAATTTTAGGTATGATTAATATGAAAAATATGGAAATTGCACTTTTATCATGTTAAATTGGACGTTTTTAACATTTTATTGCCAAAAACTCATCAAAGCTAAGAGCATTCATATAAGTATAGGAATACATGTTGTTGAAGACATTGACCAAGTCAAGAGAATCCCAATGCTGACGCATTCCCAATTTTGGCCGCATTCCAAAGCACGTTCTCAATGTTGGCCGCATTCTCATTGTTGGTAGCATTGCCAATGTTGGGCACATTCCTAGAGATAATCCAGATTTCCAAAGTGACAAATTTTAGTGCA
Organism: Cyclanthera cordifolia; assembly: GCA_037832605.1. Taxonomy (NCBI): domain Eukaryota; kingdom Viridiplantae; phylum Streptophyta; class Magnoliopsida; order Cucurbitales; family Cucurbitaceae; genus Cyclanthera; species Cyclanthera cordifolia. The sequence goes on from JBBMEG010000004.1 coordinate 5,790,751, forward strand.
TTCCCAATGTTGGCCACAATCTACTCGCATCTAAATTAAAAGTTGAAGAAACACAAATTATCATTTTACGCAGATGAAGGATGGATTGAACGGCCACGATTTGCTATTGCTTACCTAATAAAGAGTAATTTAGCAACAAGTCAAAAACAACAAAAAATAGCACCTAAATCCGAGAAAGGGTGCCTTTCTTTACATTTATGCTTTGGATAATTTCTCTACTATACATTTTATGACTTATCTTTTAGACAATTTTTGTAATATACTTTATTTTTAATGCAATTTATTTCACTAACTGCCTTTCTTTACATTTATGCTTTTATTTTCTATGTAAATGATGATGTAGTGTCGTGTGGAGGTTATCTTATGTTTAATAAGAATATAATCAATGTCTCGCCACACTATTAACACTGCATACATTTCTTTTGAGTATTTGCAAGTTATGTTTTGAGTAGGTTAGTGATGACAAGGTAGAATTATTGTTTACAAAGTAAGTATTGTTAACTAACGAGGTGAACCTACTATCCACTTATCGTTTACGCTTTACTTCGCTATAGGGATCGAAGAAGGTAAAATAAAAGGTCCTTACTGTTGTTATTAGGTTCGCTACTCGATCGACTAGTAGGTTTAGGGAGGATCCCTCATAGCTATCCTACAAATGAATACGAACAACATCCTTAATGCGGACACCATTGAGAGAGAATGCACATTCAGAAGAAGGCATTGTTGTGTAGTATAAACCTTAATCTCTACCATGCCACTTATCTTAGCTACCTGATTTCAACACTTTTATGATTTATGTACTTACTTTTACTCACCATTCTTGTCATTTATCAATACATGCTTAAACAGTAGATATTAAGCTATAATGTTGTTTGACTAAAGGCAATGCCTGTTGCATTAAACATGTGTTCCACCTTTACATTTTTATTCAATACTACAATCCACCATATTATTGAATGCTACCTTTCCTGAACCATAATATAAAATTACTTCAAAGAATCAGTCCTTGAGGTGATGACTTGGAAATTTATTACTTAATACAATTGACAGAGTACACTTGTGTTTTCATAGGAAAGTTGTTATGTAATGCTTCAAAGGTTAGTGATGCTTGTCGTATTGTTGTTGTGTGCGGCATTCTGATTCATTTCATTACATTGCTCTACTCTACCATCAAGCATATTCAGAAAACAAACAAGGGGTGCATCGAAATTACAACTTACGAGAATTGAATGGCCTGAGATATGATCAGCCTGTACAACCAAAAAATTTTAGTCATTTAAAATTTGGTTTAATATGGAACAATTTCTCATAAGGACTTAGTCCATTTAAAACCTTTGTTGGAAGTTGATTTATTAAAAACGTTAAAGTGGGAATGCTTCATCCCAAAACTTTATAGGCATAGACGCATAATTTTGCAATGTAAGACCTAATTCTACAATATGTCTACGTTTTCTTTCTACAACACAATTTTGTTCATAAGTATGCCGACAAGTAATACGATGACCAATACCATTATTTCTAAGATATGTAGAAAAGACCCTATATTTACAACCTCAATCTGTTTTAATGCACTGAACGGATTACCAAATTGTTTTTCTAAAAACAATTTAAACTGAAGAAAAGGCATCAAATTTATTTTTTAACAAGTAAATGCAAGTAAAACGGTATACAAATCAGCAAAGGAAATATAATATTTAAAAACCTTTATTGATGTAAATATGGAGGGACCTCATAGATCAGATTATATTAGTTGTAAAGAATGAGTATAAATAGTTTTTGAATCTTGAAAATGAAGCTTATGAATCTTTCCTTGAGCATAAGAATGACATAGTTGATTTTTCTTATTAGAACATCTAATATTACAAGAATGTAAAATAGATGACAAAATATTAGGAGCACAATAACCTAAAAGAGAATGCCAACGATTAAAAGAATCAACAAGTGAATGAGAAGTTGAGTCATTTCACCTTGAAAGGCTTTCTGTAATAGCCTCGCTTTTAGCTCATTAAATTTCGAGGTTAGTTTTGTAATGTTTGGGCTTACCAAGAATCCCGAAAGTCGTTTTGAAATTTATTTTGGGATAAAAGTATTTATTAAAATCATATCTCGGGAGGTGTGAAGTTGGATTTTTAAAACTGGACGTCAAATGGTCATTTTTAGACCTATGGGTATTTTGGTCATTTTTCCAGGTCTTTTTGTCCTTATATATAAAGCCAAAAAGACCTAATCATTAGGTTTTGTCCTTTTCTCCTCTCAAAATCAGCACCATCACCATTTTCTCTCATTTTCTACAATTTCTGACACCCACAGTTGCGCCGCCGACAGCTTATCAACAGCCAATCATTGCCTCTGAATTCTGTCCTTGACAGTTTCAGCGCCACTGTCAGTCGTGTCGCCTCAGGAAGCAGCAACCGCACGCCTCGTCCAATCGCGAGCTGAGGGAGACGAGTTCAGCTAATCAGCGGCCGCAACAACCCTGCACGCTTTCTGTAGTTTTATCCCTCACGAGCACCGAAAGCCGCCGCGCCCATTAGATGCTCCTAGCTTCGTATTGGCCAACGTCTCGAGAGCCTGCAGTTCGGTCACTCGAACGTCACGTTTGAACGAAACTGACGCCAGCTAGCCCGAGCCTGCGTTCAGCCACTAGCAACCTGCCACGTGTCCTGGACCTGCTGCACCTATACTCAGCGCGCCAGCTTCACGCGTCGTCGTCTGTTGCCTCCGTCGACTCGCTAGAAAGTTTCTCAGTAATGATTTTCGGGTATTTTCGATGTCTCGAGTCCATTTTATGGTTTTAAGGTCAAATTCTAACTGTTTAACCTTGTTTTCGCTAGCTAAATTTTGGAAACAGTTCCGAGATGCGTAGTTCGAGCACTTGTGAATTTCGGCCAAGGTAAGGGAATGTTTACCTTTATCTTGGAGTTCTATAAATAAGTAAATACATGTGTAGGCTAATCTAAAGGGATTTTTGCTAAGTACCTTGTGTGCCGTATTTCCTCGTATTTTGTGGAATGTCACTATTTTACTGTTGTTATATATATACCTAGTGTCGTTATGCATGTATTTGATAATATCACGAGCAGGTGGCTCAATTGAAGGCCCGGGAGTGGCATTTCCTATCACTGTAGCCCTGGAGGTGTACAAAATCATCTTGTGGGACCCGGGAGTGGCATATTCTTTCGGGAAAGCCTCGGTGTCACCCTCATCATCCATTGAACTTTCAAAACTTTATAAGTCCTATGGGACTCCGTTGATTCATTTGTTCATTCATTGTTCCATAGTTCATATGTATTATTTGTCTTAGTTTGTTGATCCCGGTTAGAGATCCTTATTAAATTTAATAACTCACCCTGTTTACTTTATGTGGACTCCACAGGTACGCATGGACTCTACCAGGATGGCTGATCGGGAGTTGGAAAGACCATGGGCTTGTGATATGTGGTGTTGGGTTAGAGCAATCTTTTCTTTCCATATAAGTCGTCTAAATTTTCCTTTACAAGAACTTATTTCTGTTGTACGATGTTTTCTCTAGTTTTTACTTGAATTCGTTATAAATAGGTACTCATTTTAAGTGTTTTCGAACGACCATTATTGCTTATTAAATGAGGCATTTATTACAATGTTTTCTGTTTCTCTAAAGACCATTTAAATCATGCATTTATGGTTAGCCTAGGAGTGACCCTAGTTTGGGCTGGGTCTTTTCGGTTCCTTTGGTGAGGAAGAATCATCATTATGACTACTACATAATGAGAATTTATATAATCCATTGCAAAGTTGCCCCTCAAGAAGTAGTTGGTCACTGTCCAAATCCTTAACAAACACACAAAAGGGTGAAACTCAAAGAACACGTTGTTATTTTTAGGAAACTGACTTACACTTATCAAATTCTTCCTTGTTTCTGGAACATATGATAGATTATTAAGAAAGAAAGAACACCTGAAGTTAGAATCAAAAGAACGTACAAAATTTAAACCAGTTTGAAGAATGTATACTCCTCTTCCATTACCCATTCAAATTTGTTGATTTCATATAAAATAAGATCCATTGACGAAATTGGATAGATCATTTGTAATGTGATTCGTAGCTCTGGATAACAACTTGTATTTTGAGAACAATACACATTAAAAATTGGTGGATTATGAAATCCATTCCCTAGAGTTGCTAGGTTTGCTGATGTTTGAGAAAACAAAGGCAATGATGTATGCTTAGAAGGTAATGAGGATCTTCCAGTATAGCCAAACATTGAGTTCTGATCAGAGTTTAAACAAAAATAGCACATGTATGCCCATACTAACTTTTCAAACGCAATGAATAAATTCCTACAAGAGCCTTTTGTTTCTTTTTTTCCGAGATAACCAAAACATCGGATTCGTATTCACTCCCAAAGCCCCCAAGAAGATGTAAAACATGATCTTGATCTCGAATGTTATAACCAACAATAAACAAACAACTAACTATTTTCTTAACTTTGTTCAAGTACTCAGCATGAACATATCTTTCTTTCGAAGATTCTACAGCTTAGATTTATATGGTAGAACTTTTGAAAAATTTATAGTAGCATATGTTGAAGCAAGAGAATCCCAAATCTCTCAAATACTACTAAGTTCTAACATTTACTAAGGACCGCTTCTAACATTGTTCCTAACAGCCAAGAAGCAAGCAATTGATCTTGCTTGACCCATTTCTGATATTCTGGATTAGCTTCAACTTCACCATCAGAACTCACAAAACACACACTCTTGAACGGAATTATTTGATTATCTTTTATGAATTCTTCAAGACCATGCCCTTTAATAGCTAAAATCACCTAACACTTCCATTGAAGATAATTTGTCTTGGTGAGTTTGATCATCAATGCGCTATTTTCAAGACTTTTACTATTTTTCATCATCGAGGCTTTCAATTTGGCAAAGCAACAACTTCAGACGTAAAACTTTCCTCATGTTCCATAGAAAAAGAACAAACAAAAAGATCACTGAGAAAACAAAATGGTGATAAGACGAAGAAAGGTCGGAAAATACTTTAATGAAAAGATGGAAAAACGATCGGCAAAGACAACAGTTGATTAAAACACTAAGATGGCTCTGATACCATCTTGAACACCAATAATTGGTAAAGTAAGAGAGAGAAAGTATTCCTCTATTATTGATCATAAATTGTACAATGACATTCTTCTAAATGGAAAAATCACCTATATACAAGTGTGGTTTTTCCTCATTTTTAGGTGCATCCAATAATCAATAATATTCTAGCCCTACTAATCTATCTAACATGTGATCAATGTAGAGAAAAGGAAAATGAACTTTGTTTATTCCTTTGTTTAACCTTATATAGTCCATACGAACTATCCATCCAGTCACAGTTCTTGTAGGAATTAATTCGTTCTTTCGTTTTTTTACCATAATTGTCAACCTTTCTTTGGTACACATTAAACTGCAGTGACCCAATTATTATGAAAAATAGGTAAATTATCCCCACATCTAACCATTTGATCATTTCCTTCCTAACTACTTCTTTCATGACTTGATTGTGCGCCATTCATGTTTAAGTTAGTACTAATTAAAGATATACGTAAGAAGGTCTAATAGCTAAGGAAGCCTTTTAATGAAGTGAAATGATTCAAGTGGATCTAAAGTAAGAAAGTAATTACATATATTTCCTCGTAACAACACATGCCAATCTAAGAATTTCTTTATATTAGATCCGCTAACATAGTATTTCTTTATATAATTAAATGTACATTTCAAAAGATACCTATTCTTTGTTGATTATAAACATGATAAAAGGTTATAACTCAAAAATTTTAAAAATTGGCTTTAATCTCCTCTTTTCACTGAAAACTAATCTAATATATTGATACCAAATCAATTTTTTTTAAAGTGAAAGATAAGAGAGATTGACTTGGTTCATCTTTTCCGTTGTTGTTGGCTTCTTATCTTAATGTTGGAATGCAGCTGTTCTTTGATGACAGCATTCGCAACACAAAGACAGGAAAATCCATAGGCCTACACACAGTGCTGGTGAGTTCATATGAATTCATTTTCTTTTACAGAATCATGGAAAGGAAAATTTTGAAGATTTTCTTGGAAACCAAACATAAATATTGTAAGAAAATGTGTGTATTGCAGGTTTAACTTTTTTGTTGTTATTGTGGGAGTCTCTCAAGAATTTTAGATCTACACTTATATCTACTTAGATCTACATTAGAATTTTAGATCTACACTTAGATCTACGTTTATAAATTTTTAGATCTACAAAAATGAAAAAAAATTAAAATACCTAGTGTGAAGGAGGAGATCGGCGGAGATGGATTGGTCTGCTCACAACCTCCAATTCATTTTCATCTAATATAATTACTATCTCATCAATTGAAATACAAAAGTTTAGTTTGGATGCTATAGCTCTTCACTTTCCATAACTTGATCAATATCTTCTCCTAGAGTGTTACAACTTGTTGTAGGCTAAAATATCCCGAAACACTCGGAACTGATTGAGACCAGCACGAAGGACAAATAAGTCAACGCCGATCCCCCAGGGGTCGGCCAAATAGAGGCATGGATCCCTAAGGAGTCGGCCAAGTCCATTGCCGACCCCCAGAGGGTCGGCCAACACCCTTGCCGACCTGAAAGACTGGGAAAAGATTGAGACCAGCACGAAGGACAAATAAGCCAACGCCGACCCCCTGGGGGTCGGCCAAATGGAGGTCTGGACCCCTAGGGGTAGACCAAGTCCATTGCCGACCCCCCGACGGTCGGTCAACACCATTGTCGACCCCCTATGGGTCGGCCTTGCCATTATCGACCCTCGGGCATTGGCCAAATCGAGGCCACAACCCTCCAGGGGTCAGCCTCGCCATTACCGACCCTCGGGGGTCCGCCACAACCCCCTTGGGTCGGTCGAGTCAATTTCCGACCCCTCGTAGGTCGGCCTCGCCATTGCCAACCCCTAGTGGGTCGGCCAAGTCTATTTCTGATCCCTCGAGGGTCGGCCTCACCAATACCGACCCCCCGAGGTCGGCCATATGGAGGCTATAACCCCCCGGGGATCGACCGAGTCCATACCGACCCCCTAAGGTCGGCCAAGGAAAGCCTTGACCCCCGGGGTTGGCCCTTGCATCCTCACCCTTCTTAGGCCCGGCAACGAGTAGGTCAATCCGAGTGGATTAGTCGTGGAGGTTAGGACTCGTCGAAGAGTCGACTGAGTCCAAGTAACGCAGGGTGGCGCTGCACTCCATGGCGCCCCCGGTTACAACAAGTAGGTCAACCCGAGTGGGTTGGTCATGGAGGTCAGGACTCCCCCAAAGTCGACCAAGCTCAAGTAACGTATGGAGGCGCAGCACCCCGTAGCGTTCTCGGTTACAACGAGTAGGCGAACCCAATGGGTTGGTCGTAGAGGTTAGGACTCTCCTATAGACAAGTTAACCGAGTCCAAGTAACGTTTGGAGGCGTCGCACCCCGTGGCGTTCCTCGTTACAACGAGTAGGTCAGTCCGAGTGGATTGGTCGTTGAGGTCGAGACTCTCCCCTAAGAGTCCCCGGTTACGACGAGTAGGTCAACCCGAGTAGGTTGTTCGTGGAGGTGAGAACCCGTAAGGGTTAACCGAGTCCAAAGCCGACCTCTGAGGAGGACGGTCGAGTAGTCTAACCCGGGTGGGTTAGTCGTGGAGGTTAGGATTTTCCTGTGGATAAGTCGACCAAGTCCAAAGTAGCGCTAAGGGACGTTGCATAACCGTGGTGTCCTAGCGGTACAACGACAAGGTTGCACCCTTAAGAGGGTCGGCCATGGAGGTGAGAATCTACCAAGGTTGACCGAGTCCAGGTAACTCCGTAGTCAAGACCGTTACACCTTCGAATGGTAAGGGTCAGGAGTTGCGCTAGTATTCATACCCGGCTTAATGACGGACGTTTCTAACAGCCGACCATTTTATGGCCATAAGTGAGCCGCAGCGGTTACGAGACCGACTGCTATAAGAGTCATGTCAATCTTCATTCCAAGGGATTGAAAACCTAAGCTAAGCTTAGTACTCTTAAGCTATTCCTAAAGTCTAAATTACTCTCCCTAATTTCGTTCATGACTTAGGCATCTGAGGCCCTGTGGTTCACACCACACCGGTGTGTCCTAATTTTGCTTTTTTGCAGGCCCTTTCGTACTCAGTTTAATCAAATTCACTGTGGCGCCTTCTATGGGGACGAGAATGTTCTACCTAAAAACGCTAAAATCCAAACCATTTTCCTGCGAAAAATGTCGAATGTTTAAAACGGCCACCACCACGGTGTCGATGACGAATCGGACGTCGAGCACGCTCCGAGGAGGGTTGCCTCCAAAGGACATGACGTTGTTCGTGGCGAAAACCACACGGGTCTTGAGAGAGCGGTAGCTGGACAAGAACTGGAGCGTGCAGATCTAAAGTTCACTGCTTTGGATGAACGAGTGCAAGGAATGGCGGAAAGTTTGAGTTGCCTGGTGGAGTTGCTCCGGCAACTACCTCCGGCTTAGACAGCGGATGCTGGGAACCAACAAGCCCAACAGGAGGCGGCACAACGACAGCCTATCAAGAAAAAGGCAGTGGTAGAAAAAACAGCTTCATTGGTCCGAGATCCTGCCAAAGGGAAAGCCCCAGCCACGGAGGTACCATAAAAGGCGCATTCCCGGGACCAAAGACCGGTCGAGCGACTTTGACTAGGCGGTAATGACCGGAGGAAGGAGCATTCGGTCCACAAAGGATCAGATCCAAAACAGCAGAGTGTTCTCGGACACAGTCAGTCCAAAGTAGCCAGCCAAGGAGTACCACGCGAGAGTCATCCACCCCATATCCCCTAAATACTCCAAGTGTCCGTACGGCGGGATCAGACTTGTAAGCGGATCTTAGCGAGGTGCTTAACCAACGCCGAAGGGAGACGGGGGGTGATAGAGCAGAGGCAGAACCTTGGCTGGCCCAACTTCGTCTCCTCCAAGACCAGTTGGGGCACTTGAAGAAGGTGCAGGACCAAGACGGAATGGGCATGGATAGCTTGGTCGACCAGGTTGACCCCCCCCTTCACCGACGATATCATGGATGAGTCCGTCCCAGCAAAATTCTAACTCCCTACAATCAATGAGTACAATGGACCTACGGATCCTGTCGAGCACCTGGATTCCTATCGCGCATGGATGGAACTCCATAAAGTCTGAGAGACGATTAAGTGCAGGGCGTTCACAGTCACGCTCGCGGGATCAGCTCGAAGATGGTTCAGGCAGCTACAGCGTAAGTCCATTGCCTCCTTTAGAGAGATGGCCAGAGCTTTCGTCACCCAATTCTTGACAGGGCGAAATCAGAAAAAACCGGTCACCCATTTGATGACCGTGAGGCAAAGAAGTCATGAGACTCTTCGGGAGTACATTGCTCGCTTCAACAGCCAGGCGCTGAACGTTGAAGAGTACTTCGACAGCACGACTCTCGCAGTAGTCGTCGTTGGACTCAGGGATGAAAAATTCCTGTGGTCGCTGGGAAAAAGGGCTCCAATGACCTATGCTGAGCTGCTAACAAGAGCGCAAAAGTACATGAGGGCAGGGGAGCTGGTCAACTCCTTAGGAGGCACATAAGGAAGGCGATCCCTTCTAGAGCGCGAGAAGTCAGACACTCGTCGCGAGGCTGACTACAAGAAATCGGGAAAATGAAGGGCGATCGTTAGGTGATAAAATTCCTTACTCCTATGGGGGTAGGGCAAGTCAGAGGAAAATAGTTATCCTCGAGGGAATGCTACCACACAGCCCTACAAGGGGTTGTAAAGGGTCCCTAAAGTAAAAGGCTGTTGAAAGAGGACTGGTTCCAGGTGAGGCTGTTCAAGGAACAACACCTGTGGGGGTATGAGTCCAACAAGTACCCAGGTCCCAAAGTGCCAAGGGCGATGCTTTGGCAAAGTTAAATGCCGCCTACGGAGGTGGTCCAAGGAACAGCACCTGCGAGGTACAAATCTAACAAGTACTTTGGTTCTAAAGCGCTAAGGCCGATGCTTTGGTAAAGTCAAAGGCCGCCTACGAAATCAAGGCGGACAAGACTGTGCTAGTAAAGATCCTAGGCAAGCCTAGCATCACCGCCAAGTTGCTGCCCCAAGTTAGTCAGACAATGCTACTTTTGGCCGACCATGCAAGAAGTATACTCGGGCATGCGAAAGGTGTCAGGGGCTCGCTTTCATCAAGAGGCAGCCGCCCGAGGTCCTAACTAGCAAGTGTTGTGGGCGTACCACACTACACCTAGGACATCAACAAGCAAAATCTCCTACTCGCCAGCCTTTGCGGCGGGAGTAGTGATTCCGGTCGAGGTAGGACTTTCATCCCTGCGCATAGTGTCTTTTGACCTTACTCAAAATGACCAGCAGCGGTCGATGAGTCTAATTCTTCTGGAAGAGAAAAAGAACACAACCCAGATAAGGGTGTCGTTGTACAAAGGTCGAATTGCCAAGTACGACAATTTCTGAGTCAAGGCAAACCACTTCCAAATTGGTGACTTAGTGCTGAGGAAGGTGACTCTATATGCCAAAGATCTCAACAGTGAAGTCCTGGTGCCAAATTGGGAAGAACCATACCAGGTCACTAAAGTGACACGCCCAGGCACCTACTACCTCGAGGGCATGGATAAGAATAAAATCATCCATCATTGGAGTGCAAAACACTTGAAAAAGTACGTTCGAGAGAATGTAAATCAAGTTGTTAATGAATAAATTGTTACTTTCTCCTTTTTTCAAAAAGCTATCTTAAATTAAGTATATTGATTTTTTTTTTCATAGACTTAAATTGGGGGTATGCAAGATAGAGAAGTAGAGGAAAAAAGATTGTTATTTCATTCAAAGTCAAAAAGTTCCTGGGTTAGAACCTAGAAGAAAAAGTAAAAACTGCAAAGTAAAATGCTTCAAGTAAAAGAAAAGCAACGAAAAAGTCATCAAGGCCCCCTGGAGCTGTGCCTAGTGGAAGTTCGTCGGTTGAGTCCGGCTTGAACAGGAACTGTCCTAGCTGGAAGAGCCTGAATTCTTTCACGAACGCCTTTGACAAAGCAAAAGTCGTGGCAAACGACTTAGGCCGGATCACTTGAAAGTTCGGATTCGAAGGCTGGCAAGGAAAGGTCACTGACTTTTTCCATAGTGTTGGAACAAAGAGGCCGAAAAAGAGGAAAAAGGTTGTTGTAGCTAACTCCCTCCTAAATTCGGTTTATTGCCCAGCCGATGGCAGCCTCACCAGTGTTATTCTCCAAAATTACTAAAGCAGAAGAACCCTTCACAGGGTTAGCCAAGTAAGAGACATTCTTTAGCTTCCCTTCAGCAGAAGCCAACCCTCGTCGAAGGCAAGCAATGGTAGACATGTCCTTTTGGCATGTGCAGACAGTAAGACTTTAGACCGCCTCAGTAGAAGTCTGAAAGTCGACTAAGGCAGCTTCGGCAATTCACTGAGCTTCTCGAGCATGTGCCAGCTCCTACATATGCTTCTCAAAGCTAGTGGACAAAGAAGAGAGAGTGTGACGCAAGTTCTCAGAAAGGTGACGGGAAGCCAAGGCGAAGTGCATGAAGTCCTGCAAATACGAAGGTAACAAGTTAGCATACATACTTAGATAAATGTGTGGTTATAAAGAAAAGAAATACATAAAAAAGCAACAAGGTCATCCAGTGTTGCACTTGCTGGAACTAGGCCTACTAAGTCCGGCTTAGACAGATTTGGTCCTAGCTGGAAGAGCCTGACCCACAAGGCCATTCTCAAACGCACCCTGGAAGAGGCGAAAGTCATGAGCAACATGCACTGGATCACCAGGAAGTCTACACTCAAAGGCCGGCAAAAAAGGGTCAGCGACCTCTGCTGCTGTGGTGGCGCGAAAAGACTTGGAGAGAGACAAGGGGCAAGACTTTTACAAAAAGAGCCTAAGTAACCTTTGAAATTCAAGAGGCACTTGAAAATAGGCAAGTCCCTGCGAAGGGAGCCTAAGGAACCTTCAAATCAAAGAGGTGCTAAAAAAGGATAAGTCTCCACAGACAAGACCTACCTAGCCTAAATTTTGAAAAGACGCCTACGTGTAGTGAGTCTTTGAAAAAAGAACCTACATGAAGGAAATTTCAAAAAGGTGCTTAAAGGGGCAAGTCTCTGAAAAAATGAGACTACTTAGTCAAAGGTAGTGAGTCTCTGCAAAGAGAGCCTACTTGGCCAAATTGCTAAAAAGGTGACACTCTAAAAAGAGAACCTTCTAAGCAACGAACTACTCTTCAAATTCTGGCAACAAAGTAAGTCTAAAAATGAAGAAGGGTAATGTTGCAGGCTAAAATATCTCGAAAGACTGGGAAGAGATTGAGACTCGCACGAAGGACAAATAAGCCAGCGCTGACCCCTTGAGGGTAAGCCAAATGGAGGTTTGGACCCCCAGATGGTTGGCCAAGTCCATTGCCGACCCCTAGATGGTCGGCCAAGTCCATTGCAGACCCCTTAGGGATCAGCCAACACCCTTGCCAACCGCCCGGGGGTCGGCTTCGCCATTTTTAACCCCACGGGGGTCGGCCTCACCATTTCTGACCCCTCGAGGGTCGAGTAAATGGAGGCCACAACCCCCGGGGGTCGGTCGAGTCCATTTCCAACCCCTCGAGGGTCGGCCTAGCCATTGCCGACCCCCCGAGGTCGGCCAAATAGAGGACACAACCCCCCGGGGGTCGGCCAAGTCCATTTCCAACCCCCTAGGGGTCAGCCAAATAGAGGCCAGAACCCCCCGGGGGTCGGCTTGCCATTTCTGACCCGTCGGGGGTCGGCCTCGCCATTGACGACCCCTCAGGGGTCGGCCAAATGGAGGCCACAACCCCCCGGGGTCGACCGAGTCCATTTCGGACCCCTCGATGGTCGGCCTCGCCATTACCGACCCCCAGGGGTCGGCCAAATAGAGGCCACAAGCCCCCTAGGGGTCGGCCGAGCAAGTCCGACTCCTCTAGGATTGGCCAAGGAAGGCCTTGACCCCCAGGGTCGGCCCTTGTAGCCTCACCTTTCTCGGGTCCAGCAACGAGTAGGTCAATTTGAGTGGATTGGCTGTGGAGGTCAGGACTCTCCGAAGATTCGATCGAGTCTAAGTAATGCAGGGTTGCGCTGTACTCTGTGGCGTCCCCGGTTATAATGAGTAGGTCAACCCGAGTGGGTTGGCCGTGGAAGTTAGGACTCTCATGTGGACGAGTCGGCTGAATCCAAGTAACATTTGGAGGCGTTGCACCCCGTGGCGTCCCCCGTTACAATGAGTAGGTCAGTCCGAGTGGGTTGGTCCTGGAGGTCAGGACTCTCCCCTAGTAGTCGATCGAGTCCAAGTAATGTAGGCGGACGCTGCATCCCGTGAAGACCCCGGTTACGACAAGTAGGTCAATCCGAGTGGGTTAGTCGTGGAGGTGAGGACCCGTAAGGATTGACCGAGTCCAAAGCCGACCTCTGAGGAGGACGGTCGAGTAGGCTAACCCGGGTGGGTTGGTCATGGAGGTTAGGACTTTCCTGTGGATAAGTCGACCAAGTCCAAAGTTGAGCTAAGGGACGCTGCACACTAGTGGCATCCTAGCGCTACAACGAGAAGGCTGCACCCTTAAGAGGGTCAGCCATGGAGGTGAGAACTTGCCAAGGTTAACCGAGTCCAGGTAACTCCTGAGTCAAGGCTGTTACACCTCCGAAGGGTAACGGTCAGGAGTTACGCCGATATTCATACCCGGCTTAATGACGGACGTTTCTAACAGTCGGCCATTATATCACCATAAGTGAGCCGCAGCGGTTACGAGACCGGCTGCTATAAGAGTCATGTCAATCTTCATTTCAAGGGATCGGAAACCTAAGCTAAGCTAAGTACTCCTAAGCTATTCCTAAATTCTAAATTACTCTCCCTAATTTCGTTTCTGACTTAGGCATCGGAGGCCATGTGGCTCACACCACACCGGTGTGTCCTAATTTTACTTTTTTCCAAGCCCTTTCGTCCTCAGTTTAAAATAATTCATCGTGGATATCCGTTGACCATTTTTCGTCATCAACACAACTAAATATTCTTCAATTTTTGTTGGATATCTCATAGAATCATAAATGTTGAATTGAGCATGTTGGTCATTCATCATAAGTGTTATTGTCTCTTAATATACATCTACAAGCCTTCTCCTTGTTTTTAAGAATGGTCTTTATAGAATTATAGGTAAATCTTTATCAGCTGCATAGTCTAGGATAATAAAATCTACAGGAAAATTAAATTTATCCACTTGTATTAATATATCTTCTATTTTTCCTTCAGGTGCATAATTGATGTATCACCTAGCTGCAGCGTAACCATGGCTGATCTTTCTTCACCTAAACCAAATCGCTTGCATATGGATGACGACTACTAAGTGCATACTAACTTCTAGCTTAATTAACTTTAAATAAATGGCTCATTACAATGCTAAACGCATTATAAGCCGCATTATGTAAGTATACATAGTTAACAGTAGCAAATGATAAATATATTTATATCGTTTTTCATAGGGAAATAAATTATAAATTCCCAATCAAAGGTATAAATTTAAGAGTCAACTGAAATTAATGGAAATTTAGTTGGTCTTGTTTTAAATTCTATGCTGAAAATAAATACAAAGGACACGAAATCGTTCAAGTTAAGTTAGGGAATGCATTTAGCATCACATCAGAATAAATTATGGTAAGAAGAATATTTCACATTTTACTAATGTTTAGGCTTTCTTTCAAAACACCTTCATATAAATGAACTCAGTAATGCATGTGCACTAGTGGGATGATTATCTTTAACCTCTTCCAAAACAACTAAGAGATCTTTAAGTTGACCTAATGACTATAATTAGTGGTTCTCGCAATGCTCCCTCTCTCAAGGTAAACCTTAAGAACGCATTTAGTGGATTGTGAGTCGACCAATGCGAATAAGATGCGACCATCATAATTAACATCGCATCTTCCTTTATCCTAATTAATACATTCATCATAACTTCTTTTAATATTTTTGGCTATTCCATATAGCATAAGTGAACATTAGCAAAGAAGAAATAACCAGACAATACAAACTACTTTATTAAAAAGGAACCGAAAATTGTAATCACATAAAAGACCTACAATCTAGGTTGGAATCAAAAACTTAAAAGAACAATAGAACCCAAAGCAATTAAAATAAATCTATAAAAGTGATAGGTAATGCCAAGTACCGCTATTACTTAGGGATTTCGATCTTGAACCTTCAAATTACTTTAGCATGGCAAACTCATGATATGATTTGTAGAAGCGAGGCATATCTGAGGGAAAACACTAGGATGGCATTAAAAAATGTTCTACAGTTAGTGAATTGCATAGGCACCAAGAGTCGCATTGAGGTCTTTGCAGTTGTTGTTATTTATAAGAAAAATCTAGGGTTGAATCGATCGTCGATCCTAAGAATTAAACTAGTACCATTGGTGGCAGTAAATCATGAAATTCTTATTATTGCTAACATTATATTTGCTAGATTTTCAAATCCCACGATGTGGTCCGCGTCGCATTATAGTCTAGTTGTGAAGCGCATTGCACTCCTATTTCCTACATAAGTAACGATATATTAGTGAAACTTGAGATCATTCTATTAACCTTCAACATTCAAATCACTAGCCCAAAAATCTAGTATTTTTATATTTTTTATTCATTTGAAATCTAATAACGTCATCATCTCATTATTTAGAAACTTCCTTACTTAATGCTATTCTAATTTGAAAAGTTTTTTGTTTCATACATAAATACTTAGAATTTCATTAAAACAATACCTTAATTAACTATTTAATGGAGATTTCTCAATGGTTAATGACTCAAATTAATGCTGGCTCTCAAATTTCATAGAGCTCTCCCCAATTGTTGTCCATCAATTTAGACAGGTATGGTAAATGCTCAACAATTGTTTTCTTTATTCGGGATTCCTTTCTTCACTATTGTACTACACTCATCATTCAATGAAACCACTTTAAACTCTTGAAATATATTTTTTTCTTACAATGCCTATTTGAGAAACTTCATGTAATTAGACATCTGTCTTAGTGCATCTACTAAAGATATATTTAAGTGTATTCCGATTATGATCTCTAATAATATTTCAAAATGACTCTCCTTTTGTTTCTTTTTCTTTAGTCATTAAGTAAATGGTAAAGGTGGAGGCTTGTATTCAGTTAACTTAATTTTCTTCTCTAATGTTTGAGCATTACTCTTCTGAGTTTCACATCTTCATTTTTCACCTTCTCTTCCGTATCATTCCTCTATTTCTCATCATCTTTTTCTTGTCATTAAATTCCACTTCTTTTATCTCTTTTACCTCCTATTCTTTAAGCATTTTACCTTGTTGAGTATCTGTTATGACACCGATTGCCTTAATTAACACGAGACAAAGAACACCGAGAATGATAACAAACAATAACGATATATTAAGATTGTAACGGACGTTACCACCCCGTAGCTGTTAAAGAGGGCTAGGACTCCCCCAAGGTCTTTTACAAAGACTTTACCAAAACATACATTTCATACCCTTCTAAGACTCGTACTTCTCTATTTAAACACCAACACTAATAGTTAAATTACTACCTTACCCTTATATATTATACTAATATTCCCAGTATTGCCCTCCGAAGGGGCCTAACAGTATCCTCGTTATTGTCCTCACTATTCAGCCTAACAACATTTATGACTTGGATTTGCTACTTCCCTTTATTTTAGCTGATCCAGTGTCTGCTTACAATCTTCCCAAAGGTCTCTACTTTAGCACACTAGCAAGCTGTCTCATCTAAATTTTTAAATTTCGGACAATTCTTTCTTGACACTTCGTTACTGCATCATTATTTGCTATGTATTCCTTGAAGAGACTCTGAAGTGATGTTCGTGGAATATGTTGTGGGATATTTCTCTTTTAATATGACACGATAGATTCATACTAATCCCTTCATAATATTGAACATTTTGATTGTTGAAACCAGGGGAATTTCCAAATTTTGTTGAGTTATTTTATTATTGTTGTTATGCAGGTTGCTCTATCCATTGCATGAAAAATTTTAATGGTTTCTCCATTCATGGTTATTGGTGTTCGAGTATGGTTGTATTGTCTATTATTTTTCAGATTTCAAACATACATCACCGAAGCAGGGTTGTAAGAGCAAACTTCAATATGGTTGATGCGGATTACTCACATTGTGCATGGTCGATATATTAGCTGCATTGCCTCCTTCTATTTGTTTTAGCATAGTAGTCATTGATGCCATCTAAGCATTTAATACTATCAAACTATCAATTTCAATCTTCCTCAAATCTTGTTCTTAGCTCCTCTTGCATTCTTCCGTTGTTAACTGTTTTGCGCAAACCTTACTAAAATCTGGTGAGCTTCCTTATACATTTTTTTTTGAAGTGCTTCATTAGTGGAAACATCTTGAACAAGCTAACAACTTGAGTTTAATCCATAGTAAAAATGCTCTAGATGAACCCAGAAAGGTTTATCGTGATGTGGACATTTCCTTAAATAATCCTTTGAAATATCTATCCCAAGCTTTGGTAATGGATTCATCACCCCCTTGCTCAAAATTCATTATTTCATTCGTAATCTTAACATTCGAGTTGATGGGAAAAAATTGACAAAGAGTTTTTCAGCTAAGGTATTCCATGATGTAATTATTTCAGCAAATTGAGTATCTAGCCAGGTTCTAGTATGATTTCTAAGAGAATAAGCGAATAAACTCAATCTTAAATCATCTCTAAATCATCTAGAATTTTAAATGAGTCGCAAACATTCATAAGAACTATAATATGTTGATAAAGGACCTCGATTTATTGGCTAATCCATGAAATTGTCCTATTGATTGCAACACTTTAATCATATGTTCAAAAACTCTCACTCGACTATTATGTCGATTAATCATTCCTCTTTTCAACATCAGGAGTGGCATAAGTTCGTAAAGCTCTCTCCCGGCCCTATCATTATCTAATACGATAGTATTAACATTTTGTTCATCTAGAATTTTTTTTTTTTTTTCTATTGGCCGATTGACACGAAACTAAGGATCATGATGTTGATTCAAAGAAGGTAAATTACCTGGCTTTTATAGCTGCCATTCTTTTGTTCTCCCTATTCCTTCTATGCAGTGTTCTCTTAGGCTCGTTAGCTACTACAACTTCCTAAACTAGTCCATTGATGCACTTCAATGCTTCTGCTAATTAAATCAAAATCAATTATCACTTGTTTACTCCAAAATACTCTCAGACAAAACTTAAAATGTGATAAAACAGTATTACAAATCCCCGACAATGGCGCCAAAAGCTTGTTCGACCAAAATCTTAAAGAATTAGGACATGAAAAGTATGAGTGTAGCGGGAAAGAAAATCTTAAAGAATGTTGTAAAAGAAAAGTTTATTTAGACTCAGAAAAAGAAAAAACAAAAATAGTCAAACATAATCCATTTGTAAGGGTGTGTGATGTTGATAATTAATGTATTTCAGGTCATAATCCATTTGTAATATTTGATATTTTTATCAATTTTAAGATAAAAGATTTATGAGACACTCACTAGTTTAATTAGGTAAGATGTTGCTTAATTAAAGTTTAGGAAGTGGTTTCCTTAATTAATATCGCTGACTCGCTATTGTCTGAGCTAAAATGCAACAATTCTCTAGTAAGCAAAATAAGTGAGTTGACCAACCTAACTAGTTAAGTAATTATAATAAAATTAAAATAAAAACTAAATTAACCAAAATAAGTGACTAAACAAAAAAGAAGTACATGAAGCTTTTGTTATAATTGTTACATGGGTTGGATATTTTCTTTGAATATAATTTTAAGATGACATTTATTTTAAATCCGTCCATCCAAAGAATATTTGTTTGATTAAAGAAAGTTGTTTTTTGTTATTTCTAAAGGAATTAAGCTATCAATTTCATTGTTAGACTCAATTATTTAGTTAAAAGTGAAGATGGAACTTATCCATTAACAACAAAAGATTTCTTAATCTCTCATTACGGCCTATATATATTATGATTAAAAAGGACTCTACAACCAATAATATAGTTTACCTATCAAAGCTAAGTAGAATAAAATATTATCCTTATAAATGACTGAAAATCATCTGATATATATTATAATTAATTGGGTTTTGATCATAATAGTGGGTTAAATTATTGAGATGTAATAGTAGTGAGTTGAATGATTTGAAACTCTATCAAAGTGAAGTGTGTTTTCTCTTATGTGTGAATCTTTCTTTATTTGAAGTGATCCCAACTAATTTGAGACCCTTAATTGAGAAACTAATCAACCATTTTCTCTCTCTCTCTCTCTCTCTCTCCCTCCTTTTGCATGAGGACACATCCACTTCTCTTTTTTGAGCACTTAAGACTAAAAGAAAACTTAAAAAATAGAGAGAGAGAGAGAGAGAGGCAACACCCAAGAAACTTCCTTCAACTCCAAAACCCTAATTTTTATTTTTTCACAATAAAAACAAAAAGATATCAAAAGTATTTTGTTAGAGATTAAAAGCTTATTCCTTTTCCCTCTCTTGCATTTGCATTTGCATTTGCCTTTGCCTTTGCCTTTGCCTTTGCTTCAATTTTTCTCTCTTCAATCTTTGCCCTTTTTTTTCTTTATTTTCTCTCTCTTAAATTTCTCTTTCTTTCTCTTCTTCCCTTTAGCTTTCTCAATTGGTATCAACCCCTTGTGTTGTGATTCTTCTATCAAAGATCTAATCCTTCAAAACTTTATGTAAAGATCAGAAATTTATATGGCTCACTCTTCTCTTCCAATCTTTTTAGATCCCCCAAATTGGCAGCAGGTAAATTAGATTTCATCTCTTTCATGTTCTTTTTTTTATTTGGGTTCAATTTTTAATTTCATTTTTCAAAGTTATGCCAAAATGAAAAGATGCAAGCATTTTTTGCTTCCTGAATATACTCTTATTTATAACTACTTAATTAATTAAATTTCTCTTCACAGCCACTTGGAAGTAATCATCAACCAGACCCACATCAGCTGCCGGCGTTCCTTCCGCCGCCGCCAACTAGGGCGGCTAATGGCGGAGGAATCCGTCCGGGTTCTATGGCTTACAGAGCTCGGATGGCGATGATGCCGCAGCCGGAAGGGGCGCTGAAATGCCCACGTTGTGATTCTACAAACACCAAATTCTGTTATTTCAATAATTACAGCCTTACTCAGCCGAGACATTTCTGTAAAGCCTGCCGCCGGTACTGGACTCGCGGCGGCGCTCTTAGAAATGTCCCCGTCGGTGGAGGCTTTCGTAAGAACAAGAAGAAGAAGAAATCCAATCCATCCAAGTCCCCCTCTGCCACTCAAACTCAAATGGGTATGCTTCAAACCTACCATTTTTTATTTAAGCTCTATTTTAAATTACTATTAATCAAAACATTCTTAACAAATATTTTCATTAGTTTTATTCATAAATTAAGGAATTTCATCTAGTTTTTTTCAAATCCATAAACTCTTCGCTTTTTTTTTTAACAAGAATTTCAGTTACAAAGTACAGATATACTTGATCATGTTTTTGTTTTTAATACCTTAAGGGGTGTTTGTTTGTAAAATTGTGGAATGTTTATTTAGAGTATTTAGAAATGAAGAGTTATTTTGAATGATTATAAGGAAGAAAGTCTAATAATAGCTCGTTTGTATAAGGTTATTAAAGAGTGATTAAATTAAAAAACTCGTTTATAAAATCTCCATAAACACTTTAAACAAATATTCCCTAAACGTTAAGACCACTGTTTACACCTATTGTGGTCTTAGTATTTTGTTTCAACTTAAACCTATTTGATAATTAGTTATATCAGTAGAATTATTTTTCATACTTTTTTTTTTTTTTACCCATGTTATAAAAATTCAAGTTAGAGTTGGAAAACTAAATTATTACAAGGTAGTTAAAAAAAAGGTTAAAATTTCATATAGCATGAAAATTCAAGTTAGATTTGGTTACTAAATTACAAGGTTGTTTTTTAAAAATTTGTTTTTGAAATTTAATTAGAAAACATATACCTTTTAGATGATTGGAAAATACTATCAACAAATGGGAGGAAACAAAATAATTTTTATATAAAATCAAAATAAAATGTTCTCAAACATTAGGATGAGAGTGTATAATGTCGAGTTGGGGAACTACTTTCTTCGTACCTGTTCTTGCTTCCAAAATTAATTTCGTATCCACAAAATTCAACGATTTTACTTTAAATGTTTTTTATATGTTTTTTTTTTTCATTGTTTTATTATTATTTTATTAAGTAATAATTTTATATGATTAAATATTTTTCAAAATATCTATCAAATTTGAATAATATGATAAACTATTAGATAAAAAGCTCATTTCAATATCTAATTTTACCAACGAATATATTTTATCTAAAAATTAAAGTAAAAAAAAAAAAAATATATATATATATATATATATATTTCAAAAAAACGTAGACAAGACTAGTATCTAAAAACGAATGCATTTCCATTCCCAATCTTATTTAAGGGGAAAATTTTCTCTCCATTTCCAACCTCGTTACGTACCTAAATAGAGTTTTATGGCATAGGAGATCAGACTTTCAACGGCCGTAAACAACATTAGACATTTTTAATTGAGTTACAAAATATTTAATATCTAATATAGAATCTTGATTACAATGCTTAAATCAGTGATATTTCCCCTTTTAAATTGAAGGCAATTCAAGATCAATGGGAGATGCAATAATTTCCACAAGCAGCAACATTGAAAGCACCACAAATTCAATGAGCCATTTCCCACCACAGCCATTACAATTACCTCCAATTAATCCATCTCTTCAGCAACATTTCTCTCGTTTTGGGTCCGCACCAAACAACTCAGCCCTCAACTTCCCCGGAATTCACATCGAAAACATGAACTCAGGCAGGGAATTCGACCAATGGAAACCGCCGTTCATCGTTGCCAGCCTCGAACCACCGGCCCCAGCCACATACCCCCAAGACCTTAACACAACATCATGTTTACATTATAACTCGACACCCTTTTCGAGAATTCCGATGAAAAGCGAAGAGCAAAATCAAAACCAAAACCAAGAACGAGGAATGTTATCAAACTTCTTACGACCAGCTTATCAAAACAGCCAGTTTTGGGGAGGCGATCATCAAAATTCATGGACGGTGGATTTGTCGGCTCTCAGTTCATCTTCAAGCAGCCATCTTTTGTAAGAATTTTAATGAAAATATGTAACCTTAAAAAACAAAGAAAAGGACATGAATAAATGTAGAGTGTCAATATTGTGTTGTTTCATGTTGCCTTTGTCATGTTTTTTGTTTAATTTCACATATTTTTATTTAAATTGGTTTTTTTGCTAGAAAGAGAAAAAAGTAGATTCATGGGGTTTTATGATCTGGCTTGCACTCATGCATAAAATATTGTGCTTCCATTGCTAGGTGCTTCATATATTTTTCCCTTTTATTTTTTTTTATTATCCCAATTTTAGTATTGTAATCAACCGATTCTCTTTTTGTGTATAATAACTATAAGAATATACATATGGATTTTTTAGCATGGCCAATTGTGCATGTTTGAATCTTTATTTGAACATCCTACGATTTGAAGGCTAATAATGTTAAGTACCCGAGAAAATAACATCCCTGAAATTTATCAAACTAGTGTCCAATCTAAAAAATAATTATAAATATAGTCATTTGAAAAAAAAAATTAATTAAAAAATGTAATTAATATATTAATGAATATTATCAAGTATTTTTTTATTATCACTATTGAAAAAATACTATTTTTGCCATGGAGGTTTGGCCGACCGCTAAAATACCATGTGCAAATGTTTACGCTTTCTAATACTACATAGATTCAAATCCGCTTATACCTCATGTAAATGGTGGGCTTTAGTTTAATCATATGGTTGTTGCAAATTAAACACACGTGAATGATTAAAAGTGTTTATAACTAATGTTGTATGAGGAAAAACAATGCACCGACTCTCCGGTAACTTGTTAACAACTTGAAATTCTTTAAGTGGAGCTGAAATTTAACTAAATAGAAGCATGGATATCAAATAATTTATTGAAGAGAAATTAAAAAAAGAGGAGGAATTAGGAACTTTGAAGTGCATCGAAAGTTTAAATGTAATACATAAATGTAAAGCATGAATTAATTTTGTATGTAAGGGTAGAAGCTGCATGTTTAGTTTTGAACAGAAGAAACTATATCCAAAACATAGGGAGTGAAAAGTATACATTTTCGTAGTTTGTTTTGGTAAGAGGTGTGTCGGTAGATTCTGCAGTGAAAAAAGCTGTTTCTCAAAAGATAAAGCTTTTAGCAGTCCACCCTCTTTAGTCTTTAATGGTGGTTCCCATATTATAAATTCCTCGGTAAAGAAACTATCACCACTTTTTCATCATCAATTTTGCAATCTTATCTTACCATTTCTATATTAATTTTTCTATATAGTATATAAGAAGATGTTTCATATTTTAAGAATATTTAAAATTAGTATTTAAAATTAGGGTTTATTTTAAATATTTAGAAATAATCATTTCAATCAAAAATTTGTTTGAACGTAGTTTTTAAGAATATTTATAATGAGAATTTATTTTGAGTATTTAAAAGTAATAATTAATAATTATTGCAGTCAAAAACTTGTTTGAATATAATTTTTAGTAGCATTATTCAGAATTATTTTTGAGTATTCATAAATAATGTTTTGTAATGATTTCGGTGAAAAACTTATTTGGACATAATTTTTTAGAATAATTAGAATTAGTATTTAGACAATAATAATTGCAGACAAAAGTTCAATTTTTTTTTTTTTTTGAAATACTCAAATAAATACTATTTTTTGCGTGAATAGTTAAATTAGAGTAAAATATTACTAATATAGTCAATTTTTTAACAAAATAGCAAATATATTAGAATTATTATGAAATTAGAAAATACGAAGACCTTGTTTGATAACAGTTTTATATTTTGTTTTTAGTTTTTGAAATTTAAGCCTACAACTACTATTTCAATCGTACATAATTTTTATGACATTGATGTCTACATCTTAGTGTGTTTTAAAAATAAAACCAAATTTTGAAAGCTAAAAAAAATAACTTCTAAATATTTATTTTGATTTATGAAATTTGGTTATGATTCATATAGTTAAAATAAAATATGAGACATATGTATAGAATTGAGGTAAATATAGACTTAAATTTTAAAAACCAAAAACCAAAAACAAAATGGTTATCCAATGAAGCCTTAAGTTCCTAGCAATACTCTCAATCTGCAAGGTTTTTTTTTTTTTTGCTTCTTGAAATCTTAAACATTTTTTCACAGCTAAAAAGATTTTTTTTTTTTTTTTTTTCTTTTCAAGTGGTAGTAAAATATAGTGTACTAGATATTGCACGAGGTTCTTGTTTCTGGTTCATCTATTTACCTCTAACAAGATGGGTGTAATGGAAGATTTGAGAAATTTGGAGACAATTTTTTTTAACAAGTGGCGACCATTACAAGTAGGAGATTAATACATACTATGTAATCGAACTTTAATATGTAATACAATTTCAGTATTAATATATAATACACATCTAAATGGCCAATCTATGTGATATTATAATTGTATGGTAATAGTATTATGTAATATGGTTACAAACAGGATGATAGTAATCATTGTTAATTAAAGTAATACTATTTAAATATGTTAAATTTAATGTTAATTATATATATTCATTTGATGGTATTATATATGATAACATTATTGTATAATAATGTACGTAAATTTTATAAAATTGTATTAAAAATGGTATTACAAATAACCTACTTTATATGTGATACGGTATTATAACACAATATAATACTATTATAATCAAACAACAAATAATTATAAACAAAAAAAAGTTAAAAATTGTTGATGTCGAAAAATGGTCAACCACTAGTAGAAATTGGAGTTTTAGTGTCGGTTATATGTCGACATCTTTCATAATTGGTGTCAGACAAGCGACTATCATCAATACAGGTGACATTAAAGACATTTAGTGAGCGGGTACATTTAGTGATGGGCAGAAACCGACACTGAAAAACTTTGGTGTCACGCAAGATGACCGACACCGAAAAGTAATTTTGGTGTCGGTCATATTTGGTGTTGTTCTGACCGACATCAATTGTCCAGACCGACACCATATATCTGTTGGCCCAGTTTGGTGTCGGTTCTTTTGGTGTCGGTCATATTTGGTGTCGGTCTGACCGACACCAATTGTCCAAACTGACACCAAATGTCTGACACCAACAGTGACTGACACTGTATATCCGTGTTTAAAAAAAATAAAATTGGATAGATCGTCACCTATTCCTTCTTTTGTAGTAGTAAATAGATATCCAAAGTACAATTTGTATTACCGAAGACGAGAAGCCTGTAAAAAAACAATTTTAGGACACACTAGTGTGGTGTGAGCCACAAGGCCTCTGATGCCTAAGTCAGTCACAGTTTAAGAAAGTAATTTAGAGGACTTTAGAACTTAGAACGACTTAAGAATATGTAGCGTAGGTTTGCTTGGTTTAGACTCCCTTGAAATGGAGAATGATTTGACTTCTTATAGCAGTCGGTTTCGTAACCGCTGCAGCTCACTTATAGGCGGCTTAATGGCCGGTCGTTGGAAACGTCCGTCATTAAGCCGAAAATGAATACCGGTGTAATTCCTGACCGTTGCCCTTTGGAGGTGTAACGGCTTTGACTCAAGAGTTGCTTGGACTCGGCCAACCTTCCCAGGTCCTCACCTCCACGGGCGACCCCTTAGGGGTGCAACCTTCTCGATGTAACTTTAGGACGTTACGGGGTGCAACGTCTCCAAACGTTACATGGACTTGGTCGACTCGTCCACATGAGAGTCCTAACCTCCACGACCAACCCACTCGGATCAGCGTACTCGACCGATCTTCTTAAAGGTCGGCTTTGGTCTCGGTCAACCCTTACGGGTCCTCACCTCCACGGCTCACCCCTAAAGAAGGGTCCTGGCCCTCTTGATGTAACCCTGGGACACCACAAGGTGCAGCGTCTACATGCGTTACTTGGACTCGGTCGACTCGTCCATAGGAGAGTCCGAACCTCCACAACCAACCCACTCGAGCTCCCTTACTCGATGTAACTCTAGGACGCCAAGAGGTGTTGTGTCCTCAAACGTTACTTGGACTCGGTCAACTCGTCCACAAAAGAGTCCTAACCTCCACGACCAACCCACTCGGGCTGGCCCATTCAGATTAACTTTTGGCTATTATCAGCGGATCCAATCAATATTTTAGACTACTCAGTCGACTGTAGGGGAGTCCTAACCTCCACAGCTTTCTCCCTAGAGGGTGTTCGCCTTCTATTGCCGAACCCAAGAAGGTCGAGGCTGCAAGGCTAATCCTAGGGGGTCGAAGCCTTCCTTGGCTGACCTTTAGAGGGGTCGGACTTACTTGTCCGCCCCCTAAGGGTCGACATGGACTTGGCCGCCCCCCTATGGGTTGTGGCCTCCATTTGGGGGGTCGATGTTGGCTTGGCCAACCCCCTTGGGTGGTGGCCTTTATTTGGCCGACCCCTGAGGGTTCGACATTGACTTGGTCGACCCCCTGGGGGTTGTGGCCTCCATTTGGGCGACCCCCCGTTTGCTTTGGCCGACTCCCTAGGGGTGGTGGCCTCCATTTAGCTGACCTTTAGGGAATCGGCATGGACTTGGTCGACCCCTTAGGGGTTATGGCCTCCATTTGGCCGACTCTCGACGTTGGCTTGGCTGACCCTCGAAGGGTTGTCATGGCTTTGGCCGACCATTATGCTTTGTTCGAGTATTTCAAAACATTTTTAGCCTACAACAAAAATTAAAAAACGTCTTTTAAAGAAAATATAAACAAATGCACAATGCAAAAGTGGAAAGTGTTAATAATTAGTTAGTACTATAATTATTAAATTTAAGATGAAGAATTGTGAGAACAAGAAAAGTAAAAGCAGAGAAGAAATGACAAGATGTGGAGATCATGTAATGGGATATTTATGGTTATAATAAAAATGTCCATATATGGCCATGTTTTTTACATATTTAATAAAAAAGTATCAAATTGAAAGTATTAATTAATAGTACTAAAATTATTTAAAAAAACTAATACCTATTTAAAATTTTGAATAAAGTCTAAAAAAATAATTATAATAATTCTGACTATTAAGAAAATTTATGCCCTCGTCCCTAAAATTAAAATTATTAAATCACTATAAATTTTAGAAAATTAACATTTGAATAAAAGTTGGCACGCCCATATAAATAACACTATGCTTAAAAAGTTGGGAATTTCTTTAAATTAGAGCAAACAAAAAAAAGCTTCCAACCAAATTTTATCTATAGCAAAATTATTTTCCGTGCATCAAAAAATTTGGACTATTTATATAAAATGATCAAAATGCTCTCACTTTTATCAGTTTAGCCGATAACTTTAATGACAATTCAATTGATCGTCTTCCATACATAGTTCAACTTATAGATTTTAATCAAACTTTTGATAGTCTTTAATTTGTTTGCAAAAGAGAAATAAAATTGAAATTCTTAAAAAATAAATGATAATTCACTATATATATATATATATATATTTAACCTATATTAAATAAGTAATGTAAAATGGTTATTCATATTCATTTTCCTGAACTGTTTCTCAGCCATGCATCCATAGTGTTACCATAACTTATATACCAAGATGTACTCACTCAAAGATGTACGTCTGATCACATTTTTTAACTACTTAAATGACCAATTGTACATTGGCCATCGTACTAGTCGCACTATGACACCTCTTAGTTGTTCAAAAATAAATCTCAACTCCGAGAACCAAGCTTGACTCCTCATTCTTTCAAACTATCATTGAAAATTATGAAGCTCGCATAGGTTATAATTGTCGCACAGTCTTACACCATAAATCCAATAAATAGGGGTTCTTAGCACCGATCATCCATCTCCTCATCCAACTTAATTATCATACTTTATCATTCAATAAGACAAATCACATATTCGCACTTATTCACTCATTGACTCATAATATACTATTCAAACATATTTTAACTAATACCTAAAACAATTATATATCACTCAGGTGCACTATATTATCTTCAACTCATAAGTAGGATTACACCACTACAAGAAAAGTAGTTATAGGCGACGAAATCTTCGGCGACGGAAGGGTTATCCGTCGCCTTAGTTACTTAACGGCGACGGAACCCAAGCTGTCACCATAGCTTGACGCTACGGTGACGAACGCAAACTACATCGCTTTAGCATCTCGATAAAGCGATGCAAACGGTGCTCTGTCGCCTTCGATTCAGGAGACAGCGACGCAACCTCGAATTCGTCGTTGTAGCTTGTGTCGTAAGGGGGTGAACGAGACACTACGATGACAGAATCCTTGCTCTGTCGCCGTAGATTCAGAATACGGCGACGTAACTTTGATTCCATCGCTGTAGCCTGTGACCTAAGGGGACAGAACACCGAGTCCGTCGCTGAAGCTTGTGACCTGGCGTTTTACGAAGGTTAATGAGATGCTACGACGACGGAAACCGTGCTCTGTCGCCTTAGATTCAGGATACAGTGATGACGGCAAAGGCGACAGAGCTAAGTTCCGTCGCCGTTAATATGCAACGGCGGCTACAGAAAGCAAGTGTCGCCTTTGGTTCCATCAAATGCGACAGAGCAAGGCTCTGTTGCTTTAGCTTGGGACAAATGCGACATTCTAGCTCTTTCCGTCGCCTTTGATGCAATATAATTTTTTGAATTAAGCAAAGGCGATGGATGAAGTGTTTCGTCGCCGAAGTCCAATTATTCCCCCCCAAAACAATTTTTTAGCGGAAAAATGATTGGGATTCAGCGACGTTGCAGCTTTTTCGTCGCCGAAGGCCTAACGTTATTATTTTTTTAATCAGTAATAGCGACGGAGGTTAATTCCGTCGCCTTTGCTGCCGATTACAGAATACACATTTTGCGATTTTTTCTCCATTTTCACTGTTTCTTCCCTCATTTTCTTCCAAAACCTCTAAAAAAACTCCTCCTCTTCGCCACCTCTTTCGCCGGAATTCGTCACCACTCTTCCAAAAGGTAAGATTACGCGTTTATTTAGTTTAAATTTCGTTAGATTCGTTTGAAATTACATGCTATGTGTTTAGTAAGTTTAGATTATGAATGAAATTGATTTCATTACTTAGAAATTAGGTTTTTAGTTTAGATTTTTGAATTAGGTTTAGTTTTTAGGTTCTTTTTTGAATTGGTTTGTAGGATTAGACTTTTGTTTATAGTTTTTAGAATTATAGTTTAGGTTTTGTTTTAGTTTAGTTGTTAGAATTATGTTTTAGATTTTTTTTCAAAATATAGGATACAATTGTAGATTTGAAACCCTAACTTCTGTATTTATCTTGTTTTATTGATGATACAATACCTAAATTAGTTAAGTTTTTCTTATACTGACATCTAATTTAGGATATAATTTAGCTAAGGAAAGGGAATTCAAACCATCACATTAATACTTACTTGATTCGCAATCGAGCTAAAAGTTTTGTGAAATCCTCCGATGATCCAATAGATTGAGATGAAGGATTCGAACTCGATGCATTTGCTAAGTCCAAGAAAGATACCGATCTGGTCGGGATCGATAAAGGACGAAGCATTGTTGTAGTGATTCCCACCGCCTCCCTCGCTCACCCAATGATTTTCTAATTCTGTATGGAACTCTTGGCAAAGTGCAGCCGAACATGGTTGATGAAACAATTGTCTTTGAATTCCACCCATGTTCAAGAACAAAATTGAAGACAGAAAACACACAAATAGAAAGGAAATAAAAGAAAAAGAAATTGCTTTAATCTTTCTTTTGATGGATTTATTTAAGATTACTTATTTGACATAAATAACCTTGAGTTTCTGACATATGTTGTGGAACATATATAGGCATCCAATTACCAAAGAAAAAGAAAAAGAGAAAACATGATATGTGTTTAGTAAGTTTGAATTTAGTTTAAAGTTTAGATATTGATTAGAAATTAGTTATTTCCTATTTCCTAATTTATAATTAATTAGTTTGCAGGTTATCAATATGTCAAACACATCGAGATATATTAGTGACTCGGTTTTCGACGAGACCGAAGGTAGGACGGACGTTGATTTCGTACCTGCGACCGCCGCTACGGAAGCTGGTACTCAAGCTGGTACTTAGACTCACTTTGACCTCGATTTGGATAATAAGCTCGTAAGTGATGTAATCGAGGATTTGATAAAATCCCGGTTGAAGGATCATCGATACACCTTATACACACATTACTGGTACGTTATATACTTATTTCACCGTACACTATTTTAATTAGTATGTAATCTTTTTACTGATATTGGCCAACCAAGAAAGGATAAACGCGACACTAGAAGCAATACAGAGGATGCTCGGGGGCGGGGGCAGTGCCGAACCATCTCAGTGAAAGGTACACAAACATACGAATTTAACTTAATATTTTTTTCACATTAGTCATAAGAATGATGGCTATCATTCAGCAAAGTTCGCAATCCTGCAGAATTGAATTGCTTTTGACAGGTTTTATTTTCGGTAACATGAAAATACGTTGTTATGCTGTCTGATTTTTTTTACAATTGAATTCCTTAAGTTATTTCAAACTTTAATTCAAATTCTTCTTTATTGCAGACATACGATGAGTTCAAGTTCGTCGGATCAACACGAGGAAGAACTCGTTCGACGTCTACGGATAGGTCTCCCTTTTTAGGTTAGGGTCGTTAGTTATTTATTTTTCTTTGTTATTAACATTTTCTTAATATGTAATGAATGACTTTCATTTTCGTTATTAATGTTTTAGAATTTATTTTTCTAATTTCAATGTTTATATGACTCAAACATTTATTCAATAAGCAAGAAATATTCAGCGTTGAAGTCTGTTTATGTTTTTCGATATTGAGGTTATTTAATAAGAAATTAGAAAAAAAAACAAAATCGAAGCACAAACAAAATAAGCAATTTAAAAAAAAAAATCACCTAAGGCGACGGAAACATATTTCGTCGCCTTAGGAACCTTAAACGAAATAGCCTAAGGCGACGGAAACCCTCTGTCGCCGTAGAGACCTAAGGCGACGGAAACCCTCTGTCGCCTTAGAGACCTACAGCGACGGAGAAATCCTCTGTCGCCTTAGAGACCTACGGCGACGTACCCCTCTTCCGTCGCCGATGGTGACAAAAAATGATGACGAAGTACTTTGTGCGTCGTTATAGAGTTAGACGACGGAGTTCAGGCTATGGAGGTTGGCGACAGAGGTTTTGCGTCGTCATAGGCTAAGGCGGCGAAATTATGGGCCTAAGGCGACGGAACGTTCTGTCGCCTTAGGTGTTAATTCTTGTAGTGCACTCTTAAAGAGCTAACAGATCACCTAACACTATCTAATGAGTGAAACTCAACTTGCAACTCACCATGTACCCTTAATTATGTGAAACACCATTTGCAGCTCACCTTGCACTTTAAAAAAGGAGAGAAACTCCGCGAGAAACTCGCCTGCACACTCAAAGGAGTGAAACATAACTAATAACTCATCATGCCCTCTCAAATGAGTGAAACATTATTATCAACTCACCTTACACTCTCAAAGAAGCGAAACATCTTTAATAACTCACACTACGCTCTCAAATGAGTGAAACAAACACCTTTAGTAGTTCACCATGCACTCAGAAATTAGTGAATTAACACCATCATCAACTCACCCTACACTTTTGAAGAAGTGTAACATCTCTAGCAACTCACACTACATTCTTAATAGAGTGAAACAATGGTAGCAACTCATCATAGTACACCCTCAAATTTGGGAAGCATCTTTATCAGCTCACCCTACACTTCCAAATGAGCAAAACATCACTAGCAACTCACACTACACTCTTAGTGGAGTGTGACACCACACTAGCAACACAACACAACGTACCCTTACAAGAGTGAAACATCACTAACAACTCATATAACTCTCAAAGAGATGACAAAACACCACTAACAACGTATGCATCACTCTAAAAGAGTGCAACACAATTAGCAACTTGCACTAGTTTCTTGAACAATCATACAACAAATAAAAATGTACACGACATAGATATATACCTACTTACTTGCTAGCCGAGGTAGATTATATATACGCATCACCCAATACTTCGAACTTTGAGCTCACATAACCTGCAGATTATCACCCACTCAAAAATAGTGTCATTGAAATGATTCAATTATAAAAAAAAAAGAGCAGAATGACATTGTTTTCTTTAAAATAATGAAAAACCGTACTCCTTAAGCATGAGCGAGCGACCACGTGTCGCACACTCAACAATGTCGTCTTGTGTCAAGTCAAAATAACGTCTCTCGAACTTAGTCAATATTTAATCTTAAACTTTCTTTTCTTTTAAGTTTTACATAAAATATGAATGTCAAAAGTTTTCATCTACATCAAATCTTCGATATTTTATTTTATTTTAATAATTATTTAATTTTTAAAAAAAATTTAGTTGATTTTCTCCCAGTATTTTTTTAAAAAAAACATAAAAACCTTCTATCAACAACCAATAACAACCCTCCTCCACAAGCGTGCAAATATCAGGAAAAGAAGATTCTCCTCCTAAGTAAAGAAACACTCCTCAACAATGGAGAAAAGAGGATAAAAAACAAAAGAACTCTCAAACGGTGGATTTTCTGTAATATCTGGTTTTGACATATTTGAATTTGTGGTCAAAATTTCAAAAACAAAAATAAAATTTTGTAAGTACATTTTTTTAGTTTTCAATACATAGCTTAATTTTGGAAATTATAATAAAAGAAAAAAACAATTTATTTCCTACATTCAAAAGCGAGCGGCGTGAGTTGGTAATTTTGATGGTTAGGTGTATCAATGAAAGAAAACAGAAACGTACGAAGAAATTAAGGACAGTAGCTACGGAAAAAAAAAAGAAAAAAAAGAAAAGAAAAGAGGAAGGTATTATTCTTTATGGTATATTCAAAAACAAAGGTACACTGAAATAAGAATGAGCAAATTGTAGAAGAAAATATCTCTCTCTTTGTCTCTTTGTCTATCGTTAATTTGAATATGATAACGTATTTATATTTGTTGGAATACTGCCAAATGTTTCACATTGGTATAGTGAGTCTTCTTCAACACATTTAAAAATATGGTGGGATATTCCTATCATAATCAATTGATTTTGAGATGGATGTCCACACTATCTAGTTTCTAATAAAATTTGTTGTTGGTTTATTAAATATTTTTTATCCTAAAATACAAACATGATAGCTAGCCATATCAAAATGCACGGAGCCGTGAGGAGAAGTAAGAGAGAAAGAGGGATCCAAGATTCTGCAACTTCTTTTTCATATAAAAATAGAAGGCTAAGGTTCTTGTGAATGAGCTATGATTTAATTTCATAATAGAATTTAGTTTGTATTCACGTTTATATATATGAGTTTTTATAATTACATTTTTAACAATTTCATCTAAGATATTATTATATAATTTTATTTTAAAATTATTAAAAAATAATCATTCATTTTTAATTATTTTTATAATTATTTATTTAAATAGCTGATGCTTTTTGAAGGGAAAGAGAAGAAAGCTGCCAACACACACAAGGGGAAGGGAATAAAGTGAAAACAAATTAAAAAAATGGAAGAGAGGGAGCTGTAGAGGATAGAAGAGAGAGTGTTGAATTTGATTGTAAGGATGTCTGTAGAAATGGGTGACAGGCCAAAAGAAAGTAAAAGCAAAGCAAAGCAAACCAAAGCAAAGAGAAAAAATGGCGCAGAAATCAAAGGAAATTATGGCACAGAAATTTATGGCCTTTTATCCACAGACCCACACGCTTACATCTTTTCTCTTTTATCCACTAGTTTGATAGATTGGGTTGAATGGATTTTTTGATTAAAAATCTACCAACTTGCCAATCATGTATGGGTTAGAGCCACCTAATTTTTATATTTTTGGTTACTTAAACTTATATAAGATTGTCGTTTTATTTTGAATGATGTCTAACTTTTCTTTCATGCGCTAATGATGAATGATCACAACATTGACGAGATTTAAATAATAAAATGTGAGACATTAATAAACGTATCTTAAAAATGCATTTTCAACATATTTCATTTTTAACATGTCTAAATTGACAAAGTAATGTATTTAGCTTTTTTCCATATAAATTCATGTAATTCTTATGATTTAAACTTCTAAAGTACATGAAATATTGGTTAAAGTACACTAAATAACTCTCTAAATGGAGAGTTATCACCAAGATTCAGATCATTTGCAACAATTGTACAGCGAGTCATACTAACAGTGTCATCATAGCTTACGTATCCTGTAGTAGTCCAAATATTGTAGACATTTTAGGTTATTAATTTGGAACTAGATCTACTTGGGTGTCTCACCTACTTGTCAAATGTACATGCAAATAACCATGAGCGTACGTATCAACATTAATCCAATTAATTATGCAATAAGGTTGAATAACATTTGTATATCAAATGCACAATTAATGAAAATAATAACTATTATTAATTACTAAAAATATAACATTACATGTTATGCTCTATAATTACAATTTTCTAGGCCTTTAAAGCACAATCCATAACAATCTTCCACTTGCACTAAGGCCCGAATAAGACTATTACATATTAAGTCAAACATCCAGTCTCATACTTACTCTAGATCATAGAAGATGCGTCTTGTAGACCCAAATGTTGAATCGGTATGACAACCCTAGAAGAGGGGTGAAAATGGTTTTTAAAAAGTATTTTTCTTGAAAAAGCTCTAATTAATATAAATGTCTAACTTTTTGCAAATAAATAAAAATTAGCAATAATACAACCAACAAAATAGATACGAATTAGAGCTTCTAGCTAGCTCTCGAAATAGATACAAAATAGATACAACCAACAACTATTTAGGTGGCTCTCGAACACTTTGGTCCGGAGAGTCATTGTAAAAAAGATAATCAACATTGTTCATCATATTAATCTTGGTGACAACCACTTCGCATCTATGCACTATTTTCTCTTATGAAGTGATACTTCCTCTCCATGTGCTTCCCTCTTTTATGGCTTCTAAGTTCTTTAGAGTTAGTCATAGCCTCACTATTATCACAATACAGTGTGATATGCTTATTCATACTCGATACTACTTCGAAATCTGTTTGGAAATTTCTCAGCCATACTGCTTCTTTTGCAGCTTCAGAAGGATTTATGTTGTAGTTTGTGATGCATCCTTACTTAATGTTTCTCTAAACTATAGTTGCATCGTTGAGCGTGAACCCTAATCTTAATGTGAACTTCCTAGAGTATTTATCAATCAAAAATCAAAGTTTGTGTACCTAGTAAGGATCAAATCCTTAGGATCGTACACGAGTATATAATTTCTCGTTCTCCGAAGATACTGATAATGTTCTTAATCGAAATCCAGTGATTTAATTTTGGATTTGACTGATATCTGGTGATAATGCTTATCGCGTAGTAAATGTTGGGCCTTATACACAACATTATGTACATCAAGCTACCTAACATAGAGGCGTAGGGTATTCTTCTCATTTCCTCTATCTCTTAAGACGTCTTAGGACTTCGTTTCTTAGACAGTGAGATTCCATGCCTAAAAGGTAAATGACCCTCAAAATGTCTCATTGCATACGTGACAAGCATCTTGTCAATGTACGATGTCTGAGAAAAGGCTAGCATTCTATAGGACCGATCCTTTATTATCTGATCCTAAGAACGTACAAATCATTAACCAAATCCTTCATATGGAGTTGGTTAGCTAGCCACTCTTACATCAATCTCAATGTGTAAAATATCATCTACATATAACAATATAGTGCTACTTTCTTGTCAATGATTTTCTTATAAACACAAGGTTCATTAACATTCTGCTAAAAGTCATATGATTTGATTATATCATAAAATCTCATGTTTCAAGACCTGAACGCTTGCTTCAATCCATAAATGGATTTAACAAGTTTGCAAACATTTTGCTCTTGTACTCTCTTGGATTCAAACTAAAATGTTCAAAAACTTCAAGGGAACATTCTATAAACAACTATAACACGATAACAACTTGAATTCCATATATGGGTCTCTGATCCAACTGCCACCTTGTATAGTTCACTAATTTCAAACAAGTCACTCCACCATAACCATATATATAGTAGGGGTGTTCAAAGAACCCGACAACCCGAATAACTTGAACCAACCCAACTCAATTTAACTTGTTGGGTTGGGTAATCAACTTACTTGGGTTAGGTTGGGTTCAAATAAATGAAAAATTATGGGTTGGGTTGGTTCTTGGGTTGACCTAAAATTAATTTGGGTTAATTCGAGCTAACCCGAATTTATTATTAATTTTAAAAATATTTATTTATCCATAACATAAATTTATATATGCATATTTTTATTTTTATTTTTTTTGTTCTCTAAAAGTTTTTACATAATCTTTAAAATATATATAATGGTATAAATTGAAGTTGAATGATTAATTAATGTTATTATGTAGATTTTTTGTTTGAATTCAAAACAAAAAACAACACATTGACTCAATTAATCCAATCCGAAAATATATATGTTTGTTCCTTAAACATATATGATGGTATATGTTAGTGAATTGGTTTGGGTTGGGTTGGGTCATGTACACAAATGGGTTGGGTAGGGTTGAGTCATGTTCATAAATGGGTTGGGTTGGGTTGAAAAAGTGATCAACCCAAAATTCTGGGGTGGTCCAAAAAATTTCTCTCAACCCGAACCAACCCAACCCATGTACACCCCTAGCACAAAGTGAGTATGTACATAAAAAGTAAGTAGCTTTTCTAGACAGTAAACTACCATTCATCAGCAAAAGGTAAAGTTGGTCACACTAGTAACTCGTGAACACGGATCGACCATGTTCATTGTACTTGAGGTCTCATACTTGTCAGTCACTTAATGCACCACCCTATCTGACATGCACATTTGTACTCCACTCTAGAGTGCAACACTTTACTAACTAAACTCTCACAGTAGAGTGTGAAACTCATTTGAACATGTGGCCTAAAACTACATTACTCATACAATAACTTAGAACTAGCTAGCAACACAACTTTCTAATAGATGAATGCCCCAACAAAATCATGTTGATCCCACTAACTACACACCATTCAAAGGTATTCCACCATAAACTCTATCTTACCACCTAGAGAAAATCGATACAACGCAACTCACTTTTTATCACTTTCTCAACCCTGATTGTCATCATTCATTCATAGTTACCAGAACCTGCATACCAAGAGGCACTCAATCAAGAATGTATGTCCCAACACTTTTTTTTTTTTTTAACTACTTGAACGACCAATCTCACACTGTTTGTCGTACTAGTCGCACTAAAAAACCTTCTAGTTGTTCAACAATCAATCTCAGTCTCGAGAACCAAGCTCGACTTCCCACTCTTCCAACTACCATTGAGAAATATAAAGCATACATATGACATAATTGCTTAAGAGTCATACACCTTAACTCCACTCAGTACACGCTCTTAACACCAATCATCCATTAGCTCACTCAACTTGTCACACTTCATAATTTAATAATAGAAATCCCATATTTATACTCATTCACGCCTTAACTAATAATACGCCATTCAAACATGCTTTAACTAACACCTCGAAAATTTGTGCATGACTCAGGTGCGCTTTAATATCCTCAACACACAATTATGACTACATGCTTAAATTGGTAAAGCACAGCTAACAACTCGCCTCACACTCTCAAATGAGTGAAACTCTATTATTAACTCACTCTGCACTCTCAAATAAGGGAAACGCTCACCCTCTCAAAGGACCGAAACACCCATAACAACTCACACTGAACTCTAAAAGAAGTGAAAATGATTAGCAATTCACCCTACACTCTCAAAGAAGTGTAACACCCTTAGTAACTCGCCCTACAGTCTCAAAAGAGTAAAATATCACTAACACCTCACATTGCACTCTCAATGAAACGAGACACCATTAGCAACACATTGTATCCTTAAAATAGTGAAACAATACTAACAACATAAACTTTTCTTAAAGAGACGATAACACACCTTCAACAACATATACATCACTCTAAAAGAGCTTAACATAGTTAGCAACTCACACTAGTTTCCTGAATATTCATACAACATATAAGAATGTACACAACAAAGAAACATAACTACTTACCTCTAAGCCGAGGTAGATTGTACACATCACCCCTCTTAGAGCTTTGAGCTCACATAACATGCAGATGATCAACCACTCAAAAATTGTATCATCAACATGAATCCAAAATAAGAGAAGAACAGAACTACATCGTTTCATTTTAAAATAATGAAAAATCACACCGCTTAAGCATCAGTCAGAGACAACATGTCGCACACCCAACAACGTCGCCTTGTTCCAAAAAAATGGCATTGCTCGAACTTGGTCAACATTTAACCTTGACCTTTCTTTTCTTTAAGGTCTTACACAAGCCTCTCTAATTAGTTCATGTAGATTTCCTCTTCAAGATTGTCATTCAAGAATGCAGTCTTGACATCCATTTTTCATATCTCATAGTCATAATATAAGGCGATGGTAAGAGAATCCTTATAGACTTTAACATAATAATAGAAGATAATGTCTCTTCATAATCTGCTCATTCTATTTGAGTGCAACTATTTTCCACAAGTCTAGCCTTAAAGGTTTGCACCTTCCCATCTATACTATTTTTTCTTATGTAGATTCACTAGTATCTAATGAGCTTTGCGTTCTTTAGTAAGTCTACAAGTAATCATATTGAATTGGAGTACATCGACTCCATTTTGAGGTTTATAGCTTTTATTCGTTCTTCTCAGTCAATATCCTCCATTGTTTTTTAAAAGATATAGGATCTTCTAAATTTTCCTGGATAATATTGTGAGTCTCCATGATACCCATATAGAAAACAAGATTACTCCTAATCCTCCCAATGAGGCGAGGTTGATAACTTTCTTGATTGGGTAGAATTTGACAATCAAATCACAAGAATTCATCAACTATCCTTGTTGATGAGTTTCTAGCATTCAATGTTGGTGAGTTGTCAACAATGTTCCCTGTTGACCCTCATAAAACAACACTTGGTATAGGATTTATAATATCATTCAAAAACAAATCTTTCAACACTATGACCAATCGAGGTGTTCTCTACCTTCAAGGTTATCTTCTCTGGTTCTAGCTGCTCCCAAGAGTCACTTCCCTGAAATGAAGAAAAAACATGATTAGTAGCTATCGAATCTAATAACCAACCATAAGGTGATTTTTTCACCGAATAAGACTCGAGAACCAATAAACAAGATTGACCTTCTTTGTCTTTCTTCATTCTTTTGTACTCAGAACAATTTCTTTCCCAATTGCCAAGCTTCTGACAATTGAAATGTTTTTCATCCTTCTCGGCTTCGACTTTCCTTAAAGCAATGCGCTTATTCTTACTCCCAATTACCTTCTTCTTTTTTAAGAACTTACCCTTAAAGGTCTGACCTTTAGGCTTAGTCCTTGAAACCGAGGCTCTAGGGCTATCTTTTTTGGAGACAACATTTGTCTCTCATTCGCTGTCCTTCACTTCGTCATAGACTCGAATACTACTACAATTCAAGGCAAAGGTGGCAAGCAAAAAATATATTTTAAAAAACACAGATATTTAATGAATGACACGTTTGGTGGCGGTCTGCATATAGTTAAAATGTGTGTGACAAAACAGGTATGGCAGCAGGTTACGTGTAGTTATACATGCATGCCCTCAATTGTTAAGTTTATAAAGTTGTTCGGTGGCAAGTTGCCTGTTGTTAAAAAAGCTAGCCACTAAACCTCAATAAATTAAAGCATGCATGGTGGCGAGTTGAGTGTCAATAAACTTGACTACCACCAATCATATAGTTTAAAGTTGTTTAGTGGTGGACTATATGTCGTTAAAACTACTTGACATTAAACCTCACATAAGAAAAAGACTCAAAACTCGCCCCTTTGCATCTATATATTCTGCCTCAAACTTTCTTGTCGTCCATCCTCATTAAAGCTCAACTACCTTGGGATTGCATTCTCTCTTCTCGTTTAAGTTCTTGGGTTTTCATTGTCGGCATTTGTAACACCCTCAAAATCCATGTCTTGAACATCAACCAAAGAAAATAAGCTTTAAGTAAAATCTATATTATTTATAGACTAACCAATTTTACATAACCTAGACAAACCACCAAAAAGTGCCTTTACACTAACACTTTACAGCCAATATTTACATCCCAACTCATTTACAAGTGTTCAAAGTCTAGTATCAACAATTTGGCCAAGCCAACATTTATTAATTCATAATTCTACATTGCAAACTTTACCTCTTTTATAAACTCGGTTATTGAACCTACAACTCCTGGTTTACAAATAGACCTATTGTCAAGAAACTCTTGTCCATTCACACTTAGTAAGCCACACGTCTAAGAGTTCAAACCCTTCTTAACGTACATACCACTACTGCCTATTCCAAATTTATAAAACCAAAATAGAAAGTTAAAGGCTGACTTCCTCACCTTGTTGTTGTATAATCTCACCACTATGCAAGTGGCTCCAAGATGTCCCCGCTTTACCTATAATCACAACAAAATACACACTTCATTTCATCTCAAATCAGAATTCATCCTATTGTTAACTTACAATCCAAGAACATACAACAAATTTAAAAAAAAAACACATACAAACAAAGGAAACCTATCTACACTCTCCCTTACTACCCAAGATAAACATCTCCCATTTTTTCCCTTTAAAACTCGAGACGAACAACCCTCCCCCCAAACTAAAATCCTAAGCATTTCCCTTCCTCAATTCTCCTAAATTTTGCAGCAATAGAAGTTTGATTATACATTAAAACCACTACATACCTTGTTTTTGAATTCCAGTTAAACCAAAAGCAAAAACCCGATCCCGCATCACTTTCTTCTTCCTCCTTCTCCTTACTTTTCTGTCTCTTCCTATTTCTTCTTTTTTTTTTCTCTTTTATTTCTCTTTTTTTTTCTTAGTTCGTGCCTTCCATTTCAGCAATTTCTTTTTCTTTTCCCAAGCACCCTAAACCACACCACTCAATTCCTCTATATTTTCCTTCATCATTCTTTATTAGCTGGATCCCCCTTTGTTCAACCTAATCTTTAAATTCCCTTCTGTTGAAATTATTTACCTTTTCGACCTTCTCTAAGCATATATCAATTTTGTGAATTTTAATGGCAACAAAAATAATGAATCTACAAGTGATACTAATTGGTTTAACTAAGTTGATAAGACTTTCCAGCAAGCATTAATCAAAGGAAAATAGCTAAAAGAATAAAGAAAAACCAAAATCAAGAGTTACGTGGTTCGGAACGTAAGTCCTACATCCACGGGCACTTGAGGCGTAGCCTAGGTGAGGCAATCTTATTAGAAGATTTGTTGAGAACAAGTTCACAAATACATAATCAATCAATAATACGAACTAAAAACGATACAAAACGATGTCGATTCGATAACTTATAAAATTGCCCTAAATTGCTTATGCAATTATAAGAAATAAGGGAAAAAGGTTAAAGAGACACTTATAGAGAGAGATGGCCATTTCCAGCTTCTTGATCTTCAAGAACAACAATACCTAGATGAAATCTACACTCCAAGGAACCAGCTCAAAACAATCTGAAAACAAGTTCTGTGAGTTTTAGCGACAGAGACCCCTTCGTCGCGGTTTCTTCTCTGCGAGCAACGGCGACGGAGACTTCCTCTTCGTCATTGTTTCTCCTCCTGCTAGCAAAGACAACGTAACTCTTCTTCCATCATTGATTCTATGCTTGCTAGCAACGGCGACGAAACTCATCTTTCGACGCTGAAGCCCTTTTGTCTAACAACGGCGACGAAACTCCCTTCCGTCGCTGATTCCCTTCTGTCTGGATCCAAGCCTCGACCAAAAGCAATAAAGCTCCAAGATTTCTCCTCCTTTCTTGTCCTTCTCTCCCAAATGAGTGTATGGACTCAAATGCCTTTAATGCCTTCTTTTTTCCTTCCTTTTTGCACTAAACACCCTTGATTTCTTTGCAAGAAAGCCTTCAAAGCTTAAATTTTTTTGGTAATTTCACTCTAAACTATCAAAAAGCTTGATTAACTAGTGAAGAGAGGCCACCATTTTATACTAGAAGAATGAGTGCACAATAGGTAAGAATAGGATTGGTTACATAGTAAGATCATTTGGTAATTAGTTAAAATAACTCCTTTGAACTAATTAACCACCTCTTAACCAATTAACTAATTAACCATCCCTTAACCAATTAACTAATCTTTCTAACTATGTATTTTAACCAAAATTGAGGTAAATGATATTTATCTAATTAAAAGTTTAGGCCATAATTATAACACCTTCCCCATTTCCCGATTCATTTAAGGGAACTTTTCATACACATCGAAAACAGATATAAATATTACAAATGTGTCAATTTTGTATTTAATTTGCATACATATTCAAAATGTTTTTTTAAGTATTTAAAAAAAACATAAAAGTACATTAGTACCGTAACCAGCGCCGCTGTCAATTTTACCTTGCCCTTCACCACCGTCGAATTCGTCATTCACAAATACCTCCAACCTTCCATGTCACCATCGAACACGATCTTCAATATCACCGTCGTCGAACTCTACCTCGCTCCTCACAGTCGCTGTCGAACTCGTCGTTGACCGCCGCCGTTGACTGTCACTGTCGAACGTGCGTCGTTCACCGCTGACGTCGAATGCGCCCTCCACCGCTGCCGCCGAACTCAACCTTCATCATTGGCGCCGACGAGAGATGGTAACCTCTGCAACTCAAACACGTCATTTGGAGGCTCAAAATTGTAGGAAAAACTTGCTAGCAGCTTTGTTTAGAAAGAAAGAAAACTCTAAAATGAAGATGGTTTTATTTACAAAAATGCCATTATGACGTATTATTTAGGTATTATATATGTATTTGTATTAATATTGTGCTTATTAATCAACCAATTAGTATTATATTATACTGCAATAATATATTAGAAACGTCGAAAAATTTAATTATCACAGATCTCAGGTGTATTACTAATGTATTATAACGTTTACAATCTAATCTGAATTGTATTACTATTGTATTTATACGTATTATTATGATATAATCATCTAGGTAATATATAACCTATTGTAATACAGTATCAACTATCAGTATTATAAATGTAACAAAAAAATGTATAATATAATTCAGTATTTCATACATATTGGAATTATATAGGTATTTTTTTTATCTTTTATGTCTCAAAAACTTATAGTTTTAGGGTTTTTGCAGCCGCCATCATCATAATCTAGGAGAAATTTTAGGAGCAAGTCAATGAGATTGAGCTTCGCGACGACCGGCGGCGGTGATGGAGCTTCCAGACGATGGCGACAGCGAAGATTTCAATGGTTGGGGCCATCTTCTACAACCGTTCGTGTAACAGCCCGATTTTAAGCTCCCTGTTTAACAAGGTTAGTTTTTATAATTTTTGGGCTTACCGGGAACCCCGGGAGTCATTTTAAAATTTATTTTGGGTTTGAAATGGCTAATAAAGTTAATTATCGGAAGTTGTAAAGTCGAAATTCGGAAACCAAGGGTATTTTGGTCAGCCAATCAGATCGATGTTTTCTGTGTGCCGCCAACAAAGGCTGCCGTGTCACCACCGCCAGCAGGAGTTGTCGCCTCGGGATCGCGTGCGGTCAGCCTCAGCCAATCGCGAGTGGACAGAGAATCGCAACTGCCAATCAGCGACTACGACCTTCCCTGCCCTATCAGCGCCGCCTGTCGGCCTGCCTCCCAAGTGCGCCGACAGCTACCGACACCGCCAGAGATTCTCAGCTCCTTATTGGCTCGTGATTTCCGAACCTGATTTTGTCGCCCGAGCCTAGTTCACTATCGCTCGAACCTAAAGCAGCGAATCCGGCACTGCCACATACGCCCGAAGCTGTAGAAGTTGTCCCCTACGCATGAATTTCACGCGCCGTCGTCACTGTTGCACGCGCCGCCGCTGCCGGTTACTGTTCCGGTCACGCGCCGCCGCAGCCTCGCCGAAAAACTTTCGGGTAGTGTATTTTGAGTATTTTTGACGTTTCGACTATATTTTTTATGGTCTCGAGGCCAGATTCTCATTGTTTTGCACTGTTTACATTATTTTGTATAGTTAAGCTTGGAAAACGGTCCTGAGACACGTAATTTGAGCACGTTAAATAAACCCAGTATTCTCGAGCAAGGTAAGGGGATTTCTTGACATTTTTGCAAGCCTTAAAACTAATGAATAATTTAGATTAA
This sequence comes from Cyclanthera cordifolia, assembly GCA_037832605.1. Taxonomy (NCBI): domain Eukaryota; kingdom Viridiplantae; phylum Streptophyta; class Magnoliopsida; order Cucurbitales; family Cucurbitaceae; genus Cyclanthera; species Cyclanthera cordifolia. The sequence continues at coordinate 5,835,042 of JBBMEG010000004.1, forward strand.
GAATAGTGGATGTCTTATGCCTCGCTTGCCGGTTATTTACGAATTATGTGTGCCTATTTATGTATGTTCATGATCATAATATGAGTGCACTCATGAGTGGATGACCCATGAGAAGACCCGGGAGTGGCATTCCCTAACTGGGTAGCCCCGGATGTGTGCAATGATCACCAAGTGAAACCCGGGAGTGGCATATCCCTTCGGGATAGCCCCGGAGTCATTTTTATTACCCTGTAAGTAACTGTTCTACTAAGGTCCTACGAGACTCTTGTGTTTCTGTTTATTATTTGTTCTCGGTTCCATGCCTATACTTCATATGTTTGAATATATCGTTTCCGTTCAAAAACCTTACTGAGTTTTATAACTCACCTTGTTTTCTTCTATGGACTCCACAGGTATGCATGGACTCTACCAGTATGGCTGATCGGTGACGCTGGAAGGACCATGGGCCTGAGACGTGTGATGTCGGGTTTATGATATTTCTTTTCTTTGAGTCGTTTAAAACTGCATCTTTAAAACAGATTTTCGCTGCATGGCATTTTATTTCTGTACTTGGTTTTTATCTTAAATTAGGTACCCGTTACATGTTTTGGACGAATTTTATTGATATTTAATGAAGCATTTATGACTGGATCCCTCAGTTTAAGGGTTATTTTTAAACTTGCATGTCTGAGTAGAATAGGGTTGACTCAGGATGGGTTGGAACTATTGCCAACATTCCAGGCAGTTTAAGGCCGCTATCTAGACGATGATCAAAGGCACTGTTCAGGAACTATTGCCAGTATTCCAGGCAGTTTCACAGCAGTGGGTTGCCCCACCCAGAGCAGATGCCCCTCAGAGGGTAGGTCCAGATGTTAGTGTTACTTCTGTGGCCCCCACTCGACCGCATGAGCATATAATAGTTGAGCAGAGTGATGACACGACCGCGACTTTAGTAGCAGTGGGGCCGAATAAGAGCAGGACTGTTCAAGGCATTTCTGATAATACCAAGATGATCAAGAACTTCAAGAAGTTTGATCCTAAGGAGTTTGATGGCTCTTCCATGGACCCGTTGGTGGATGACACATGGATTGAAGACTTGAAGGACCTGTTTGATAACATGGGGTGTCCCGAGGATCAGATGGTGAGGTCTGCTGCTTTTGTTATGCATGGCAAAGTGAAAACCTGGTTTAAGGCCGAGCTGATGGGCCTATGGATTGGACTCAGCTCAAGACCGCCTTTTATGACAAGTATTTTACAGAAGCAGATAGGCAGGACAAGAACAACAAGTTTACCAGTATCCAGCAGGGCCGGGATTCTGTGGCTGTCTATGAGTTGAGGTTCAACAAGTTGGCCCACTTTGCTGAAGAGTTAATTCCCACTGACAAGCAGAAAATCAGGTACTTTGTGAACAGACTTCATATGGGACTGCAAGCGGATGTTATGGCTCATAAGCCGGTCACCTTTAGAGACTGTGTGAACATAGCCAAGACTTTGGAGAGAAAGTTTAGAGGCCAAGGATACAGTCCTGACCAGCATCACCAAGGCGTCAAAAGGAAGTTTGAAACTTACAAGTCATCTGGGCATAGTATTTATCAGGAGAGGAAGCCTTACAGCCAGGATGAATAGCATCGAGGTAGAGGATCAGAGTGGAGCCGACCTATATCAGATCAGGGCAGTTACAGGTCGGAGCAGCGTAGTTACAGACCTGAGCAGCGAAGTTTTGTCTCTGGCCGCCAGCATAGCCGCCGATCTGAGCCACAACAGATCAGATCTGATTACCCACCGCTCAACCTGTACAGCAGCAGCCAAGGGCAGGATCTCAGGTAGTGGAAGAATGCAAACAGTGTGGAAAAAGGCACAGAGGGCAGTGTAATGCAGCTCTTAGGGCATGTGTTCAAGTGTGGAAAGCCGGGGCATTTTGCCAACAACTGTGTTTACAAAGGAGGTCAGCAGTCAGAGACGGCACCACGGCCAGCCAACACGCCTGCAGCTAGGTTGGCACAGCAAGAGGGCAGGGTTTTTGCCACCACCAGACAAGAGGCTGATGCTAGTGGCAGTGCGGTTACAGGTACTTTACCTATACTTGGTCACTACACATGTGTATTGTTTGATTCAGGCACTTCTCATTCATTTATATCTACTCATTTTGTGATATCTGCTGAGTTTGAATTGGAACCATTGGGGTTCGAGTTGTTAGTAGTCACTCCAGTAGGAGTGAGCATGACAGCTTGCGAAAAGGTCAAGGCCTGCAAGCTGGTTATAGATGGTAATATTCTGGATGTTACCCTCGTAGTACTACCTATGAGCGAATTTGGTGTGATTATTCGTATGGATTGGTTATCTAAAAACCACGCAGTGATTGATTGTCGACATAAGGAGGTTGTGTTTAGCCCGCCATCGAGAACTAGCTTCAAGTTTAAGGGGCGAAAGTCTGGAGAATGTGTGAAGATTATTTCGATGTTGAAGGCGAGTAAGTTATTGTCCTCAGGAGCGAGAGGTTACCTAGCATCAATTTCTGGAGGAAAAGAAGCTAAGTTGTCAGTTGACGCTGTGTCCGTGGTTGGAGAGTTTGCCGACGTGTTCTCGGATGAGCTACCAGGATTACCACCACCTCGGGAGGTCGATTTTTGCATCGAATTGGAGCCTGGTACAGTATCTATTTCGAAAGCACCTTACAGAATGGCTCCAGCGGAGTTGAAAGAACTGAAGGTTCAGTTGCAAGAGATGATTGACAGCGGGTTTATCAGACCGAGTGTGTTGCCCTGGGGTGCCCCAGTTCTGTTTGTTAAAAAGAAAGATGGGTCGATGCGCTTATGTATTGATTACCGAGAGCTAAACAAGGTAACAGTCAAGAATAGGTATCCGTTGCCCAGGATCGATAATTTTTTTGACCAGCTTCAGGGGGCATCGGTATTTTCCAAGATCGACTTGCGTTCTGGTTATCACCAGTTGAGAATCAGGGAGGAGGACATCCCCAAGACAGCTTTTATATCTCGTTATGGACATCCTGCGGCATTTATGGACATGATGGACAGTGTGTTCAAGGAGTTTTTGGACTAGTTTGTGATTGTGTTAATCGATGATATACTCATCTATTCCAAGACCGAGTCCGACCATGAGGAGCATTTAAGAAAAGTTTTGTCAGCACTTAGACAGAATCAGTTGTATGCAAAGTTTTCAAAGTGTGAGTTCTGGTTAGGCGAGGTTGCTTTCTTGGGACATGTTGT